>OZ010620.1:13464656-13887034 GCA_963932285.1 Caenorhabditis macrosperma
ATATGGAAATAAAACTTTAAAAAAAATCACATGAATAGTACAGAAAAAAAGTTGTTTCACGAAATTTTTAAAACAAAAAATTAAATTTTTTTTTAATTAAATTTTTTTCGAGTTTCAAATTGAGAAGCAGAATTATTCAAAAAATTCCCGTAAACGCTGAACAATTGTCGGAAAAATGTTTTTAATTCATTCGGCAAAAATCCAAAAAGTGTGATAAATAAATGCAAAAAAGTAGTGTCACAGGTGGGATTTTCTATTTTTCTGAAAAAAAAATCTACAATTTTCCGTCTTTTTTCAAAAGTGTTCCATGAACTTTTTTTTTTAAAAATCAAGCAATTTCTAGGGTCCTAGAAAAAAAAACAGTGATTACTGATTGGACTGATAAGTGAATATATCAGGAAATTCATGCAAAAGGTATTGTCACGGGCGGGAATCGAACCCGCGACGAGGTGTTACCCCATAGGCAAACCTGTACGAAAAATTCTGCTTATTTTTTGCAAAAACTGGCTAGGCTGAAAAAGGGAAAAAAACATTTTTTTTTTGGCTGGAGTGAGGGCGTCCTAAAAAAAGGTACAGTAAGATAGTAAAATTTAAAGGTGCATGGCAGTTGGGAGAAATGTCTCGCAACGAAATTTTGGAAAAAAATAAAACATTGGAGAAATTTTCTGCAAATATTATACATACTTTGATTTCATATAAAATTTCACCAATTTTTCTGTTTTCCAAAAAAATGTTCTGAAAATTTTGGCAAGGGCTAAAATTAAAAAAAAATTTTGGGCTAGTCCAGAAATTCCGGAAGGCCAAACAGGTGTGCCCATAGGCGCACTTTCAGGACACACGCCTTAACCACTCGGCCACCGTGACATACAATCTGAGTAATAGGCGATCGAAAAATCAAAACTACAAAAATAGAACATTTTATCTATAATCTCAAACTTATGGAATTTCTTTTTCCAGAGTTGTGAGTGAGGAACTCGTCAAAAAAGACGATCTACTGCTTTTATTCGTCGGAACGACGTCTCAAGTGGCGGATGCGAACAATTGCTGGCGGAAGACGTGCTCTCGGCTATTGGAAGTCATTGCGGATAAAGTGAGTTTTTTTTTTAAATATCAATTTTTTCAAAATTAAACATTTTAATTTTGAAATATTCTCAAAAAAATTGTACAGGGAGATTCTGGAATCCAATGATTCAGAAAATTAGAGATTCACTGTTTAGGCTACCATCCATAATTTCTAAAACACCATTTTTGGTTGGTGTCATTCTTTTACGAACGTAGACTCTTTTTATTTTTATCTTTTTCTTTTTATCTTTTTATTTTATTTTTTTTTACCAGTTTCACTAGATTTATTTAAAAAATTAGACATTTACAGTTGAATGAGTTTGCGCTGTGGAAAACTAATTTTTAAAAAAATTGTTCTATAATTTAATTTTTAAAAAAATTGTTCGTTTTTGGCGGTCGTCTTGGAAAGTGATAGAAAAAAGATTTATTTTAAAAATTAGAAAAAAATAAATTACAATGAGATGCGATTTTTCTCTTCCAGAAAAAAAAAAACTATAATTTTCACTTTAAGAACGTTTTTTAAATCAAGGATTTTCCTTTAAAATTTATTTCTTATTTCGGAACCAATTTAACCAATTCTGCTTTTTTTTCTAAATTTTCAAAAATAGAATAAATTTTTCCGCATCCGGAAAATATCATGATCCGGCAAACTCTAATGAAAAATTTGAAAAATCGTTTAAAAAAACTATTTTTATTTTCTAAAAAATTTTGGCTAATATATTTTTTTCAGTCGCTCACCAACGCCGTCATCAAATACGTGACAATCAAAAAATGCATCCGTCTATTCGTCAAAAACGTCTCAACGGCGCCCTCGAATTCGCACTCGGACGCCCAGAAGACCGCAGAAGCCATCATTTGTTTGTCGTGCTTTTTGAAGGTTTGTTTTTTAGAATTTTGAAAATTTTTAGATTTATTTTTGCAAAAAAATTGATAAAAAAGATGGTTTTTTAATAATTAGCCAATTATTTAAAAAAAAAACCTGTTCCATAGCCTTATTTTAATTTAAATTTAAAATTGGTTTCCTTTTCCAGAACTCGGCCTTCCTCACCGATCAGCTATTGGACGAGTTCTACGAAGCGGACGGTTACACAGTTGTCAAGGATTTCTTGTTGAGGTAACTATTTTGAGTTTTCTCCCAACAGTGGCAGTAGCCGGCCGCGGGGTACTGTAGAAAAATTGCACAACTGGGCAGAAAATCCGATTTTGTTTGATTTTTCAGAAAATTCAGAAATGTTTAAGAAATTCAGAAATTTTTAGAAAATTAAGAACATTTTTTCAGAAATTCAGAAATTTTTCCGGAATTCAGAAATTTTTCGGAAATTCAGAAATTTTTCAGAAGTTCAGAAATTTTCCGGAAATTTTTCAGAAAATTCAGAAATTTTTCGTAAAATTTTCGGAAATTTTTCTGAATATTCCAGAAATGTTTCCGAATATTCCAGAAATTTTTCAGAAATTTTCAGAAAAATCAGGAATTTTTCAGAAAATTCAGAAATTTTACCGGAACTTTTTAAGAAATTCAGAAAATTCAGAAATTTTTAGAAAATTCAAAAAAATTTCTGAAAATTCAGAAATAATTCAGAAATTAAAAAAAAAAACGCGTTCAAAAATAAATATTTAAAAAAAAATTTCCAATATCGTTGAACAAGTTTCAGAAACGAGGCCGACAACGAAATCGTCCGTAATATACTCCTCATGGCGATTTCATTGGTGAACAGCGGAAAATTCGAAATCACTCCACAGGTTTGAAATTTTTAAATAATTATTTTTAAAAATATGACCATTTTTGAAAAATGAAAAAATCATTCATTTCAAAATAGTTATGGCATCCCTAAACAAAAGATCAAAAAAAATTCTAAAAACTGTCTTTCTTGAAATTTTAGACATTCGGAAAATCCGAACTAAAAAAACAATTGAATATTTTTCCCTGATTTTTTAAAAAATATTTCCCGAATTTCTTTTGAATAATGAAAAAACGTTGTGAGAAAAAGAAAAGCACCAATTTTTACACAATTTAGAAAAATAATCAATTGATATGGAATTCTCGGCCAATAATATTTATCTGTTCCTTATTTCAGTACACTTCGGGTCTCGTGCAACTTCCCTCATTCCAACTGCCCGTTCCGGCTGGAAATGGTCTCAGCGTCCGTAATCTCAACGCATTCTCACTTCTTTATCACGTTTTTCTAGAGGTGAGTCTCGAGTTTTCATACAAAGCGATGAAAAAGAATGGAACGAATTTTTTTGAAATTTGCAAACTTTAAGAAGCAGTGGAGAATCAGAAAAAAATTGTTGGAATTTTTAAAAATTCAAAAATTTTTGAAAAATGAAACAAATCATTTATTTCAAAATAATAATGGCATCCCTAAACAAAAGATCAAAAATTTTTGACATTCGGAAAATCCGGACTAAAAAACCAATTGAATATTTTTCCCCGATTTTTAATATTTCCCGAATTTTTTTTTGAATAATAAAAAAACGTTGTGAAAAAAAAGAAAGAACACGAAACGAATTTTTTTTTTGAAATTTGCAAACTATAAGAACCAGTGGTGAATCAGAAAAAAAATAAAATTTTTTTTTTTTGCTGAGAAAAAAATCTATAAATCTATAATGGACCTATGCACGCATTGAGTTTTCTATTTTTTTCCTATTTTTGGACTATTTTTTGCCCAAACTCGACCATATTCGCCGTTTTTAAGAATGCGCCTTTAATTTTTTTGTGGATTCTCAGTAGTAGTAGATCAATAGTTCAAAACGGTCCTTTCTTAAACGCTTCCACGGTTTTCCAAATTTTTGAGTTTGTCATTCCGAAAAAAAATAGAAAGTCTGAGTAAACTTTTAAAGGAGCGGATATTTAAGTGACGGATGGGTCTCGCAACGAGCGATTTTTGTAGCAATTTTCTGACATTTTTTGCATTTTTGCTGTGAAAAAATAGTTCGAAAACAAAAATTCAAGTTTGGAGAGTTTTTATAAAGAAAATTTCAGAACATTTACGAAAATGTGAATCATCCCAAAAGCTAGAAATTTTATAGAAATGTTTGTGTTTTTATTCTTTAAAAAAGTTTTCAAAAAAAAATCACGGAAAAAGTTCCGGAAAATATTCGGCTGTGCGGAAAACGGAATCCGCCCAAATCTGATCTGATTGTCTAGAAAACAGGGTTACACGGAAGAGAATCCGGAAGTAACGGAACAACTGAAATAACAATTTTCAGAAATTTTCCCTGTATATTCTGTGAACTGGATATTATTATATGGTTATTTCCTTACAGAATAAAAAAAAACAGGACCTGTCTAACTATTTTTTAAAGAAAGTTATTCCAGTCTTGGATTTCCGTTTGGAATTTAGACGACTATAACTTTCTTCAAAAAATAGTTGGACAGGTTCTGTTTTTTCTATTCTGTAGCGAAACAACCATATAATAATGCCCAGTTTGCAGAATATACCGGGAAATTTTCTGAAAATAGTTATTCCAGTTGTTCCGTGCAAACTTGCTAGAAAACCGCATTCACCCTTCCAGAGCTCCTCCGAATGCACGTCATGCACCGTAATCGACATCCTCCACTCGATCTACACGTGCGATGCGGCCAACTACTTCATTCTCGATCGAGAGTACCCTCTGTCCATTTTCATCGATCAACTCGAACGAAAACCGCACGCTGTACGAGTCAAACTGCTCGAACTCGTCGAATTCGCCGTCTTCCAACTGTCACACATTCCGTGTCGAGAGCTCATCAGGTTGGTGATCTTCCTATTTTTTAAAATTTTATTTCGAAAAAAAAGACGGAAAGCCGGAAAAATTAAAAAAAATTAGTTTAAAAAAATTTGAATTTAAATTTAAAAAAAATTTGATTACAGAATGCAATATTTAAAAATTTGAACTTCTTTTTTTTCTATTTATTTCAAAAAAGTATCATATCAGAATAATATCGAAAAACCTATAAATTGGACGAAATTAAAAATACAAATGTCGAAAAAAAAACAGATTTTTAAAATAAATTAACAATTTTAAGTTTTTTTTTGCCGAAAAAAATTAAAAATTAATTTTTCATATTCCTGAAAATAAAAAAAAGTCCATATTACATTTATAATAACAAAAAACGTTTCAATTTAAAAAATAAATAAAATTACCTGATTTTTACTCCAATAAACGTTTGAAAACTAGAAATTCGGTTAATTGAATTTTGACATGAAAGATTCTGAAAAACAAAAAACTGAATTTCCAGAATTTTTAAAAATTTTTATCGAAATTTTTATTGAAATTCCGGAAAAATGTAGTTTTTTTCTTTGTATTCAGATTTTTTTTTTTGACTTTCCCAATGATTTTCTTACTCTCCCAGATCAAAAAATTGAAAATATCTGAAAGATCTGAAACTATTGTAACTGTGAAATTAGGGGGAAAAAAGTATCATTTTTATTGATGAATAAAGAAATACCTGAAAATTGTCTGAAATATATTTTTCTGAAATTTTCAAAAATAGATACTAGAAAATAGATGCATACCAGGCCAATCGAGGCGGCTAACGCCGCCTCTCAGCCTGGGCTCCGCAGTTTCTTTCTCTTCTACCAAACCTGCCTCTGGGAAGATAGGCGAGTCGACACGCAACCTTCCCAGAGGCGCAATTAAGAGGGAAAATAGACAAAAAAACAGTCCAGAAGCCGTAAAAGTTGACGGATCGCTTAGAAAATTTACGTGCACCTTGCGGTCAATACTTCTGACCTGTCTGCCAAAAACGGGCCGAAACGGTTCAGTAGGGGCTGAGAAACGGCTGTGGACAAACAAACACACGAACAGACAGACAGACAGACACACATCCTTTCCCTTTTAGTATAAGAAAAGATATCCGAAATGAAGATTTTGACGAGGAAAAAGCTTTGACGGCCGCCAGCAGGTCTCGCAACGAACGAGACACAGCTCAACGTTTGTCACCGTAACCCTTGGTCTAAAAAGACCGGTATTCGGGCGGTTTTCATTCGGATTTCTCGATAAAATAAATCAAGCATGATAAGAGAATGGATTGACACAAAAATATCTGGAAAAACGGCTGGAATTGAATTTGCCTGGCCATTTTGAATTTCTACAGTAATTGGGCGCGAAACTGTCGGTGGCCTAGAAAACTCTTTCTCGTGAAAACTCGCCAAAATCTTCTATTCGGATGCATCCGAGAGTGAACATTTTTTTCAAATTACTGTTTCATTAGAGTCAAATCACACATTTCTTCTAATTTTAGCAATGGCAATACTTCTATTATATATTTCCATCGAAGTGGCGCAATAGCGGAGCGTGGGAGGAATTGGGTCTCGCCACGAGAACATTGAAATTTTTCGAAAATCGACATGCACCTTTGAACTTTGAAGTACTGTCTACCGTAGTTTCTTTAAAGCCACATGTCGATTTTCGAAAATTTTTATGTTCTCGTGGCGAGACCCAATTCCTCCCACGCTCCACTATCGCGCCAGTTCCCAGGAAATATATAATATGATTTTGTTTTCTTAGAGACTCGGTCAAAAGGAGAATCACAAAAACACCCGGAAAACGGCTGAAATTGAATTTTCCTGGCAATTTGAAATTTCTACAGTAATTCGGCGCGAAACTGTCGGTGGCCCAGAAAACTCTTTTTTGCGAAAACTCGTCAAAATCTTCTTTTCGGATGCATCCAATAGTAAACACTGGAATAATCATCAAAATTAAAAAAAATTTTTTTTTTCAAATTACTGTTTCATTAGAGCCAAATCACACATTTCTTCTGATTTCAACAATGGGAGTACTTCGATATAAAATCCATATGTTTTTTGCAGCCTTTGCGTTCTTCTGAAAACCGAAATATCGGCGGGCAAAACGGCGATGTGTACGATCATCGTGCAGATGTGCTTCAAATTGATCACTGTTGATCCGATTATAAAGGTGAGCCGAAATTAGGGGATTAATCATAAAATTACCTATTCTGGACCCTTGAAACTTTAGAGAAACACACCTGGCTGGGAAGAGTCGGATTTAAAAAAAAACCGAAAATTCGTAAGAATAGATTTACGAGGAAAAACATGCTTTTAAAAGAATAACAGTGTGAAGAACCAATTTTGTATTGTAAACTTTGGAAAATATACTATTTACATAAAAAATGAATTTTTTCCAGCTTTATTTTTCTAAAGTACCCCAATTTGATCAAATGTTGGATTTTGTAAAGCAAAATTCGAAAAATTATAAAACTACGTTTTTCGTGATGGTAAGATCCCACTTATCCAGCTAGGTGTGAATCTAGCGGCTTTTTCTCGGTTGCGAGACCATTTCGATGGCCTATAGCTAGACACTGCAACGAAAGGGGGCGTGGTCGGTCGAATTCTTCTGACCGTTCCGTTTTTTTGTCTTTGTGGACCTGTAGCGTGACCAATAAATGACCGACCACTGTAGAAACGACTAAAGTATACGTATTCGACGAATTAAAAATTAATTAAAATTTTTTGGGAACGTACTTCTATTGACACTCTGAACACATTCCCAAAAAAAAGTTTAGCCAAATTCGCGGTACTAAGAAACTCGTTGCGGTGCCTAAGTATACCCTTGCCAAATAGCAAACAATTCAGAAACCTTGGGTAAAATTTCCTCCCTACAGCGATAACCAGTGACGAATTGATTTTTTATAATGAACTTCTAGAAATAGTTGTCGTGGAACAGGAAAGATTTTCAGAAAAAAATTAAAATTAAATCAACTCACAAAAAATTCTAAAGACATGCGTAGAATGGCCTTGTGGGAAATCCATAAAGATAACTGATGAAGTTACCGTAAAGTCTCTAATAGAAGAGCACCCCAAACGCTGCCGGATAATGATTATATCTCGGGATTGATAAGAGATATCAAAAAATTGTTAACATCAAACTTGTAGATCATAACTAGGTCTATAAGTTTGCTATTGACAACTTTTTGATATCTCTTATCAATCTCGAAATATAATCATTATCCGGCAGCGTTTGCGGTGCTCTTCTATTAGAGACTTTACGGTTAGAGACTTTACGGTATGCAAGGCCGGTAAAATAACCGAGTTTGGTCGAAAAATCGAAAACTTTCGACAGTTGAAAAAACGGACCGTTGCGAGACATTTCCCGTAAATCAGCACATGCGCCTTTAATTTACACTGGAAAATTTTGGCTCTTTGAGGCGGATGTGCTGATTTTTTTTTGGTTTTTTTCAACTGTTGAAATTTTTTGAAATTCCGACCAAATTATTTTTCAAAATTCTCAAAACACCCCCTGACTTTCCTGCAGGACGCTTTCCGCGAAGTGGGTCTCCTCGACGCGCTCTGCTACATAATCCGTCGAATGTACGAAATGCACCGCGGACTGCTCTCGTCGACCGCCTCCTTCACAGCCACTTCCACGTGCTCGCGGAGCCAGGATCAGCTGAAATTGTCACTTCTCACCACTGATTTGCTCACTATCATCATCAAAAACAACACGGAAAACGGGAAACTGTTCACGGACTGTTTTGGAGCAAAACTACTCGTTGAGATCATTTGCGGTGAGTTTTATTTTTTTTTTAAATATTCTTGAAAATCATGCACCAAAAATTAAATTTTAAAATTAAAAAATAGGTAGAATCATCGAATAAATGAGGAAATTTTAAATGTCAACTAATAATTAAAATTCCAGTTACATGTACTAGCCAAAATAAAATATCGAAAAGTTATTTTTGATGCTTCGCCAATTCTTCAACTCTAAAGTCTCTAATCACGTTATCAAAAATTCCATATTAAAAATGGAAATAAAAACGTTTTACAGTAGTCTTTGGATTAATTTCAGTTTTAGGAATTCTAGAAATTTTAGAAACTTTAAAGACAATTTCAGTGAATCTAGTTAAAAAAATTTTTTTTTTAAACTAGAATGTCGAAGTATTCAATCCGAAATTCGGAAGTCTTAATTCCGGTCAGCTCTGGTTAGAAAAATTTTGATTTCGGAATCCGGAAAACGGAAAATAAAGTAAAATTCGTAGTTCCGGGGAAAAAAATTCGGAAAAAGGAATCGAAAAAAAGACGGAAAACAGATTCCGGTCAAATCGAGCACTAGTCCTACAGTAATTCCGGCTGTAAGCAGATTTTTTCCTTTCTCCATAACCGGTTAATTAGACAGGTTTGTCAAACATTGAAAAAATTCGTTGGCCGATTTTCCTAGACCGAATTTAATTATTCATGAAGAAAATATCCATCTTTGTTTCCGGGAACAAGGAATTTTCCTTGTCTTTTTTTATCATTATATCTCAAAATCAGAGTTCACAATAATATTTTGAACGCGCGCCACGATACCTCGCAATGAAAACATTTGTCATCGCCGAAAGTTGCGTCAATTTCAGCGGTTTTTCAACTGTTTTTCGCGCCTTTTCCGGTAAAAAATCACAAAAAGCTGAAATAAAGAGGAAGAAGACGAAATTAATCATTGCGCAACTACCGTATCGCCGTTTTAAAGGCGCAGCACGTTTCGGCGATGACAAATGTTTTCGTTGCGAGATATCGTGGCGCGCGTTTGAATTTTCATTTTGAACTCTGATTTTGAGATACTAATTTTTCTTTTATAAAAAATGACTAATTTCTGCAGAAGTAAGCGAAGAATGGCGCAGTTCTCTTCTTCAACTCATCAAACAGCTGCTTATCATTGCACCCACTGATCAGTACATTGTTCATGTCGTCAATGTGAGTGTTATCCGAAAAGAAACTTGGTTTTCACTTCTCCTCTATTTTTACAGACACTCAGCGATCGGATACCAATCGAAAATCTGGAAGTGATGTTTAGCTTGCTCAAGGTGAGATTTTTTTTTCGAATTAAAAATTTTTTTTTTTGGAAAAACATGGATCATAAAAATTATTGTATTGTGAAATACAGGCCATTTATTCAAAATGTGATACCGTATTTTAAAAAATGGCACCCGAAACGCTGCCGGAAAATAATTATATCTGGAGATTGATAAGAGATATAAAAAAGTTGTCAACTGCAAACTTCTCGTCCTAGTTGTGATCTACAAGTTTGCTGTTGACAATGTTTTGATATCTCTTATCAATCTCAAGATATAATAATTTTCCGGCAGCGTTTGAGGTGCAGCTCTATTCGAGAAAATACGGTATCCAATTCAAAAATTATGATTCGGTAAAACAACATTTTTCAAGATATTATATATTTCAAAAATCTTGGAACCTGCGCAAACGCGCTCCGCTGGATTCGTGTTGGTCTCGCCACGACTATTGTCTTTGTCTCGTGTGTTCCACGAGAGACGCAGACAAGAGTCGTGGTGAGACCAACAGGGCACTAGCGGAGTGCGTTTGCGCAGGTACCAAGATTTTTGACATATATAATAGCAAAATTCATTTAATATAAATATTTAAAATTCTAGGAAAAATAATATTGCAAAAAAAAACTTCTCATTTAAAACATTTTCTCATCGCTAACGTTTCGAAAATTTCTATCGAAAAAAGAAATATAAATGATCCGCTGATTTTAATATTAATAATATAATATTATATATTTCAAAAATCTTGAAACCTGCGCAAACGCGCTCCGCTGGATTCGTGTTGGTCTCGCCACGACTATTGTCTCTGTGTCGTGTATTCCAAGAGAGACGCAGACAAGAGTCGTGGCGAGACCAACACGGGTCTAGCGGAGCGCGTTTGCGCAGGTTCCAAGATTTTTGAAATATATAATATATTATGTATTTCCATCGAAGTGGCGCGATAGCGGAGCGTGGGAGGAATCGGGTCTCGCCACGAAAACATGAACTTTTTCGAAAATCGACATGCGCCTTTGAACTTCTTTAAAGGCGCATGTCGATTTTCCAAAAAATTTCTGTTCTCGTGGCGAGATCCAATTCCTCCCACGCTCTTCGATGGAAATATATAACATTTCATGAATCTTGAAATCTGCGAGCTTAGCTGGTATCGTATTGGTCTCGCAACGACTCGGCGAGACCATCAAAATTCAGCGGAGCGCGTTTGTGCAGGTTTCAAGATTTTTGAAATATAAAATGAAATTAAATTAAAAAAATGCAATCAACAGGCTCTTCTCGGCGTGGTCCGTGAGTCGCACAAAGTGCGGATACAATTCCGCAAAGCCGGCGGCTTCCTGGCCCTCTCCGCCCTCCTCCTCGGCCTCGAGAAGCGATTTGTCGATGTTCAACCGGATTCCGACGGGAAAATCCCGCGGGAACAGTGTCAAATGCTCGAATTCGTGCACATCATCTTCAAAGTTTTCACGTTGAGCATGCGCTTCGAACCCTCCAACGCAAAGTATTTTGGCAGTGAGGTGAGTGTTTTTTTTTTCTTTTAAAAAATTGTTTTTTTTTTCAAATTATTCAAAAAATTAAAAATCGTCGGGGGTTCCTAAAATTGTACTTTTTCTGGAATTTCCATATCCAAATCAAGTGTTTAATTTATTTTTTTAAAAGTTAGTTTCCGGAGAAACTTAGAAATTTCCCGGATTCTGGAAATTTATTCAATTTTTCAAATTTTGCGAGTTCGTTTTTTTTCGTCCGGTTTTTTTTTCTGGAATCACCATAATAACCGGTTTTTTTTTCAAAAATATGCTGTCAAACAAATATGGTTTTTGAGCGAAAAATCGGTTTTTATGGAAACATTCCATTTTTGCGGGGAAAATTCCGGAAAAAATCAAGTTTTGCGAAAAACGGAAAGCGGACACCAGAGTTGCGCGGAAAAAAATTTTTTTTTTGTTTTTTTTTTCACACCTCTTCGAAAAACTCTGATTTTTTTGGGAAAAAATGGCTGTGCTTATAAATTATTTTGGCTGGAGTAAGGGCGTTCTAAAAAAAGGTACAGTAAGATAATAAAATTTAAAGGCGCATGGCAGTTGAGAAAAAAAGTCTCGCAACGAAATTTTGGAAAAAATAAAAAACAATTGGAGAAAGTTTCTGCAAATATTATATTTTTTTAAAATTCTTATTCGCTTCCTTAGAAGAGAAGGGGAAAACTCGGCCACCACGCTAATTGGCCTCTGCACACACCTGTACGAAAAATTAAGCTTTTTTTTGAAGAAGAAATGGCTAGGCCAAAAAAAAGGGGGAAGTTGTTTGGATTGGGTAAGAGCAAACATTTTTTAAAATTTTTGACCAGTCCATAAATTCCGTAAGTCCAAACAGGTGTGCATCTGCAACCAATCAGCAAGGCTGGATCCTCCCCCATCGATACAATCTAGGAAAAACTTTTTTTTTCCTGGATTATTCCCAAATTTCGAAAAAAAAAAGTCAATTCTTGCAGATCACCTGGGACAGTATCACCTCGCTGCTGCGCCTCACCTCCATCTTCACCGAATCGACAGTAATCTCGATCTCGGAACCCGAATGGTTCTCCTCCGCCGACCTCTCCGCACAAATCGCCGCGTGTCACGAAGTGTTCCGTCTGGACGACACGATAGAAGCTGGAAATGTGCCACGTGGCATGCCGTTCAAGATCTACTTCGGCTGCTACATCATCCGGCTGATATTCAACATGGCACTCGACAACTACGAGAAAATGCAGACGGACATCCGATGGAACGACACGGAATCGCTGGAGGAGTCGATCGTCTCGTGGACGTCCACACTTCTCGTCCATCCGGGAGCCATCATCTCCATGTTGTGCCTCCTCCCGTCGATTTCGGCCGATTCTGGAGACACCACTGGAACTTTTGAAAGTGATAAGAATGGGGGTGAGTTTTGATTTCTTTTTATTTTTTAAAAACAGTTTCAAAAATAGACTAAAATTGGGTTTCTTCCGAATTCCTCAATTTGCTGAACGTTTCTGTCGGACAAAAAAATTTTCAATGAAAGTTTTTTAAATATTCCTATTTTTTGATTCTTTTAGTTAAAGGTTTTTAAAAAAAAACCATCTTTTAAAAATTGTATTCTGGATTTTATCGAAGCTACAAAAAAGTGTTTAGAAGAAAAGAAAATTTTTTTTTTAAATTAGAATTTTTAAATAGTCCAATCGAAGTTTTTTTTCTCAATTTGAAGATTTTATTTAAAAAACAGTTTCAAAAATAGACTAAAATGGGTTTCTTCCGAATTCCTCAATTTAGTGAACGTTCGTGTCATCGGGAAGAAATTTGAATAGAACGAAAATAATTTCTGATAAAAATTATTTGAAATTAAAAAAAAACAAATTTAAAAAATTTATCCCGAATGTTATCGAAGCTATTTACAAAAAATTAATTTTTAGATTAAAAAAAATCTGAATTAATGTTTTTTTTAAATAAAACAATTTTAAAAATTCGATCGATTTCAATCAAAATTCAGAATTAAACATTTATTTTTAAAAAATCTTTCCGTAGCTTCGATGAATTCCGGAAGAAATTTAAAAAAAAATCCTTTTTAACTCGGAATTTGAAAAAATCAATTTTAAATTTAAATTTTCAAACTATGAAAAATTTTGATTCTTAGATTCACACTGGTACGAAAAATTTCGTTTTTTTTTCAAAAATAATAGCTAGGCCAAAAAAAGGAAGATACATTTTTTGTTTATGGAAAATTTTTGGTTAGTCCTGAAATTCCGTTAGTCCAAACAGGTGTGCTTAAAATTTAAAAAAAATCTGGGCTCAAAAAAATTCAGAAAAAAATCTTACTTTAAAAAATGAAACTTTTTCCAGAAAAAATATTTTAATATAAATTATCCAAAACTCAATTTAAAAATCACAAAGCGCTTCTGATAAATAGGTCATTTCGTTTAAAATGTTTCAATTTGTAGAAAAACAACTATTCAGAATCAAAAAAAAAAAAAATTTTGAATTTTGTTTGAAATTTTGTTCAAATGAAAAACTCAAATAAATATTACAAAAATTAGAAGCGAAATAAATAAAAACTGCAGGAAAAATACTGCATTGATTGGAGAACGCACAAAATTTTAAGTGAACGAAAAAATATTTTTTTGGTAAATGAAGAAAAATAATACAATATTTGTCCAGACACCCCCGTCAAATGGACCATCTCTGCGCAATACTACGTGTCTCTTCTGCTGAAGGCCATTCTGAAATCGGAACGAAACCAACAGATAATGTGCCAAGTGGACATGCCGAAGCACCTGCTCGAAATCGCCGGAAAGCTGTTTCTGACGGAGAACCACGTCCTCCTACAGCCATTCTATTATCTGCTGGAACGGCTCTCTTATCAGTCGTTGACGCCCAATCAGTTGAGGTGAGCGGGTAGTTTTGAGGATTTGACAAAATCTGGAAAAATCTAAAAATTTGGGAATTTGGGACAAAATCTGAGAAAATCGGACAAAATCGGGGAAAATCTAAAAATTTGGGAATTTGGGACAAAATCTGAGAAAATCGGACAAAATCTGGGAACGGTTAGAGATAAGAGAGCGCAGACAATCAGGCGTTTTCTTGAAATCTTTATGTCTTTCGAGGTAGAATTTTCGGGGAAAAACATAGAATTGTATTGTTTTGTGGTACTTATAAGTCAGTCGAAGGTAAATTTGTGTGAAATTATCTGAGAAATCAGCTCAAAACTCTCATTTTTCGACATAATTGTGACTGTGACTGTCTGCGCTCTCTTAATTCTAACCGTTGCCAGATTTTGTCATATCCTCGTAATTCCGGCTGCACTTGAACAGGTAAATTTGAATTTTTGAAAAAGAAAAACACCGAACGAAACTGTGAACATTGAGAAATTCGGAATCCGAAACATCCAACAAAATTGAAAAAAATCGCAGAAAATCCGATATCACGGAAAAAAAGAGAAAAAGACGGCAATTTTGACTATTTCTGCTGAAAATTTTCTAACTGCTTGATATACAGGAAAATCACTTATGCAAAACATTTTTTTTCCCCGGAATCGCGAAGTCGGAATGACACAGAAAACGTCGGCAACAACATCGGGAGATCGAATTAATCGATTTTCAAAAAATCCTGATTTTATAAAATTTATGAAACCGAGTTATTATAGAATTCGAAATGTTGATTGAATAATTCTGTGCATGGAAAAAATTTTGAATTCTTTCAAAAACCAACGTATTTTGAGGCAAAATTAAAAAAAAAGCTCTAAAAATGCATTTTCTACATTTTACCGTTACTAGAAAAAATTGCCGAAAATTTAGGAATTTTCAAAACTAATTTTTTCTGGTTGAAAAAAAATGGAACACTTTAATTTTAGTAGTTTTGATATTTTCCTTTATCTTTTTTCGAGCGTTTTATTAGTGAAAAGCAGTAGATTTAAACAACGATCGATTTTTAAAAAATCCCGATTTCATAAAATTTATAAAACCGATTTAGAATTCGAAATGTTCATTGACATCGGAATGTTCATTGACATCGGTACTGTAGGAAAAAACAACCAATTCTTTCAAAAACCTCTGGGTCAGAAAAGAAACTCCATTTACTCTCAAAAAAAATTTTTTTTCACAATTTTCCGTCCCTAGAAAAAAGCAGACCGAATTGATCAATTTTCAAAAAAAAACCCGATTCCATAAAATTTATGAAACCGATTTATTATAGAATTCGAAATGTTTATTCAGAAATGTTGTGCATGGAAAATTTTTTTTTTGAATTCTTTCTAAAACCAACGTTTTTTGAGGCAAAATTAAAAAAAGCTCTAAAAAACCATTTTTTACATTTTTCCGTCGCTAGAAAAAATTTCCGAAAATTCAGGAATTTTCAAAATTAATTTTTTCTGGTTGTATATCTTTAAAATTTTTGAAAAATTGAAAAAAAAAGAAGTCTTTAATTTTAGTAGTTTCTACCTTTGATCTTTTTCCGAGCATTTTATAAGTAAAAAGCAGCAAGTTGCAATGTAAAAGTAATCGATTTTCAAAAAATCCCGATTTCATAGAATTTATGAAACCGAGTTAGAATTCGATTGAAATCGTTGATTGATTTAAATGTTGATGGAGATCAGTACTGGGGAAAAAAACTACCAATTATTTCAAATTCCAGTTACAGTCCAGTTAAAAGCTTTTCACATTTTTCTGCCACTAGAAAAAATTCAAAAATTTCAATCATTTTCAAAATTAACTTGACGGAATTGATGATGGAATTATTCGAAAATTTGAAAAAATCAGTCAATCATCTGAATAATTAAATTCTCTTTTTTTCCAGAAGCTTCCTCCGTCTGGACAGTCCGTTGTGTTGTCGGAGCCTTGACGATGAGAGTGAGACGGCTGGAAGTGGAGGAGGAGGAAACAACGCGTTGAGCAGCGAAGGAGGCCCCGTTCCGCTACAAAGGTGCGTGATCTTATTTGAAAAAATAATCGAAAAAGCTGAAATGGCTGAAACGCGATAACTAAAAAATTAAGTTTGCCCTGAAGCCGCTAAAATTCGCGGATTTTTTTTTTAGAAATTGGCTGAACATCTACAAACACCTATACACCCAAAAAAAAAAAACAAATACGATTCAGTAGTGTGAAAAGACTCTGAAAAGTGTGAAAAGACTGAAAAGGACTGAAAAAAATTCCATTTTGAAATTATTGAAAATTGAAAGACTTGCGGTCAAGCACGTGAACGTAACCGTTGGTTTCAAGCAATTTTAAAGCCACAAAAAACAAGAGAAAAGAGAAATCTTCCGGAAAACCGGAACCAGAACCGGAAATCGAAAACAAAAAAAAGCACGCAATCCTTTCCAATCAATTCAGTCTCAGAACCCAATGAACAGAAGAATAAGCAAGCAAATCTCTCTCTCTCAAATCTCTTTATTACTGTTACCATTTTTGAAATTATTAGTCGGTTGCACGGCTCGTCGTCGCCCTCTTCATGGGTTGTACTCGATGGGCAGGTTCTTGCGACGGACCATACCGTCTCCCTGGAACCACTCGCGACGGAACTGCTTGGCGGCACCGTCCGGCGTGTTGGTCCACTCGACAGTGATACGATCGTTGTTCGTGTCCTCCTGTCCGTAGGCGAACGCGTCGCACGAGACGGCGAGCAGAACGGCCTCCTTGGGGTCGAGGACTCCGCACGGCGGGTCGACGCCCAGACGCTTCATGTTCGTCGTCTTGATACCGTAGCCGATGCGACGGGCCGACGAGTTGATCACCTTGATGTGGTAGGTGTGCTTGTCGTCGTAGGGCGCGTTGAAGACGATCTTCGCGTTGGGCTGCGTCTGGATGTCTCCTGGGGGCACGGATTGGGCCATGGTTCGATTGGATGGAGGAGTCGATTACTTGAACTCTGAGCGAACTGATCGATTGCCCCTCTATTTATACACTTCTTATCACACATTCCCATCTCTTTGCTCTAGATCTTTACGCCATTGACACGCGTCACCTCTAGTTCACGCATTTTTAAAAAAAAATTTAAATTTTGAACCAAAAAATATTGAAATGGAACAATCGTCCACACGGCGTGAAAATCGAGGCACTCTCCCGTTCTCTCGTTCAAGAGACGCAGAGAAAGAGAGTATCAACGGAGTGCCCTTTGCGGATTTTGCGCGCGCGTTTGAACGACAGTTTCTTGTTTTCCTGCCGTGGTCCATATTCCGAAAAAAAACTGCGAACCCCGAAAAATAGAACAAAAATTCCATAAAAGAATGAAAAATTTTAAAATATCTCGAAATCTGTCTTATCTTTGTTTTTGAAAAAACTAAATTTACTGGAATGGAAGGTTTCCGGAAATCTGAGAACCAGAAAACGGTACAAGCATTTTTCCGGTCAGTCTGAGGATCGAAAGGCGGAAGACAGGGTCAACTTTTTTTTTCCGGGAAAAATTTTAATAAAATGAACATTTTTGGATTGCAGAACCGTTAGAACGGGAAAATTTATCGAGACTGGAAAAAGGAATGTAATCTGGAAGAGATCTTGAGCACCAAATTTCAAAATTTTATTTCCGTTTTCCAGTCACTCCAAAAATTTTCCGATAATAAATATTACATTTACTTTCGAATTCACTTTTTTTTCTAAAAAAAATCATAACAAATGTATATTCTAGTTACGTTTACCTACCCACAGACTTTTTAAAATATTAAAATTGGACCAAATGTTTCCCAAACTCGTCAATTTTGGTAGATGCACGTAGAATTCTGTGTAATTGGATGGCTCCTGGAGCACTTTTTCTAATTTTTGGATTAAATTTCCAAATATTCCAGTTTTTTTAAACATTGGCACTGAGAAAGAGTTGTGAGACTTCTAGGCCGCCGCGGGGGTACTGTAGGGAATAGATTTCCCAAAATTGTTTTGTCTAAAAAAAAATGAATCCATTGCTTCAATTAATTATTCGTCAAAAAATCAAAAAAGGCAAAAAAAATTCAATTTTTTTCGAAAATTTTTCCCGAATTTATTTTTCTAGCGTTCCGTCGAATTTGATAACTCCTGGAGCACTTTTTTCGGACTATTGGATTCCATTTCCAATCAGCAAGATCTGAAAGGTTCTTAGGCCACCGGCTGTTCCTAGGCCGCCGCGGGTTACTGTAGAAAAATTCCACAGCTTCAAATGATCAGGAAAAATCGATTTCGTCCGAATTTGTGTTGAAAAATCATTTATAGCTTCTATTGAATTTTCCGCGCTTTTTAAAGAGAAAAAGGTTACGGTAGCAGTTGTTGAGTTGTGTCCGCTCGTTTCGAGACCGGCGTCTCGCCCACTCTTCCGGTGGAAACAATAATAGATCAAAAATGGTTTTCATGGAAAATGACAAAGTCCAAAATTCTCCTCTAATTGATCAATTTTTCGAACTTCTCAAAAGTTCAGAAGAAAATTTTTATTTATCATTATTACATTGGCAAGGCATTTATTTAGCTGCTCAAAAAATGAATAAACTGGAACAAGGGTCACAGGATTAGAAAGATTTTTAAAAAAAGTTATATTTGAGAGAGTTGCAACCGAGAAAATATTCGGTGCAAAAAAAAGAAAATTCTAGCAAAAAATCATTTTTTGCAAAATAAACAAATAACGAGAAAAAGAAAAACTGAAGACAATGTGAAAAAATTTCTCAATTTTTCAGTCTCATCGTTTCAAAAAAACAAAATTTCGAAAAAATTTCCAGTCATCAAATTTCAATCGATTTTTCAATACGAACTTTTGACACCAGAAAATGCCTGAAATTAAATGAAATGAAAATAAGTAAAATCCGACCGAAAATAGCTAAAGGACTCGAATTCCTTGCGAATTTGGAAATCGATACAAAAATTAATTTTCACTGTTTCACACGTATCTATTAAATAGCGCATCACGAATATAGTTAGTAATACAGCTTCTGCACACTCTCCGAACCAATTTCCACTGAATTTGAGAAGTTGTGCTTTATCATTATTTAATTGCCAAGATATGATATTTTTCTCCGACAGTGGCAGTGTGAAAGAGCTAGGAGATTTCTAGGCCGCCGCGGGTTACTGTAGGAAAATTTCAAAATTTCAACTGGCCAGGAAAAATCGATTTCGTCCGATTTTCCAGAAATTTTTTGTGCTAAATTTTTTTAAATTGCTTCTATTGGTTTTTCGTCAAAAAATCCGAACTCTCGGAAACCCTCTTTTCAGAATAAGGGTTACGGTAACAAAACCTTGAGCTGTGTCGTCGTTCGTTTCGAGACCACGGGGTGCTGCGGCCGACGTGGTCAGCAAGTGTGCTCCACTGAAGGTATACGGTACCTCGTTTCAAATTGCCCTCCGCCGATTACGCATATTTTGAATTCGCCCGCGAAAAATGAAAATTCAAATGAGGTTTTTCTCAGCAGAAAAAATTGCCAAAAATTCAGAAAATTTTGGCACAGAAAACGTCGGCAACAATGTCGGCAGACCGAATTGATCAATTTTCAAACAAAACCCGATTTAATAAAATTTATGAAACAGAGTTAGAATTCGAAATTTTGATTTTATCAGTACAGTTTTTTTAGCAAACATTCAAGAAAATTCTTTGAAAAAGCATTTTTTAAAAACATTTTTCCGTCACTAGAAAAAATTTCCGAAAATTCAGGAATTTTCAAAATTAATTTTTTCTGGTTGTATCAAATTAGAATTTGAAAAATTGGAAAGAAAAAATGGAAGTCTTTAATTTTAGTATTTTCTACCTTGATCTTTTTTCGAGCGTTTTATAAGTAAAAAGCAGCAAGTTGCAATGTAAAATTAATCGATTTTCAGAAAATCCCGATTTCATAAAATTTATGAAACCGAGTTAGAATTCGATTGAAATCGTTGATTGATTGAACTGTTGATGAAAATCAGTACTGGAGGAAAAAAACAACCAATTCTTTCAAGAACCTCTAGGTCATAGAAAAAATTCCAGTTACTCTTTAAAAAAAAAGGATTTTTCACAATTTTCCGTCACTAAATATTTAGCTGCTCAGAAAAATGAATAAACCAGAAACCATGACAACTGCTCGCTAGATTATAAAATTTTTCAAAAAAAGTTATATTTGGGAGAGCCGACCGAGAACCGAGAAAATACAACCGAGAAAATACTCGGTGCACTATTCGAGGAAAACCATTGCAAAATCCAAAATTCAAAGCAAAAACCATTGCAAAATCGGCAGATAACAAGAAAAAGCCTAATTCCCAAAAAAATTGAAAGCTACAGTAATCCTCTCGGCGCCCCACTCTGTAAATTTTAATTTTTTTAAATCTCGAAATTTCGAGATTTCTCAACACGATACCAGGAAATGCCTCAACCGAAAATGTTTTTTTTTTAAATTTTCACAGTTTCACCCGTCTCTATTAAATAGCGTATAACGGTTATAGTTATTATGGCACGGCCATTCTAAACAAAGTAGAAAACCAAGAAGGAGAATTTCCAATGAGTGCCCTCGAGATTGAACCACTCCCGTTCCTTTGAACCCAATGAACATAAGAATAAGCAAGCAAATCTCTCTCTCTCAAATCTCTTTATTACTGTTACCATTTTTGAAATTATTAGTCGGTTGCACGGCTCGTCGTCGCCCTCTTCATGGGTTGTACTCGATGGGCAGGTTCTTGCGACGGACCATACCGTCTCCCTGGAACCACTCGCGACGGAACTGCTTGGCGGCACCGTCCGGCGTGTTGGTCCACTCGACAGTTATACGATCGTTGTTCGTGTCCTCCTGTCCGTAGGCGAACGCGTCGCACGAGACGGCGAGCAGAACGGCCTCCTTGGGGTCGAGGACTCCGCACGGCGGGTCGACGCCGAGACGCTTCATGTTCGTCGTCTTGATACCGTAGCCGATGCGACGGGCCGACGAGTTGATCACCTTGATGTGGTAGGTGTGCTTGTCGTCGTAGGGCGCGTTGAAGACGATCTTCGCGTTGGGCTGCGTCTGGATGTCTCCTGGGGGCACGGATTGGGCCATGGTTCGATTGGATGGAGGAGTCGATTTGAACTCTGAGCCAACTGATCGATTCCCCCTCTATTTATACCACTTCTTATCACACATTCCCATCTCTTTGCTCTAGATCTTTACGCTTACCCCCATTCACACGCGTCACCTCTAGTTCACGCATTTTTTTTAATTTTGAAAAAAATATTGGTAAATGTGGAATCGTCCATTTTTCGAAGAAAAATATGAAAAGATGGAATTGAATCCGAAATTTTTTTTAAAAATTCAATAAAAATATAAAAAATGGAAAAGTTTTATTAAAATTCGATAAATATTTGGGAAATTATGGAAAATAGAAAATTTTTAAAAAAATTCGATAAATCTATGGAAAATGGAAAATTTTTAAAAAGTTCAATAAAAATATAAAAAATGGAAAAGTTTCAAAAGATTCGATGAAAAATAGAAAATGGAAAATTTTTTAAAAATTCGATAAAAATATGGAAAATTGAATATTTTTTTAAAATTTAATAAAAACATGAAAAAAATAGAAAATTTCTGAAATTTTTGAAAGCTGACGTCTTATCCGGAAATTTATCCTGTTTTACTAATTTTTGGCTCGTGATCACTCAGAAACTGCGAGAAAAATCTGCGAATTTCTATCAATTAGTCGAAAGTTCACAGATTTTCCAATGTTTCCTATGGGTCTTGCCACGAAAAAAACGGATAGGTTACTGTCAGCAATAATTTTTTGCTAATAAACATTTTTTTCGGGGTATTTTTCATTGGGGAATAAGATACATTTTTTTAAAACTTTTCTCTATGTTAATTTTAAAATAAAACTTTAGAAAGGACGGTACATCAAAAATCACACAAATTTCCGTCATTTCAGAGTGAAAGCGCTCGTCTCAATGATGACTCCCCGTGATCAGTACATTGGAACGGCGCCGAGTTTCGTCGAATTCGACATGTCCGTCGAGGGATTCGCGGCTCTTTATCTCCCGTCGCTGGCTCCCATGTTCTCGACGACTAAAGCAGGTGTGTCTCGTGTGTAAGGAACAGTGTCTGGACCATCTAGGATAGTCGGACCTACCCAAGATGTGTCTCGTGTGGAAGGAATAGGGTCTGGACCATCTAGGATGGTCAGACATACCCAAGATGTGTCTCGTGTGTAAGGAACAGTGTCTGGACCATCTAGGATGGTCAGACATACCCAAGATGTGTCTCGTGTGAAAGGAACAGTGTCTGGACCATCTAGGATGGTCAGACATACTCAAGATGTGTCTCGTGTGGAAGGAATAGGGTCTGGACCATCTAGGATGGTCAGACATACCCAAGATGTGTCTCGTGTGTAAGGAACAGTGTCTGGACCATCTAGGATGGTCAGACATACCCAAGATGTGTCTCGTGTGTAAGGAACAGTGTCTGGACCATCTAGGATGGTCAGACATACCCAAGATGTGTCTCGTGTGTAAGGAACAGTGTCTGGACCATCTAGGATGGTCAGACATACCCAAGATGTGTCTCGTGTGTAAGGAACAGTGTCTGGACCATCTAGGATGGTCAGACATACCCAAGATGTGTCTCGTGTGTAAGGAACAGTGTCTGGACCATCTAGGATGGTCAGACATACTCAAGATGTGTCTCGTGTGTAAGGAACAGTGTCTGGACCATCTAGGATGGTCAGACATACTCAAGATGTGTCTCGTGTGTAAGGAACAGTGTCTGGACCATCTAGGATGGTCAGACATACCCAAGATGTGTCTCGTGTGTAAGGAACAGTGTCTGGACCATCTAGGATAGTCAGACATACCCAAGATGTGTCTCGTGTGTAAGGAACAGTGTCTGGACCATCTAGGATGGTCAGACATACCCAAGATGTGTCTCGTGTGTAAGGAACAGTGTCTGGACCATCTAGGATAGTCAGACATACTCAAGATGTGTCTCGTGTGTAAGGAACAGTGTCTGGACCATCTAGGATGGTCAGACATACTCAAGATGTGTCTCGTGTGTAAGGAACAGTGTCTGGACCATCGAGGATAGTCAGACATACTCAAGATGTGTCTCGTGTGTAAGGAACAGTGTCTGGACCATCTAGGATGGTCAGACATACCCAAGATGTGTCTCGTGTGTAAGGAACAGTGTCTGGACCATCTAGGATGGTCAGACATACCCAAGATGTGTCTCGTGTGTAAGGAACAGTGTCTGGACCATCTAGGATGGTCAGACATACTCAAGATGTGTCTCGTGTGTAAGGAACAGTGTCTGGACCATCTAGGATAGTCAGACATACCCAAGATGTGTCTCGTGTGTAAGGAACAGTGTCTGGACCATCTAGGATGGTCAGACATACCCAAGATGTGTCTCGTGTGTAAGGAACAGTGTCTGGACCATCTAGGATAGTCAGACATACTCAAGATGTGTCTCGTGTGTAAGGAACAGTGTCTGGACCATCTAGGATAGTCAGTCTCTCGTTCTAACCGTTCCCTCGTGGTAGCTATCAAATCTCGTATCAATCATAAAACTTTCTTCCAGAGCGCATCTTCCCGCCACTCAACGGCTTCTCCTTCTGCACATGGATCTATTTGGACTGTTTATCCGACAAAAAAGCCGACGCCCACCCGATCCGCCTACTCACCGTAACCCGTGCCGTCGCCGGGACTGACGCCAAAAAACCGTCGCATTTGGCGTGTTTCCAAGTTCAATTTTCGGCTTTCGATCGGAGTTTGCTGATTTCGACGGAGGAAAGCGACCAGCCGGGTGCCGATTTGGAGAAGATCGCAAATTTTCAAACGGACAAGGTGGGCACAGTTTTTGCGTTTTTTTTCGATTTTGGACCGTTTATTACTATCGGATTACACCTGTACGAAAAATTCTGTTTTTTTTTTTGAAAAAAAATGGCTAGACCAAAAAAAGGGCGGAATAAAAGGCTGTGGGTGAGGGCGTTCTAAAAAAAAGTACAGTAAGATAGTAGAGTTTAAAGGCGCATGGAAGTTGGGAAAAAAAAATTGGAGAAATTTTCTGCAAATATTATATTGTTTTTTTTTTCATGATTTTATATAAAATTTCACCAATTTTTCTGTTTTTTCTTCTACTATTTTTAGAAATTCCCTTTAATGTCCCAAGTAGCTGAAAGTGCTTATGAATCTAAAATAAAATTATAGAAAAAAAAATTAGGAGAAGCAGGAAAAGGGTTTTTTGAAAATGCACAAAAAAAATTTCCAACAAACTCATTTATTTTCATTAAAATTTATCCTAAATGTATTTTTCAAATATTAGTTCTAAGCGCGGTTTGTTTCAAAATAAGATGAACTGAAAATTTAGAAAAAAAAATGAAATTTTCAAAAAATATTCAAGATTAATTTTTTTTTCTACCATTTAGAGAAGTTTTCAGAAATTTGACGATTTTAATGGAATTTTCTAAAAATAAAATTTTGAAATTAAAAAAAAAACGTTTTCATGTTTTAAATGTTTTTTAAAAAGTTTTTTTTTCAATTTTTTTGAAAAATTTCAGCTCATCCGGATAACACTGGCGGATCAAGTGCGTTGCGGAGAATGGTTCCATTTGGCGATCATTTTCAATCGATCTGTTCTCAAATCGTCACAAGTAAGTGTTTGCTAAAAATGATAATTTTTTCAAAAAAAAAAAAACTGAAATTTTTAATTTTTTTATTGCTGTCGTCCAAATTTTTCACAAAAACTTAGAATAACGAAAAAATTACAGTCGACATTTACCGTATTTTGAATTTTTTTAAATAAAAAAAACTAATTATTGGTGAATTATTGGTGAATTTAATTGTCATCGGAAAAAATACATTTTTCAGAAAAAAATCTTTAAAAAACTGAAAGCGGGTTTTTTTCCGTGAAATTCTGATTTACTCGCGAAATTAATGTTTTTTTTTCAAGCAAAAATGAGCACAATTCAAGTGAAAAAGCTGATAAAAATCATATTCAAAAAAAAGTACAGTAATCCTTGTTCTTGAGGAAACTTTAGTAATTTTGGATTGGACGACGGACGATAATACAAAAAAATAAAAATAAAAAAACTGGCCCCCCTGCAGATCTTCATGTCACCGAAAAACTTGTCACTCTCACCGAGAATTGTTGGTTTTCGATTAGAATTTCTATTTTTGCATTTATATATTTATATGTGGAGTTTTTGAAAAAAAATCAAGTGATTGCTTTAAAAGTTGCGTATGAGTTCGTAGAACACCTCTGCAAAACCTCGAATTCTAAAAAAATTCCTGAATTTTGGGCGATTTTCTTTGAACATTCCTGAATTTTTGGCGATTTTCTAAAAAAAATTCCTGAATTTTTGGCGATTTTCTAAAAAAAAAAAAATTTTCTCTCTTGTCCGTTTTCAGCAGTTTTCACATAAAATTTATTGGAAAAAGTTATGCCACCGCTGTGTACTTCTCGTGATAAACTTGGCTTTTACCGGAAAAATCGCTGAAATTTCAGGAATTTTTTTGGAAAGTAAAGCAATCACTTCTTTTTTTGCTCAGAGGACCCTTTTCAATAGAAAAACGAATACTGTGCACAATTTCGATTAGTTTGTGACATGGTACAGCGTACAGTAGTATTCCTTGGAATTTTCAGAAATAAAGATATTTAGAAACGGTGAATTTTATTTTAAAAATTATTTAAAAATCGAGCATCGAAGAATGATTCCCTTAGACATAATTCTCCTCAGTTCGTGTTCCCTCCGTTCAAATTTCCATTTTTTTCCCATATATAGTCTCTATTTTTTCCAGATTTCCGTCTATTTGAATGGTCGTCACGTGTCCACTCAGAAGCTTATGTACGTGGCTCAAAATGCGGGCGGAGCGGCGACTCAATTGGCGCAGACATATTCGGTGAATGCGGCCGTCGGAACACTTCCCGCCCTCAGAAGGCCCAGCAGGTTGCGGTGAGTTGATTTGGGGAGGATTTTTAAGAAAATATGAATTTTTAAAAAAATTTAGTAGGAAGTTTATTGTCGGTTCATTTCGCCGAAAAACATGCCTTCATGTCCTTCGAGGCAGAATTTTCGGGAAAAAACATAGAAATGTATTGTTTTGTGGTACTTATAAGTCAGTAGTAGATCAATTTGTGTGAAATTATCTGAGAAATCAGCTCAAAACTCTCATTTTTCGACAGAATTGTGACTCACTGTCTGCGCTCTCTTATCTCTAACCGTTCCCAGATTTTTTTCCGAAATTCCCAGATTTTTAGGTTTTCCCAGATTTAGTCATATCCTCAATTTGCCCGATTTTCTTTGAATTTCTTATTTTCGTAACTTTACAATATAAAAAAAAATTTCAAAAAATCCGAGAATTTTTCTAATTTCAGTGTTTCAGAAAGTATCAAAATTTCAAGTGCTCATTTTTAAGACGAAAGCAGCAAAAAATCTCCCAAATTCTAGAAAATTCCAAAGTTTTAACCAAAAATTAGAAAAAATCAGAACGAAGTTCTCAGATTTTTAGATTTTCACAGATTTTGTTCTACCCTCCGAAAAAAAATGAACATTCAAATGAGGTTTCCGTCAGTTGGAAATTCTTTGGCTATATTTACAAGAGCCTTTAAATTTTTAAAAAATATTGGAACCTGGAGCAAACGCGCTCCGTTGGACCCGTGTTAGTCTCGCCACGACTCTTGTCTGCGTCTCTCATGGAACACACGAGACAGAGACAACAGTCGTGGCGAGACCAACACGGGTCCAGCGGAGCGCGTTCGCTCCAGGTTCCAATATTTTTGAAATATATAATATAACAGCAAAGATCAGTGTTATTCCATGAAAACCTTCCAGAAACAATACATATATAGCGGATGATCGATTCCAGATTCCGTCTCGCATCGATATTCCTCGCCGAAGAGCCGATGACAGTGGAAACAGTGCGGTCGGTGGTCCAGCTGCAGCCGCATTACATTGGAAACTTCCAAACCGCCAGCGCCGAGAGAACTGCGCTTGTTCACGAGGAAAAGGTTCGCTTCTTTTTTTTTTTTTGAAAACGTCATTTTCGTCGCCAGAAACGATAGTTCCTCTTTCTTTACATCTTTTACAGATCGTTTTCTCGCTCTCCGCGGCCGCCACACAAGAATTGACACTGGCGAAAATACGGGCCATGTACGGGAAAATGGACGCCGAGATTCTCTCGCAGCATGTAAGTTTTCCCGTTTTTATGAACAAAAAATCAAGTGAAATTTACTTTTTTTCCAAAATCGAAAATCGACTTTGAAAATTTCTACGGTCTGCCTGGAGGTCCGTCCTATCCATGGAAATTTTTTTAAATTTAAAATTGGAACATATTTTCCCGAATTGGACTAGGGTTACTGTAGAAAATTCCGAATATTCAATTCACCAGGAAAAATCTATTTCGCCAGATTTTCCAGATATTTTTTGTCTTAAAAAATTCTCCATTGCTTCTATTGTTTTTTTGTCAGAAAATCCAAACTGTCGGACCCCCCGCTTTTTAGAATAAGGGTTACGGTAGATCCCGCAACAGAAGAGTGTGAGAAGATTTAGAATTTTTCAGAAAAATTACGTTTTGTAGTAAACACTTGAACAATTTTCAAAACAATCCCGGTTCAATCGATTTAACTGAAATTTCTTAAAAATTTGTAATGTTTTTGAAAATGAAAAATTTGTCATTTTATGTCGAAAAATGCGTCACGAAATTCGATTTTTTCTTCAAATTCAAATCGGAAAATAGAATTGATTGACATCGCTGAATCGAGATAAAAACCGGAAAATCAATTTTCTAAAAAATAGTGTCAGCATTTTTAAGCAAATTTTAACTTTTTCTCTGAAAAATTCGCTCGAAGTGGAAAAAAAATCATTTTTTTTTTCGAGAAAGAGTTTTCTAGGCCACGGACAGTTTCGCGCCGGCGTGAATTACTGTGGAAAATTTGAAATTTTTAATTGGCCAGGAAAAATCAATTTTAGTCGTTATTCTTTTGTGTAATTCCATTGTATCGAGAAAAAACCACATGAAAATCGGCTGGATACCGGATTTTTAGACTAAAGATTGCGGTAGCAAACGTCGAGCCACACCTGGCTGTGAGGAATCAAAGTAAAAAATGTGAAAATTCGTAAGGATAGATTTACGGGGTAAAACATGTTTTTTTTAAGGCGCATTTTTTGCAGTGTAAAAAACCGATTTTTAGGTGTTTTTTTTCAATTACACTTCAAAGAATACATTATTTACATAAAAAATGTGCTTTTCTCAGCTTTTTTTTAATCTTCTAAATTACTCCCAATTTGATCAAAGTTTCAATTTCGTCAAGCAAAATTCAAAAAATTTTTAAATTACGTTTTCGTAATGGTAGGATCCCACTTATACAGTCAGGTGTTTCCGAAAAATGTCCAGTGATACCGAAGGAATCAGTCGAACAAATAGTAAACGACACTTTAAAAAATAAGGTTGAACAATTTAACGACACGTCGTTAAAATAGAGTTTTTGTAATTGGTTTTTTTCAAATGGAATTTCTGTTTCAAAAAATACATGATTAATTATCCAGTTTTGGATTAGATACTGCTTTTTCATCAGTGTGGCAAGATTCAGGGTTACTGTACTAGCGAAATCCCCTAAAATAGCGTTGAATTGCTACCAGTTGCTACCGTAACCCTTAGTCCAAAAAGATGGTTTTTTGGCTGTTTTTCGTACGGATTTTTGACGAAAAAGTAGAAGAAGAAATGCAGAATAGTTGCGCAGAACAATTTTTCCAAAAAAAAAAAAACATTTTCTTGTGAATTCAAAAGTAATTCTGCTTTTCAAGAATTTTTGATAATATTTCTGAAAGTGACAAATGTCAATTGGGTTGGATCGTTAAGTCGGATACACAGTTCTCCTCCAATCCATCAGTTATTGCAGCTCGGAATCTCGCCCAACGACCACAGCACCCCTCTGCGCGTGCTCTGCAACACAATTTCTCATGCTCCGGGAGCCGGTCGCACGTTCGGAGGAGTCATCGTTGGCTATCTGGGAATGCGCACATTCACCCCACGACCCGTTCCGTCGCTTCTCGACTCGATCGGAGGCTTTGCCAGTGTTTATGGTGCGTTTTTAAAAAAAAAGGTTACGATTACTTCTGGAGCAAAGCGAAAACTCAAAACGAAATTTTTTAAAAAAATGCAAAAAACAGAAAAAAAGGGAAATCTATTTTTCAAAAAAATCGAAACAATTGTTTAACTGAAAACAAAAAAAAACTACTGTTGTGTAAGTGGTTTGAATACCAGCATTTTCGAGAAAATTCAATAGTTTCTATTCATTGATTTCGAAAAAAAAACAATTTTCTACAGTACCCAGCGCACGCTCCAATGATTTTTATAAATTACTCTTCCCATTTATGTCGAATTTTGAAAATTTGAAAAGTTATGATTTTGAAAAAATTCAGTAATACTTCATGCCTGTAAAAACGGCCGGCCGCGGCTTTTTCTCAATTCAAATCGAAAAAGTCGGGGCCGACCGCGGCGGTCGCAGTTACTGTAGAAACTTTCGTGAATTTTCCAGTTTTTCGCGAAATAAATGGAAAAAAAACGGGATTTTTTTCAGGAAAGCTTCATAGAAATGGTTGATTTCTATGAAAACATTCTTATGAAACATATTGTGCAATTTTTTGAATATTAAATCTGTATTTTCAGAGGGATTATCATTTTTTTTTCAGTTGCACGTCTTTTTTGACGTTCTGATGTTGTCTAAGAGGCTTTTTGTTCTGAATTTGCATTAAACAGAGAGGATATGAAAAAACATCGAAAAACACAACGATTTCAGATTTTATTGTCTCGAAATCATAATTTGTCGATAATTTTGATGAAAAAACAATCGCTTTTATAAAGTTTTCCCAAAAAATTCCCTGTTTTCCGGTTATTTCGCAAAAAAATGAAAATTCCACCAAAGTTTCTATACAATACTTGCGGTCGGCCACGATTTTCTACGGGCTTGGAGTGACCCTTTATTTTAATGAAGCGTCACTCTTTGATCTTCTCAAAAAAAAAAGCTTAATTTTAATTAAAAGTTAAAAATTTTATCAGTTGAAAAAGTTTCTACAATACTTGCGGCCAAAAAAGCCGCGGCCGGCCGCCATTTTCTACGGACTTGGTTAAAATAGAGATTTTTACAGTATTCTTTTTCAGGTCTAATCGCGATGGCCGTCGACTCGGAAGGGCTGTACGCGTCGCTGAAATCGCTCGTCTCGGCGATTCGGTCGAATCCGAAACTGCTGGCCACGTGGAACAACAACCGCTCGTATCAGATCCTCGCCGTGCTGCTCGAGGACAAGGCGAAGATGCTCAATTCGCACATAATGCACATGGTGTTCAACGTGACCGGCACCGCCGACACGTCGCGCGAACACGCGCCCACCATCGCCAATCCGTCGGCGTTCGAGGATTTGCTGTGCGATCTGAAGGTGTGGCGGGGGGCGCCGAGTGAGCTGCATCGGATGCTCCTCGAGCACTTTTATGAGCTTATCACTGAGTGAGTTGGTTTCTCTTTTTCTTTTTTTTAAATTGAAAATTGTCACGAAAATTTTTTTTTAAAATTTAAATAGGGTTTTCTGGGTTTAATCTGGATTTTGCAAAAAAAAAATCAGCTTCCAAAACGTTCCGATTAAAAAGGAAAACAATTGATTTGCCGGCAGATTTTGTGTTGAAACTGTTTTTTTTGGCGAAAATTTTGAAAATCGTAGCGAAAAACATTTTTTTAAAATTTAATTCGGGTAGATTTTAGAAGTACGAAAGTATGAAAAAAAAAATCAATTTGCTCCCGTCATTTCTGAAACTTTCTTTTTTTTGAATTGGCACGGAAAATTGTCAATTATCAATTTGTTCAGAAACAGGATACGGTAGATGTGGATTTTGCATTTTTTTTCAAAAATGATAGATAATACGGTAGCAGCCAGTGTTTTTTTTTCACTGTTTCATTGAAATCTCATTTTGAAAAGATTTTTCACAATTGACAATACGAGATCGGGACGAGATCGGGAATACGAGACGAGAGCGGGATCGGCGGGTCTCGCCACGAAAACATTACACTTTTTTTGAAAATCGACATGCGCCTTTAAAGAAACTACGGTGGATTTCATGTTTTGAGGCCATCAGCGGTTTTTAGGCCGCCACAGGGAACTGTGAAAAAAATTCCCAAAATTTCAAATGGCCAGGAAAAATTTATTTTCACGGACTGCGGGCGTTGACAATTACTGCTTGCCGTGTAAAATAGAAAATAACCAACGAAATGTGCGTTTGTTTGATTGCAGCCACCAACTGAACAACCTGCAAGTCGTCCGCCGCTCCTCCCTCCTCTCGCGCCTCCTGCTCACCGTGCACGATGAGCCGGGAATGGTGAAGACGACGGATGAGATCGTGTTCAATCTGATATCGGCTATCATTCAACCGCCGTGCGATAGTAGGAGTATTCTCAAAATTGGGCAGATCATCGCGGCCACACTGCCGACGAGGTGAGTCTTTGTGTGAAAATAAGGAAAAATATCTTTTTTTAAAAAGTTCCAATATAATTTTTAAAAAGTCGAATTAAATATTTAGTAAGTTCCTATTCAGTTATAATTGAAAAGGCAGTAAATCATCTTTAAGCAGTAAGCCATCAAATTCACGAAATTTTGAAATTTTGCGGAAACTGTAAAATAGTGGTATTACCCAAACCGCGATTGCCGCGATAGCGACGCGTTTGAGGAATCGGGTCTCGCCACGAGAACATAAAATTTTTCGGAAAATCGACATGCGCCTTTGAACTTTGAGGTACTGTCTACCGTAGTTTCTTTAAAGGCGCATGTCGATTTTCGAAAAATTTCATGTTCTCGTGGCGAGACCCGATTCCTCCCAGGCTGTGCCATAAAAGGATCATCACTGACTGTCTGCGCTCTCTTATCTCTGACCGTTTCCAGATTTCGTCCGAATATACCAAATTCGGTCTTCCCAGTAGTTTAGGTTTTTTTTCAGATTTTTTTATACCCTCAATTTTAGCTTCTTTTTTTTCATAAAACTTGGAAACGGTGGAAATGTCGAATAGTTGCCAAGTTATTAAAAATTCATTATTTAATTTATCAAAAATTTTCAATTCTTCAAAAATTTTCTATCGAAATTTTGGGACATTTCTCGACCACTTTCAAATTTTTTTCAGAATTTCAAATAGCTAGGAAATCCGTCGTTATTTTTTTCGTCCGAAAATCAGCCGAAAACCATCTTTTTAAAATAAGGGTTACGGTAGCATTCGTTCAGCGGTGTCTCGTTCGTTTCGTCGAATATTCCTGGTTTTTAAAAAAATTCACACCTGTTTGGACATACGGAATTTCTGGACTAGCCAAAAATATTTTGGCTCATTTTCATTTTTCGAGGTTTTTTCAAAATTTTAAAGACTCATTTTTGCTGAATTTAATTTAATTTTTTTTAAAAATTTCTATGTAAATTTCAGGCTTATAAATAGGCACACCTGTTTTGACTAGCTAAAATTTTTCGAAAATATAATGATTCTCCGGCAACATGTGCTCTATTCGAGGAAAAACGGAATAATACAGTTTCAAAATTAACTGAAGTTTTCGGAAAAATGAGAACAAATAATTACGCCCGTGCCACTTACCCCAGCCAAACAATTTTCTCGCTTTTTTTGGCCTAGCCATTGTTTTCAAAAAAAAATTGAAACGGATTTTCAGCGAAGCCGAGTGCTACGAAGACTCTCGCCTGCCGTTCCACATCTCGGAAATCCAGAAACTGTTCACCGAGGAGCCGTCGGACGTGTCGGATGGCCCGTCACCGCTGCACCTCGTCTACATGCGCAATCGCCTTCTCAACATCATCGCCAACTTCCTCTCCAACTCCTCGCCGCAGATCCAGCAACAAATGTGCGAGCAACTCGTTCGAACGCTCGGCTTCGACTGGCTCTTCGCCCTCATGTCGCCCGGAGTGCACGCGGGAACCATCTATCTGAGTCTGCGCATCCTCCTCCTCATCCTCAATCAACCGACTCTGTTGGCCAAGTTCAAAGAGGGCTCCTCGAACGGCGGCTGGCTCGCCGAGGCGGATTCCGTCGTTCGCAACCGCGCCGCCGTCGTCTTGGGATTCTCGGTGTCGGCGCACGGCGGCGCGGTCGGCTCCAAGATCGACATCAATCCGGAGCTGTCGAATTGCGGCGGTTTCGCGGCTCTGGAGCATCTGATGGCGTCGCACGCGCACCTACCGTACCCCTACTACGCGATGCTCTCGCTGCTCGTCGGCCAACCCGTCGGCAACCTTCGCTTCTGCGACCAATTCAACATGGAGCTCGTCTGGACGCACGTCTTCGGCCTCTCGAGCAACTCGTCCGTCTTCGAGGCGATCCACTCGGCGAACTTTTGCTTCGACGCGCTCATCCCGCTGCTCGCCATGATCCGCACCGCCATCCACCACCAGACGCCCGCCGCGTGGACCCAAACCAATCCGTCGACCGTCGTCCAAATGGTCACGTTCATGTACCAGAACTCGCCCGCCTTCTTCAACATCGCACACTCGGACGAGTTCGTGTTGGCGCTGTTCTCGACGCTCATCGAGGACACGAACGCGATGGGACAAAAGTCGGAGGTGGCGAATCGGCGGAGTCAGGATGGCACCGGATCGCCCGATCAGGAGTACTTCCAAGCGTGTGAGTCGGTTTTTTGGAGGATTTTTAGACAAAAAACAGCCAATTTAAATTATCCAAAATTGAACTTTTTAAAAAAATCAGCCGAAACTAGAAAAAAACACCGAAAAATCAGCGGTTCAGGCGAAGTGTGCAGTTCATCGCATCGGCGGGTCTCGCCACGAGAACACTAAACTTTTTTGAAAATCGACATGCGCCTTTAACTCAAAACATGAAATCCACCGTAGTTTCTTTAAAGGCGCATGTCGATTTTCAAAAAAAGTGTAATGTTTTCGTGGTGAGACCCGCCGATCCCGCACTCGTCTCGTATTCCCGATCTCGTCCCGATCTCGTATTGTCAATTGTGAAAAATCTTTTCAAAATGAGATTTCAATGAAACAGTGAAAAAAAACACTGGCTGCTACCGTATCATCTATTATTTTCGAAAAAAAAGCAACTTGATTTTTTCCTTATTTTCGCACTTCTAAAATTTACCCTAATTAAATTTTAAAAACATATAAAAAATTAAAAAATTAATTTGAAAAAATTAAAAATTAAATTTAAAAAATTCCGAAAATTTAAAAAATTTACCATAATTAAATTTTTTCAATTTTTCCAAATATTTTTCACTATGCCCTTCGAACAAATAGTTTTTTATGAAAAATGCCACAATTCTCATCATGTTTGCTCAATATTTAGAATTTCTCAAAAAGTGGAAAATTTTGTTTTATCATTATCACGGAAGATTGCTTAAACAGTTGCTTAAACAAACCAATTGATAAAATTGACAAAATTCGAAAAAAAATGGTTTCTTTATAAAACTTTGTAAAACACTCAATATCTCAATATCAATATCAATGAAACAGTGAAAAAATAATTATTTTTGCAAAAAAATTCACAATCCACATCTGCCGTATCCTGTTTTCGAATAAATTGATTATTGACCATTTTCCGTGCCAAAAAGACAATTACCATCAAACGTTCCCCAAAATTCACTGTTAACGTGCAATCATTGAAACAGCAAAAATCAACGTTCCCCCTTCGCAAATGCCCATCCAATTTCCAGTCCTGGCCCAGCCGAACGTACGAATGGTTATGGATCTGCTGAAGAAGATCCTCTGCGACAATCTGCAAGTGAACGCCTCGAAAAGTGATACGATCATTGATGTGATATTGGATGTGAGTTTTTTGAAGTCTTTCTTTATAAATTATAGTAAATGTTGGAAAGAAATCCAACAAAAAAACGCAATGTAAAAATGATTTGTTCTGCAAACGCGCTCCATCGAAATGCCATCAGAATCGTTTTGGACAGAAGAAGATGCTATTTTGTGCAAAAACGATCAAATTCTGAAAAAATGAGCAAATCCTTTAGGACTTTTCAAAAAAAGTAGGCAGTTCGATGGAGCGTGTTTTCTGACTATAGCATTTCGCAGAACTGGAAAAAGGCTTCATTTTGTGAGAAGTTTCAATCAAAAATTGTTTCAGAATTATTTGTTCTTATTTTTTCCGAAAACTTAAGTTACTTTCGAAACTGTAAGATTCCGTATCTCCTTGAATAGAGGGGGGAGCACATGTTGCCGGAGAATAATTATATCTGGAGACTGATAAGAGATATCAAAAAGGTGTCAAAAGCAAACTTGTAGTCCTATATAACTTGTTCTCTGTAAGGATCGCACCTGCACGAAAAATTGTCCTTTTTTTTGCAAAAAAAAATGGCTAGGCCAAAAAAAGGGGAAACATTGTTTGGCTGGGGTGAGTGGTAAGGGTTAAAATTTTCGGAAAATTTTAGCTAGTCCAGAAATTCCGTAAGTCCAAACATATGTGTTCTAAACTGGAATTATTTTTTCATATTTTTCCGAACACTTCAGTTAATTCCGAAACTGTAAGATTCCGTATCTCCTCGAATAGAGCGGGAAATGATTATATCTCGAGATTGATAAGAGATATCAAAAGTTGTCAACTGCAAACTTGTAAATCACAACTAGGACTATAAGTTTGATATTGACAACTTTTTGATATCTCTTATCAGTCTCTTTAGGCGAGGACACACGGTAGATCAGTTTCGCTGTAGGGTTCCAATTTTGAAAATCACAACTTCCAAACCAAAAACAATTGTTTGATTACTGTAGTTACGAGGATTACTGTAGAGCCTCTCTAGGTTACTGTCTCAACCCCACTCAACTCGAAAAACCCTGTGTATTCCAGAACATCTCCGAGTCGGGAATGACGCGAAAGACGCAAGTGGCATGTCTGACCGCCCTCCTGCACTCGGTGCTCGAGCACGTCGTCGGAACGGACCTGCTCGCCTCGTCGGCCCTGCCACCCAACACCTCCGCGCAGAACATCATCCAAATCGTCGCCAACATCTCGCAACTCGCCTCGCGCACCGTCGACGCCTTCTGGAACGGTCTCGTCGTCGGATCGGAATCCATTCGGACACTCTCCACCCTCTACCACCTCCAAGTCATCGCCAGCAAAAAGTCGAGCCGAGGATCGGTGAACTCGGAGCCGATGACGGCGTGCATCATGCGAATGACACTGTTCATCCTCTCCAGACCCATCGACTCGGTGCCTGTCCAACTGTCCGTCCTGGACGCTCTCAGCTCTCTGGTCTCGAAGCGATATCTGTTTTTGGCGTCCAACGAGGCGTGGTTCTTCGCCTCTCTCACTCATCTGATATTCATGTTATCAGTCACACCCGATGTTCTTTATCAGGTACGCTTTTTTTCTTTGAAAATTGAAATTTTGAAGGTATTTTGAAAACTTGTAAAAAAATGATCATTTTTATTCGTGGGGGTTTTTGAGAAAAATTTTTTAAAAATGTTATGGATCGATTATTAGAAAAATCACAGAATTTTTCTATTTGTAGATTTTTTGAAAAAGGTTTTTTAAAAAATTTTAAAAAATTGCTGAAAATTTGAAAATTCAATTTTTTGGTGAAAAATCATTCTGGATGCAATATTTCGACTCGCAAAAATTTACTGAAAAAATATTAATAAAAAACGAGAAATTTTTCAAATTTAAATTTTCACTGAAACAGTTTCAGTTTTTCAACACTGATTTTCTAAAAATTAAATTTAAAAAAATTCTGCTGAAAAATTTTTTTAAAAATTAATTTTTCACTGAAAATCATGATTTTCTTTTTTTTTTTGAGTTTTCAACAATAATTTATTTAAAAAAATTATTTTTTTTCTCAGGAAAAACAAAATTTTCTGAAGTACGGACTTTTGCTTTGAAAATACAAAAAAAAATCTGAAGTCTATTTTTTTTCTTAGAAAAAAAGAACTTCGAATTTAAATATAAATATATATAATACGATAAATTTCAAGTAGAATAATTGCAGAAAAATTTTGAAATTTCCAAATTTAAAAAAAAATGCTTCAAAAAAGCAACGAAATAATTTTTTCTATTATAATTCGCCGCCAAAACCAAATCAGGAGAAACTTTATTGTCCAGTATTATATATCTCATCAATCTTAGAACATGCGCAAACGCGCTCCGCTGGACTCGTGGCGAGACCAACACGAGTCCAGCGGAGCGCGTTTGCCCAGGTTTCAAGATTTTTGAAATTCATAACGCAATGTGGATGAAACAATTGTTTTTCCTGATCAAAAAGCGAAAAATATTGTTTGAAACGTAAAATAAATTTTAATAAAAATTTGAAAATTTACGAAATTTTTTTTCAATTTTCCAAAAATGTTTCCTGCCAATTGCAATTGAATTTTGACAATTTTAGAGATGGAACTGAACTTGATGGTATCATCCCTTATCACCTCTATCTTAATTTTTCCAGGACCCCTCCTCCGACCTGGACCGCACCAGCGCCCAAGTGGCCATGTGCGCGTGTCGTGTGTGGTCCGACGTGATATGCGCCAAGCAGGCACTCATCGAGGAGACGTTCAAAAAACAGACCGTCACCGAAATCAACGCGGCGCGGGCGCTTTTGGCCCACTCGGCCGGCGTCTACTGGCAACAATTCGTGGACTCTCAGCTGAAAGTCAATCAGACTGGAAGTGGAAATGGACAAGTGGGCGGGGCGACCAGTGCCAAGGATATCATTCAGCAGCAGATCAGCTCGGTGAGTTTTCTTTGATTTATAAAAAAAAAAATTATTTTTTTTATCATAAAATTTTGGTTGAAATTCGGATACCGAATTTTTAAACTCATTTTTAAACTTAATTAAAAATTTTGCCCAAAAAAAACAAAAAATGAAAAGTTTTCTCCGACATGGGGCAATAGATTTCTAGACCGCCGCGGGATTACTGTAGAAAAATTTCAAAATTCCAACTAGTCAGGAAAAATAGATTTCGTCCGATTTTCCAGAATTTTTTGATCTATTGATTTTTCGTCAAAAAATCCGCATGAAAACAAAAAGGTCAAGCCCCGCTTTTGAAAATGAGGGTTACGGTAACAAAAGAGAAACAGCATGAATATTACATTTTTGGCATATTCTTTTATCAAAAGTTCCATATTTATCATTGATTTTGTTAAATTTTGGATTTATCAATTTTTTTTTCAAGATTTTTTTTTCTGAAAATATGGAAAAATGTTAAAATAAGGATTTTCGTCGTAGATTTTTTTTCTAAACCTCGAGATCGTCTTTGAAAGAAAGCAGTAAATTTTCCCCGATTTTCAAAAAAAAAGGTTCAAAATCTCTCATTTTTGCAGAAATTCAACCGCGTCGCTTCGGGAATCACCCGTTTCGCAGCGAAACGATCGATGAGCACGACGAGTTCGGCGTCTTTGGGTCCCGGCTCGGTGTCGCCGTGGAAGAACTCGTCGACGGACAAACAAGTGATATTCATGTGGCTCCGAGTCCATATCAGTCTTATCAAGGAGTTGGTCAGGGCGCAGAGCACGCGGTGAGCATTTTTTCTTCATTTTTTTAAATTTAAAATTCAAAAAAACATTTTTTTAATTCGTTCCGCTAAACAATTCAGCGTAAACGTTTTTCCTGCAGTCGAAAAAAAAGGATTTGAAACTGAAAAAAAATATTACAAGTTCACATTGAACTTTTTTTTTTGAAAATCAATCCAAAACACCATTATATGAATTACTCGACTAGTCGCTCCTTTTGGGTAGACCTACTTGGGCGCCCGATGCGATAGTGGAGGTGGAGGCTGCAGAGCCACGTCTCTAAGCACTCCGGGGGGGGGGGGGGGGCAGGTTGGCGCGGATTTGTATCTCGAAAGTGATAAAAGATAAGAAAAAGTGATTAACTAGGAAAGTAATGATACTTTTATGCTCTTTATCTTGTCAGTTGATCACTTTTTGATTCCTCTTATCACTCTCAAGATATTCACTGATAACGGATCAACAAAGGATGAATTGAATAGATGATGTCCCCTAATTGACGGTGGTTATTTGGTGTGAAAATGCAATTTATTTTCCAAAAAATCGTCCAATTTCGTCTGCGTGTAAAAATCTTGAAACCTGTGTAACATTGGGGATAACTTAACGTCAGAAAGCGCGTTCCGTCGACTAGAACAGGAAAACAAAAATCGAATTCGAGGAGAAATGATAGGGGGGCGAATTCAAAATATGCGTGTCTAACTGAATTTTCTCCGAGACTGTTTCGGGTACATAGAAGATACGACGATTCATTTTCGCAAAGTAATCGTCGGAGGACAATTTTAAGAACAGAAATTCGAAAAATCGTTCTCTGAACCGTGTTTTCAAAGCCGTTTAGGACCTCTAGAAACGAGATACCGTATACCTTTAGTGGAGCGCACTTGCTGACCACGTCGATCGCAGCACCCCGTGGGATGACTTGACGTCAGTAAGCGTTCCGTCGACTAGAACAGAAAAACAAAAACCGGAATTTCATCTTGTTAAAAATTTCGAATTCGAGGAGATAGTATTCCGCAGTTGTTAAACTGCTATTCTTTAAGAAATATGAAGAGTCCGTTTCGGAAATAAGGGTTTATTAAACAACAAGTTTTTCAAACAAAAAACATTCTTTATCTGCTTGGCTGATCACCGTGTTCGTGGCAACTGGCTTGGCCATCTGCATCACGTGCACTCCGCAGTTCCATGAGTCTCGAATTCCAAGTCCACCAGTGGCTTTTGGAGTTCTTCGAGCAGTGTCTTGCGACCGTCCGTCCGATAACGAGCAGTGTCCAGTGGTTTTTCTGGCAGATCGGGTACAAGAACGCCTCCTTCTCCGTGTTGCTCGTCAGCTTCCGGATTGGTGCCAATCAGAGTTGGGCGGAATTCCGTTTTCCGTTTTCCGTATTCCGTTTTCCGCGGTTTTGGGCATTCCGTTTTCCGTTTTCCGGAACTAGAAATTTTTTTCCGTTTCCCGGTTTCCGTTTTCCGTAAAAAATAATTCCATTCCGTTTTCCGTTTTCCGTTTTCCGCAACTCAAAATTTTCATTCCGCCCAACTCTGGTGCCAATCCCGTAGTTCAGCGGGTCGATGAATCCGAACTTTGGGTTTTTCTTGGCGACGTCCGAGTCGATCCATGCGTCAACTCCGGTGTCGTGAGTGAGGCACCAGATGTTGACGCGCCTTCTCGCTGGCTCCGAGCTCGGTGAGTCGCCGAGCACGATCGCTTCCGGGCTCCTTTAGGCTTGAAGAAGCTTCGTTTTGGAGGTGATGGCGCGGATTTCTTCGACAAGGAGAGGGAGGGTGCCGCGTTGTTTAGCGCCTTGGCGCCAGTCACCCCTCGTCGAGGAATGCTGCTCCGCAGCCGTACTAACCTGCACCCCATGAACTTTGTTCAGGTGTGCGGCTAGCCAACGTGCTCCGCACTTGTTGTCGTCCGGCTCTTGCTCCGAGCATTCTCTACACTTGTATCGATGGCGTCGGCTGCTGAAAATTGGGGAAATTGGAAATATGTCTGAATTTCCAATGAAAACTCACGTTTTTTATCCATTTCCACTGTTACTAGTAGATCAGTTGGGAATTTAAGGGGGAATCGGGATAGAGCCCAGATCAGGGTTCTTATGGGGATTCAGGTGGTAATCAGTGATACAAGGGTAGAGTCCATATCAGGTCTCTGGAATAAGGGGAAACGGGGGGATTTCAGTGAGAAATCGGTACTCCGAGGAGTAGTCAACCCGTCGGGGGACTCGGAAAAGGAGAGAATGAGCGTGTGGTGTTGTCCCCGCTGCCTTTTTTACCGGGGAGGCGAGAGAGAGAGAAGGGGTGAGGGGTCGAGAAACGAGAGAGTGTGAACGGCTGAAGAGACGCAGAGTCCATCTTGGGAAGCAGAGAGAGCCGAGAGACGACAGTTCGCCGCGAGCGTGGACCTCGTTTTTGGCGCGAAAAGTTTTGAAATTGTCTCTCTGCAATTTACGTGCTGTCTCGCTCTTTCGTTGCGGAACCTTCGCCGACACCGCGACTGCCGGAGTCCACGCTTGCGGCGAACTCATAATAACGCTACCTGACCACAGTAAGTCAATATTCCCAAAATTGCGGTAGGAATTCAATATGGTGTTTCTGAAAATTTCTTTCAAACTTTGAATGTGAAGCAGAAAAAAAATGTTTTTTGAATTTCAAAAACTCTTTTTTTTTGTTCGTGTTCCATTTTTTTTCTTAAAAATTTTCCATCACTCAGCTTGTCTAATTTAATAAAAACTAAACACATTTTTTTCTCAAAAACCCGGAAAGAGAAAATTATCAGGAAAGTTTTAAAAAATTAGCAATTGTTTTTTCTTATATTCAATTTTCGAATTTTCGAAAAAATTGGAAAAATTTCAGAGAAAACATTCTTTTGTCTATTCCAAAATTTTTAACTGGCCAGGAAAAATCGATTTTTTCTTTTTTTTTACCGTTTCGAAATTTTCCCAAAATATGCTCGAAAATATCAGGATTTCGCTAATCACATTCCTCATCGAAGAAATTTTCGAAAAAAAGGCAAAAACTGTCAGAAAATTGCTACAAAAATCGCTCGTTGCGAGACCCTTCCGTAATTTAAATATCCGCTCTTATAAAAGTTTACTCGGATTTTCTACTTTTTTTCCCCGGAAAACCGTGGAAGCGCTTAAGAAAGGACAGTTCTGAACTATTAATCTAGGAAAAACACGAAATTAAAGGCGCATTCTTAAAAACGGCGAATTGGTCTCGGTACGATCGAGTTTTTGCAAAAAAATAGTTCGAAAAAAGGCAAAAAATAGAGAAATACAATGCGTGCACAATAGGTCCATTATGCTCCGGAATTTTCCAATACCCTAATTTCTAATTTTCAGATACACTGAATGGCACGCACACGTGCGGAAGTGGTGTCTCCACGACTGGCATCAGTGGGAGGCGGAACTGACTCGAGAACGCGGTATCTGGGGACCGGAACGAGCGTCGAAACTCGAAAAGTTCAAATTGGATCTGACGGAAGGGCCGACGACGCGAATGCGCCGCAAACTCATCCCCAACCGCAACTTCTACCACATCTACCCCTACCGACCGCATTTGGAGGCGCCGACGGCGAAGGCGCAACGCGCCAAAGTGGCCATTTCGCTCGACTCGAAGCCCTACTACGAGGCGTGTCTGAGGCATCGAAAGCGCACGTTGGACACCCGCATCATTGACTCGTCGGTGTCGGTGACGTCGCCGTCTGACGACTCGGCGTCTTCGTCGAATTTGTTGGGATACTCGTTCACTGATTTGTCGCGTGAGTTTTGAGTTTTTTCTTGATTTTTTACAACCAAAAATGGGAGGATATGACAAAATCTGGGAACGGTTAGAGACACTGCGTAAAAAAACATTTTTAAAAATTTCAAATGCTGTAAAAATGAATTGAAAATCCAAAACCCATTCGTACAAAAGCATGCAATTTTTTTAAAAATTTTTATGAACCAAAAAAAAATTTTCATTTTCAAAAAAAAGCGTATCAAATGATTATTTCTAAATCACCCTCTTTCGAAGGATATGACAAAATCTGGGGAACGGTTAGAGATAAGAGAGTGCAGACAAGCAGACATTTTCTTGAAGTTTCTATGTCTTTCGAGGCAGAATTTTTGGGAAAAAAACATAGAAATGTATAGTTTTGGGGTACTTATAAGTCAGTAGAAGGTAAATTTGTGCGAAATTATCTGAAAAATCAGCTCAAAACTCTCATTTTTCGACAGAATTGTGACTGACTGTCTGCGTTCTCTTATCTCTAACCGTGCCTAGATTTTGTCCGATTTTCCCAGATTCTGTCTTCCCAGATGTTGTCATATCCTCAAAAAATGGCTTGTAAACGCGCTCCGTGTACTTCTCGTGGAAGCGCTAAAACAGTTTTATTTTTTTGAAATTTAGAGACAATTTCTGTCTACTTTCATAATATTTTTTTCTTAAAATTGAACATCGTTGGTCGATTTTTGAAAAATCGAGAAAATTTTGTCTCTAAAATCTTTGAAATCAGCAAATTAGCGTTCTGGTTTTCATGATTTTTTTCAAATTTCGAATTTGAAACGGGAATTTTTTTGTGTGTTTTTTGTAAATTTTGAAAAAAATTTCTGAAAAAAATTAAAAACTTCCACAATTCTCTTGAGCACTGTAAATAAGTATTTCCAGAAATCAACTCCTCCCTCATCCGCCGCCTCTCCACCACGGCTCCCCACCTATCCGAATCCTCCCAATCGCAGGATAAATCGATCGAATTGAACGAGGAGGATTGTGAAGAACGGAAGGAGGACGACGAGTCGACGCTGTCTTCGATATCCGAGAAAACGCCCGAAAACGGAAAGGAGGCGTCGGCCAACTCGTCGACGTCTTCTGCAGCCACCACGACGACCGGTGAGTTTTTGAAAACCTATTTTTAGTGAAAAAGAAGCAAACTTCACCAGAAACTGCTCGAAAATTTTGAAAAAATGAGAAAGTCACGCTGGAGAAATGTTCAAAAAATGAATTTATAAGTACATTCATATTTAATTTTTATTCCGAGCCAAAATGAGAGAAACATTTTCTTAATACCGTATTTCCTCGAATAGAGCATACTTCTGCGCACGGTGAAGCATTATATTCTGAGATTGATAAGAGATATCAAAAAGTTGAAACAGTATATTTTATTTCGAGAAAAATCAAATAATCCTATAGTTTTCGATTTATTTTAGCTGGTTCTTGACTTTTATTTTGATAATTTTATGAAAATCTTCTAGTAAATTTGAATTTTCGGAATTAAAAAAAATCTTCCATAGTACCCCGAAACCCGGGAGCTGATAAGAATTGAAAAGTTATGAAAAAAAAATTAATGAACAAAAATCGGGGAGAACACATTTGGAAAAATCAAGCAGAAAACACGGAATTACATTGTCATTTTTCCAAATAAAAAAACATTTTTTTTTCCGATTTTACGGTTTTTTCGTTTTTTTTTTCTGAGATCTTACGCCCAGAAATCGTTTTGAAAATGCTGAAATTTACTAAATTTATTGCAATTTATCGAGATTTCTGTTTCAAAATCGAGGTTTTTTCTAGAAAAATGAATGGAGCACACACTGGACACGTAGTATCATCATTAGATTTTGAGATTGATAGTGATATCAAAAAGTTGAAACAGTATTATTTCGAAAAAAAAAATCGAATAATCCTACAGTTTTCGATTTATTTAAACTTTTTAAAATTTATATTTTAATGATGAATTAGCTTTTCCATTCGAAATGTTGGGATGTGTGGTACGTCGACAAAAATATCTCTTCCTTAGACACAACTGAAAACGTATAATACACCTGAAAGTCGAGATTTCTAGGCCGGGTTACTGTAGAAAAGTTTCAAAATTTCAACTGGCCAGGAAAAATCGATTTCGTCCGATTTTCCAGAAAATAAAAGTTTGATTTTTCGTCAAAAAAATCCACACAAAAAACCCTCTTTTCAAAACGAGGGTTACGGTAACAAAGCGTTAAGATGTGTCGTTCGTTTCAAGACCACTCGCGCTTTTCTTCGTCTTCACTGCCACTTTGCAAGAAAACGATAATAATAAAAATTAGAAAAATCCACACGAGTCATTTAAAAAAAAAGGAAAAATTTCCATTTCAATGAATCTCTCTCTTCAGAATCCACCTCCGCCGCCACGTCGTCAGCGCGAAAGGAGGAGAAGAAAGAGGAAAAGAAGCCGGGACCCGACAATCAGACACTGCTGAGACTGCTGGAACAGGGCGAACAACTGCACTCGATGTTCCGCTGTGCCCGCATTCAAGGGCTCGAAACGGCGGAAGGGCTGCTCCTGTTCGGCAGAGACCACTTCTACGTCGTCGACGGATTCACACTGCTCAAGACGAAAGAGATCCGCGATTTGGACTTTTTGAGTCAGGAGATGCACGATCCGATCGTCCCCTATCCGGCCACCGGAGCCACCCAACCGCCCAAATCGTCGCGTTTGTGCTCGAAATTCAGCTATAACATGATTCGAGAGGTACACAAAAGACGGTGAGTGCTTCCTTTTTTTTGGAAATTATGGTTTATGATTATAGTGGAGGACGATGTCTGTTTTTTCGAAGTTCGTGGAAAATTCGCGAAATTCGCGTTCGAAAAAAAATTTAGAATTGGAAAAAATGGGTACAATTGGGCTAAAAATCGTTGTTTTGTATTGAATATACCAAGATTTTTAATTTTTCGATTTTCAACCTCTCGTTGCGAGACCCGTCGTCGGCCGACTACCATGCGCCTTTTAATTTTACTATCTTACTGTACCTTCTCTTTTTAGAACGCTCTCACCCATTCAAACATTTTTAGGACCTATTTTTCGGGAGAAAGTATGAAAATTGAAAAATAAATTTTTGCTGTTCCAAAAAATTACGATCATTTTTGACCAGTTTTCATAATTCAATTCGTGAGAATTAAACTCTTAACCGAACAGATGTTTTTTGAAAATTCGTGGAAAATTCGCGTTCGAATTTTTATTGATGTTTTAATTTTTTTCACTAAAAAAATTTAGAAATAATAGAAAAAAACGGGTTAAATTGGGCTAATTAATTTTTCGATGTTCAATATTTCGTTGCGAGACCCGTCGTCGGCCGACTACCATGCTCCTTTGAATTTTACCATCTTACTGTACCTTTTTTAAGAGCGCCCTCACCCCACCCAAAAAAAAATTTCCATCCCTCTTTTTTTGCCCTAGCCATTAAGAGAAAAAAAACGACATTTTTCGTAATAATGTAAAAAAATTGCTGTTCCAAAAAATAACGATTATTTTTGCTCGTGTTCATTAAACAATGCACGGTTCGAAAGAACATCCAAATCAAGTCCCCCGTTGGTCTCGTATCGATGGGGGCGGATCCAGCCCTGCTGATTGGTTACAGAGACCAATCAGCGCGGTGGCCGAGTTTTTCCCTCCTCTTCCAAAAAAGTGAAAACTATTTTTAAAAGAATAATATTTGAAAATAAGTGAAAAAAATTGAATTTTTAGTTTTACCCCTTCAGGGAAAAAAGCAGAGTAGAATTTCACAAAACTAATTCTGAATTTTCCGTTTTATCTATTTATTCATTTTTGTTTAAAACATCACAAGACCAGTAGTCTTATTGGAACTGGTGTTTTTGAAGCACGCTTCAAAAAACGTTGAAACGGTAAAAAGTGGAAAAATTCTGGAAAATTCTGGAAAATTTGGTAATAATTCCAGAAGGAGGCCCGACGCAGCAAATTCCCATTGTTAGTGTCTGTCGACTCCTCCTACTTTTATCAGATGCCCCAAATTGTCTGAAAGTGCTGAAACTGAAATCGCTGAGGGATTTTCCAGCGTTCTTATTATCGGATGCTATCGAAATGGCCCCGCAACCGAGGATAACTTTGCCGGAAAATCATTATATCTCGAGATTGATAAGAGATATCAAAAAATTGTTAACTGCAAACTTGTAGACCTAGTTTTGTTCTACAAGTTTCCAGTTGACAACTTTTTAATGAAATTTTTTTCAAATTTTGAGGTCATACAGATATATTTATTTAAAAAATGATCTGGAATTTCGGAAAAATTAAAAAAAAACGAAAATTAATTGATAAGCTTCGATTTTTTAAAAATTCTGAACCAAAAAAATTGTTCAAGAAGTGCGCTCACAATAAGTGAAGCAATGAGTGATTAATTTTGTTTTCCAAGAAACTCGAGAAATCAAAATTATGAAACAGAAATCCAGATTTTTAGTGATCCAGCCTTTATACATGCCTATTTTTTTATAAAGTTGAAACAAAAAAAAGTTGGAAATTAAAATAATGTGGTATTTATTATTTATTTAAAAAAATTGTTAATATCGTATTTACTGGAATCATTATATCTCGAGATTGATCAGAGATATCAAAAAGTTGTTAACAGCAAACGTATAGTTCTAGTTTTGATCTACAAGTTTGCAGTTGACAACTTTTTCATATCTCTTATTAATTTCGATATATAATCATTCTCCGGCAGAGCTACCCCCTCGGTTGCGGGGCCATTTCATTCGATAGTACACAAAAATACATTGAAAAATAGGTTTTCAAAGTCTCTTTTCTAAAATAATGCTCCTCACTTGCAGATACCTCCTACAACCGATCGCTCTTGAAGTGTTCAGTTCAGACGGAAGGAACTATTTGTTGGCGTTCCCGAAAAAGATTCGAGATCGAGTTTTTGATAAGTGAGTCGTTTTTTTTCTCTTAAACTACTATCAACTGATCATTTTTAAACCTGGGTTTGGTCCAAAAAATTGAAGAAAATCGAATCGAATCGCATTTTGTTAAAAATCGAAAATAAACATTGGAAAAGTGAAATTAAGAGATATCAAAAAGTTGTCAGGGAAAAGTGAAACAGATTTTTTTTTCTTCCCAAATTGAAATCAAAACGGATTCCTATAATAATAATAATAATAATAATAAATTTAGCGCCAGAAAAATTCACTAAAAGTGTATTTATAACTGTCTTGAAAATTAATGCAAATTTCAGTTTCAATTTTTTTTAAATAATCAAAATAGCCATTCATTTTCCAATTGTATGAAGTTTTTCGTGCGTTGCGATAAGTTGAATTCGCTTAAAAATCTGCAGTTTTTTTCCGAAAAAAAACAGTATTTTTCTTTTTTTTTGTAGCTTTCTCAAAAATATTCAATCAAAATGATAGTTAATACAAAAATTACTTCCGTAATCCCTGATTTTCAAACAGCTGGTTCTTGACTGTTATTTTTATAATTTTATAAAAATTTTCTAGAAAATTGGAATTTTCGGAATTAAAAAAATCTTCTGCAGTACCCCGAGACCCGGGAGCTGATAAGAAATGAAAAATTATGAAAAAAATTAAATTGAGTAACAAAAATCGGGGAGAACACATTTGGAAAAAAACGAACGAAAATAATAAGCAGAAAATACAAAATTACATTGCCTTTTTTCCAAAAAAAAAAATTGAGAAAAATACGGCTTTTTCGTTTTTTTTTCTGAGATCATACGCCCAGAAATCGTTTTGAAAATATTGAATTTCACCAAATTTTTAGAGATTTCTGTTTCAAAATCTTTTTTTTAAAGTGTGATCTCACAATAATAATTGGTTGAAGTTCTCGAATAGAGCGCACCGGAACCTCTGCTGGAGAATCACTATATATCGAGATTGATGAGAGATATCAAAAAGTTGTTAACTGCAAATTTGTAGTCCACGGTTTGATCTACAATTGTTCTGTTGAAAACTTTTTGATATCTCTTATCAATCTCGAGATATAGCAATTCTTAGACAGCGTTATTCGAGGAAATACGGAAATTTTTTATAAAAAAAATCGGGAGAACAAAATTTCGGGAATTTCGGAGAAAAAATCGGGGATCAGTTAGAAAAAAAAAGATGCACGTTCTTTCCCGATTTTACAAGGGAAGTATTTTTACACAAAGATCTGGAATTGTCTATAAATTTGTGAAAGTACACTTTTTGATACTGGTAATCGATCCCACATAGTGGCTTCCTGCGCAAACTTCTAGTTCCCCGGATTTTTTTATCTCAAAGTATCTAAAAATGCTCGATTTCGTGAAAAACCGCTATTTTGAGCACTTTGAGACAAAATATCAGGAAAACTAGAAGTTTGCGCAGGTAGTCACTATGTGGGATCGATTACCAGTATCAAAAAGTGTACTTTTGCAAATTTATACACAATTCCAGATCTTAGGGTTTTCCCCTGATTTTAGCAAAAATGCAAACTTGCAGACTGACCTCGATGGCGATCAACCTGTCGGCGGGCGGCTCCGACTCGCTCGGCGGTCAAAAAGCCAACGTGGCGATCGAGACGACAGGCCGCGGCGCGTCGCTCCTCTCCTCGCTCATCGGCCAACAATCGGTCACACAACGCTGGCTCAGCGGCCACATCTCGAACTTCCAGTACCTGATGCACCTGAACACGCTCGCCGGCCGCTGCTACAACGACCTGTCGCAGTATCCGATCTTCCCGTGGGTGCTCGCCGACTACACGTCCGCCCAGCTGGACTTCACGAGCATCGCCACGTTCCGCGACTTCTCGAAGCCGATGGGCGCGCAGAGCGTCGACCGACTGGAGCAGTTCCTGAAGCGGTTCCGCGAGTGGGACGATCCGTCCGGCGAGACGCCGCCCTACATGTACGGCACGCACTACTCGTCGGCGATGATCGTCGTCTCGTACCTCGTCCGCCTCGAGCCCTTCACCCAGCAGTTCCTCTCGCTGCAAGGCGGCCACTTTGATCTCGCCGACAGGATGTTCCACTCGATCGGCGACGCGTGGACGTCGGCGTCGCGCAACAACATGGCCGACGTCAAGGAGCTGATCCCCGAGTTCTTCACACTTCCCGAGATGTTCGAGAACACGAATCAGTTCGATTTGGGCGTGAAACAGAACGGCATCCCGGTCAACAACGTCCTTCTGCCGCCGTGGTGTCATGGCGACGCGCGCGAATTCGTTCGGTTGCATCGGCAGGCGCTCGAGTCCGACTACGTGTCTTCGCATCTTCACGAGTGGATCGATCTGATTTTCGGATACAAACAGAACGGAGAGGAGGCGGTTCGGGTGAGTCGTTTGAAGATTTCCGAATTTTTGAAAAATTCAAAACAAAATCAAAAAAAATATTAATCTGTGCATTTTTCAGTTGAAAACTGGGAAAAAAAAATTTAGACAAATCTCAAAAATGCTGAATGCTCCGGAATTCCGCTAAACAGATAATTGTCGAAAGACTGGAGGATTTCCGAAATTTTGAAAAATTCAAAAATTTCAACAAAAAAAATTCAAAAAAAAAATCCAAAAAAAAAAAAATTAATCTGTGCATTTATCAATTGAAAACTGGAAAAAAAATAATTTTTAGACAAATCTCAAAAATGCTGAATGGTCCGGAATTTCGCTAAACCGGTAATTGTCGAAAGACTGGAGGATTTCCGAAATTTTGAAAAATTCAAAAATTTCAACAAAAAAAATTCAAAAAAAAAATCCAAAAAAAAAAAAATTAATCTGTGCATTTATCAATTGAAAACTGGAAAAAAAATAATTTTTAGACAAATCTCAAAAATGCTGAATGGTCCGGAATTTCGCTAAACCGGTAATTGTCGAAAGACTGGAGGATTTCCGGAATTCTGAAACATTCAAAAATTTCAAAAAAATATTCGAAAAAAAATTCAAAAAAAATATTAATCTGTGCATTTTTCAATTGAGAACTGGGAAAAATAATTTTTAGACAAATCTCAAAAATGCTGAATGGTCCGGAATTCCAGAACTCCGCTAAACAGATAATTGTCGAAAGACTGGAGGATTTCCGGAATTTTGAAAAATTCAAAAATTACTCCCAAAAAATTGATCTTCGAAAAAAAGCTCCGATTTTTTTTTAAATTTTGGATTTTAAGGCGGTTAAGGTGAGTCGTGTGTGGAATTAGGAAAAAAATGATGTAGTCAAATGACTGAAAAATTTCAGGAATTCTGAAAAATTCAAAAATATCAACAAAAAAAAGAAGACAATCTAGACAAATCTCAAAAATGTTAAATACTCCAAAAATCCGCTAAACGGCTCCGGGACATTTCACAACCGGACGATTCGCAACCGCGACATTTCGCAACTCAGACATTTCGCAACTCAGACATTTCGCAACCAGACGTTTCGCAACCGGACGTTTCGCAACCGCTGAAACGGTTACGGAAGGGAGCTGATATTTATCTTGTAAATCATATCCAGATGATTGAATTCCTGGTTTTCGGGGTCGTAGAATCTGAATTTAATGTCAAAAAACACTACCGTGCTACCCGAAGAGCTGCACAAACTCACAGTAAGTTTGTTTCACCATTGAACTCAGAAAAATCGCGATTTCGTAACTGTTTTTTGGAATGTGATATGAAACTTCATAATCTACATGCAATTTCCCGTCGACTAGTCCAAGAACGGTATGAATTGGTTATGTTTGAGCGAAATGACCCTCAAATGACTTATTGTGAGTTTGTGCAGGTCTTAGGGTTGCACGGTAGTGTTTTTTGACATCAAATTCAGATTCTACGACCCGGAAAACCACGGATTCAATCATCTGGATATGTTTTACAAGATAAATATCAGCTCCCTTCCGTAACCGTTTCAGCGGTTGCGAAACGTCTGGTTGCGAAATGTCCGGTTGCACGGCCCCCTCCCCGAGAAATGCGCAAGCGAGTCGACTGCTGGCGCCTTTTTTGTCCGCCGCCAGTTTTCAACGGTAAAACAAAATTGCTTATTTCTCTGCGAAAATTTAACTTTTTGACTCGTTTGAAGTCTCAAAATAAAGCTATCAAACTGAGGAAAAAAGCTGATGGAACAAAATTTGAAAAAAAAAATTATTTCTTCTTGAAAACTTGATTAATTTGTGTTTTTTTATTTTTTTGAAGGGTTTCTCGATAATTTTTTCAAATTCTGTTCCATCAGGTTTTTTTCTTACACAGAGAGCTTTCTTTTGAGACCTTAACCAAGTGAAAATGTCCAATTTTCGAGGAGAAATTTACAGTTATGGAAAATACTTCGTTTCGGTCAGAAAATCAGGAATGAATGATCTTTTTCAGAAATTATTGACTTTTTCACTTGTCTTCCCGAAAAAAACTGTTCTCTATCGAAATTTCGTTTCAAAAATGCCTATTTTGTCAATTTTACATTCCATTTTTCGCGAAATTCAATCTCAGACCTGCCACACAAACTTCGCGCCAGTACGTCACTGACGCTTTTCAGGACGCGGCGAGGCGGCGCCGCCTTGGCGCATTTCGAGGCGAGGGTGCCGTGGGTTGCGAAATGTCTGGTTGCGAAATGTCTGAGTTGCGAAATGTCTGAGTTGCGAAATGTCTGAGTTGCGAAATGTCGCGGTTGCGAATCGTCCGGTTGTGAAATGTCCCGGAGCCCGCTAAACGAATAATTGTAATTTTTTTTTAAATTTTGAGATCATACAGATATTTATTTGAAAAAATGATCTGGAATATTGGAAAAACTTTAAAAAAAACGAAAATTAACTGATAAGCTTCGATTTTTTTCAAAATTCTGAACCAAATAAATTGTTCAAAAAGTGCTCTCAGTGAAACAATGTGATTAATTTTGTTTTCCAAGAAACTCGAGAAATCAAAATTTTGAAACAGAAATCCAGAGTTTCAGTGATTCAGCCTTTATAAGTATTACCAGCCAATTCGAGGCGGCTGACGCCGCCTCTCTGGCTGGGCTCCGCAGTTTCATTCGTTTCGTAAACTTTTTCCTAAACCACAACTATAGGCTTATTCGCTTTTTAGGTCAATTTCACGATCTTCCGTAAAAAGGGCCCAAAAACTTCTCAACCTCTTCGAAAAATATTGTACTTTTTGAATCCATTAACATTTTCGCCGCCTTTTTGACACATTGAGCTAAAAATGTTTCAACTTCAACTAATAGAGTCAATAACATTCCAAAAATGACAATCACTGTTAATTGACCATCAAAGTCTTGTGTCGAATGGAAACAAAAAACATTTTCCTCCTCGCGGAATCGAACCTCACACCCAAAATCCAAAAGAGAGCGCGCTATCCACTCGGCCACGCACACAATTGGTGGTCAGGCGCCTGAGGGTGTTGGTGTCCTCGCTGTTTTCGAGGGTTCCGCGGCACTGTTCATTTTTATAGGGCAGTGAGTTCAGTGATGGCCGTGACTTTTACCTTTCTAGAAACGGTCATCCTCCATGAAAATGGATAAGTAAAAAGATATTTCTTTTCGTCTCGTCGAGATCTATCCGAATATGTCAACAGATCCTAACTCATTATCCGGAGGGCGGCTTTTTATCGGTGAAAACCGTTACTTTGACCCCTCACAAAACGGTGATCCGTGGATCAAAATTAGTAAGTAAAAAACCATTTTGTATCGTCTCGTCGAGCTCTATCCGAATATGTAATGAGATCCCAACTTTTCTCAAAAAACCTCAAACTTGGGTAATTGAACCGGCAAGTGGGCGGGGCCGCCGACCCCAGTTCTGCGCAGCGGCCGACACCCATCAGGGTCCGCGATGAGCGCACCGCCGCATTTTCGCCGCAGAGAGGCCAAAAAAGCAGAATATTGGCTCCAGAAGGCGTCAAAGTTGTCGGATCGCTTAAAAAATTCTTGTGCATCATCGGGCCAACATTTCTGACCTTCCTGTCCAAAAACGGGCCAAATCGGTCCAGTAGGCGCTGAGAAAAGGCTGCGGACACACAGACGGACGGACAGACACACAGAATTTGCCCTTTAATAAAAGTAAAGATGCGTTCGCCGCCAGCGTGGACCTCATTTTTGACGTGAAACGTGTTGAACTTGTCTGCGTCTCTGAAATTTACGTGCTGCCTCGGTATTTCGTTGCGGGACCTTCGCTGACACCGCGATTGCGGATTCCACGCTCGCGGCGAACTCATAATACATGCCTATTTTTTTTTATAAAGCTGAAACAAAAAAGTTAGAAATCCAAATAATGTGGTATTTATTTATTTTAAAAAATTGTTAACATTTCAAAATTTTGGAAAAACTACCTCATTCGTTAACGACGGCGTTCCCTTGAATTCGCGTTTTCCAGAATTTACTAAAAACGATAATCATCACTGGTTTTCGAAAAAAAATTTCTGTTTACAGATTTTGTATTACAGGAAGACAAACGATTCCTCACATTTTTTTAGAATAAAAAAATTTAATCGCCGCCAAACCTACAGTAATCCTACAGTAATCGATCATTTTTGCAGAACAACAACCTATTCCACCACCTCTTCTACGAGGGATCAGTGGATTTCGAGCGGATCGACGATCCGCTCACCCGCAACGCCACCATCGGATTCGTCAACAATTTCGGCCAAATCCCAACGCAACTCTTCAAAAAACCGCATCCGCAGAAGAAAGTGAACATTTTGGAGGGATTCTCGAACACGCCCGGCGTCACCACTTCCCGCCTCTTCTACCACGCCATTCACAACATGACGCCGCCGCAGACGCCGTTCAAAGAGCTCCGCAGTGCCATCGGATCGATTCATCAGAGCGACAAAATTGGAGTTGTCGCTTTGGAGCAGAATAAGGTGCGTCGTTTTTTGGGAATTTTTTTTGAAAAGAAAAATTTAAATTTTTTTTGAATTTATTGGAAAATTACAGTTTGAAAATCAGGGGCAAGCAAAAAAAAAATTTAAAAATTAAAAGTTTCCGAATAACGAGAAACTAATTTTCGAGAAAAACTTTTCCGATTTATTGCGAATTTTTTTGAGATTTTTTTTGAAAAAATTATAAATAATTTTTGAATTTATTGGAAAATTACGGGCGAAAAGCATTTTATATCAAAAGGTAATCAGGAAAATCAAGAAAATCAGAAAAAATTTGAAAATTAAAAGTTTCCGAATCACGAGAAACTGATTTTTGAGAAAAGCTTTTCCGATTTATTGCGAATTTTTTTGAAATTTTTTTGAACGAAATTTGAAGTTTTTTGTGCATTTCGAGACAAAATGTCTCAAAAACGTAAAATCGATTAACCGTATTAAAAAAGATTTCGCTAATAGTTAAAATTCGCCTTTTTTCCGATTTATGAATTTTGAGAAACACGATTTTTTTTTGGAAACAGTCTCCGCGAAAAATTCCCGTGTTTCAAAAACCAAATTTCAAAAAAAAAATTGGATAAGAGTCTTGAAACGAACAAGATTACGGTAGCAATCGTTTCATCTTGTTTTTCGAAAAATCCGAAAATTTAAGAAGGCGAGCAAAATTTGAATGATTTTGCTGCCTTTTTTACAAATAAATGAGCTTTTTCAGCGGTTCTTCACGCTTTTACACTTTTTGTAATTTTTTCACGAGAAAAAAACATGAAAACCCGCTGAAATTGAGGAAATCGAGTGGAAAAAGACGAAATTGCGCAACTACCGTATCGCCGCTTTAAAGGCGCAGCACGTTTCGTTGCGAGATATCGTGGCGCGCGTTTCAAATTGTTTATTGTGAACAAATAAGTCCATTTTTCCGCCCGATTTCTTGGTACTAACGACTGTTTGGTATTGAGGACAAAAATTGTACAAAATCTGAAACCGAAAAAAGTCTGAAAAAACAATTCATTTTTTTCCAGGTGCTCATCGGCACAAACCGCTACATCACTTGGGGACTGCCCGACAGAAGTGTTCGCATCGGACAAATCGACTCTGACAAGTCGGCGTGTATCCACGAAATGTGCGAAGTCGACGAGATGACGTGTGCGGCTGCCGGCGACGAGACGACGCTCTTCTGCGGAAACACTTCCGGATGCATTACGTATTATATATTTCAAAAATCTTGGAACCTCCATTTTTCACGTGAACTAATGAGCTTGCCGGTCTCGCCGTGAATAAAAGCATACGGCACCCACGTACCCTCTATTCATGACGAGACCAACAAGCTCATCAGTTCACGTGAAAAATGGAGGTTCCAAGATTTTTGAAATGTATAATAAGTAGATCACTTTTTTAAATTAAAAAATATCGTACTATCGGATGCTTGCGAAATCGCCCCGCAACCGAGAAAAAGCGGCTAGGTTCGCTTGGCGGGTCTTGCAGCGGAAAAATACACAGCTGAAATGAATGTTACAGTAATCTCGTGTTTATTTTTGAATTGTTACGCTTTTTCGTAAATCGGCCAATTTAACCAAGAAGACTGTATGTTTCGATGATATTTTTATGGAAAATTCAAAAAAAAATCCGACAAAAATTGGTTAACGCGCCATTTTTTTACGAAAAAGCATAAAAATTCAAAAATAAACACGAGCTTACTGTAACATTCATTTCAGCTGTGCATCATTTCAACTGCAAGACCCGCCAAGCGAAGCTAGCGGCTTTTTCTCAGTTTCGGGGCCATTTCGGTGGCATCCGATAGTATTTCCTCGAATAGAGTGGTACCCGGCACGAGAATCATTATATCTTGAGATTGATACGAGATATCAAAATGTTGTCAACTGGAAACTTGTAGTCCTATTGATGATCTACAAGGTTGCTGTTGACAACTTTTTGATATCTCTTATCAATCTCGAGATATAATCATTCTCCGGCAGCATTGCCGCTCTATTCCAGAAAATATAAGGACAGGCAACCGATCAATCAATTTTTCAAAATTCATTTAAATTTCGTTCGTTCGCTGCGAGACCAGAATTATTTCGGTGTTGCGCGGTTTACCCGATTTTCGGAAACTCAATGCAAACGCGCTCCGCTGAACACATGAGAACTTCTCGTCGAGGCCGGGGGAAAGTTCGTCCAGACTTTCCAGATATTCAGTCTCGACCGTAATCCCCGGAAAAAATTCAAAATGCACAGAGTCTGCAAAGAGCGAACTATGTACATTTTGGATCTTGTTGGGATTACTGTGGACAGCGGAAATTTGAAAAAAAATCGCAATTGAACCCCCAATTTTCCCCGAGAAGTTCTCGTGTTCCACAGAGCGCGTTTGCAACGAGATTCGCGAGAATCGAAAAATTCCAAAAATGTTGAAAACGTCGAAACGTGCTGCGCCTTTAAAGCGGCGATACGGTAGTTGCGCAAATATTAATTTCGCACTTTTTCCACTCGATTTCCATAATTTCAGCGGTTTTTCAACCGAAACATACCTTTTTTGTGTTGTTTTTACCGGCAAACCCTCTGAAATTGAGGAAATCGAGTAGAAAAAGACGAAATTAGTTATTGCGCAACTACCGTATCGCCAGTTCAAAGGCGCAGCACGTTTCGGCGCAGACAAATTGTTTCGTTGCGAGATATCGTGGCGCGCGTTTGAAATTTTAAATTGTGAACTCTGATTTTGAGGTTCAATTATAATATCGTAACCACACCTGTTTGGAATTACGGAATTTATGGACTAGCCAAAAATTTTCAAAAATTTTTTGTTTTTACCACTGACCCCAGCCAAACAGCTGTTCCACCTTTTTCATCCTGGCCATTTTTAAAAAAAAAAGCAAAAATTTTCGTACAGGTGTGAATTTTGTTCAAAAACCCAAAATCTCGATGTTTCGCGTTTTTTGACATTTCTGGATTTTTTATAAATTTTTTATTTATCATTTCCCCTGTTCCGCCATCGTAATTTATCTCAATAGAGTAACATTTTGCAGTGTGTGGAAGCTGAACAACAAACCGTTGTCGATGAAGAAGCTGTCGGTGCTGAACGGCCACTCGGACGCCATCACGTGCCTCGTCTCGTGCCAATCGCACGCCGTCCTCGTCTCGGCGTCGCGCGATCTGACGGTCCTCGTGTGGCACCTGTCGGAGATGTTCCTCATCCGACAACTGCCCAAACACCCGCACGCCGTGCTCGCCGTCGCCGTCAACGACGCCACCGGAGACATTGCCACCGCGTGCGCCACACTTTTACACGTGTGGACACTCAACGGAGCCCTGCTGGCGGTGATCAACACTTGTGACATCGCACCGGCCATCGATCCCCAACAGATGATCATCTCGTTGGCATTCTCAACTGTAAGTCGGTTACAATTTGGAAAAAAATAGAAAAAAGGACTGAAAACCTTTTTTATTTTAAACTTTCATTTTCTTGGGCCATTTTTTTCAAATTTATTTCTAAAAAATGCTTCCAATTTTCTACATGTCAAATCGTGCCGAAGTACAGACCAGAGCTACTTTTTTAAAAAAAACTGTATTTTATATTTCAAAAATTTTGGAACCTGCGCAAACGCGCTCCGCTAGACCCGTGTTGGTCTCGACACGACTATTTTCTCTATCTCGTGTGTTCCACGAGAGACGCAGACAAGAGTCGTGGCGAGACCAACACGGGTCTAGCGGAGCGCGTTTGCGCAGGTTCCAAGTTTTTTGAAATATATAATATTTGATTTCAGAAAACGGAAAAAAAATCTGTCGACCCGGAAAATTGAATTTCAAAAAAAAAAAAGGTTTTTTTAAAACTGATTTTCCGATCGAAATCACTCTAATTATCAGAATTCGTTTACCAAATCGTCTTTCTTATTCGGAAAAATGAAGTTTTCGAGAAAAAAAAACCGCTATCCCCGAGAAATTTTTCAACGTTTTGTTACACTAACCCAAAATTCCGACAGTTTGGATTTTTTTACGAAAAATCAATAGAAGAAATCAAAAAATGTTAACACCAAAAACTCCTGGAAAATCGGACGAAATCGATTTTTGATTTTTCCTGGCCAGTTGAAATTTCGAAATTTTTCTACAGTACCCCGCTTCTGGCCTATTCTCACAATCTCGTGATTTCTATTTATAAGCCATTTCCCTTTTGTGAGATAGAAAGTTTATGGAAGTGATGAAGGGATGAAAATATTGACTTTCGGTAAAATTTGAAACAGAAAAATTTTAAAGATTTTTCTAAAATTAAAAAAAAAATTTTTTTTCGAATTTTTAGAAATTTTATTTTTCAATAAAAACAATTATTTTTCTTTGAATTTTCAAAATACTGAACTTAAAAAAATACAACATAAGTTTGTGAAAATGTTTTCCCATTGCCAATTTAAAATTTTTGAAAACATTTTTTTTAAATTATCGAATAAAAAATACGAAAAAATCAGCAGAAGCACATTTTTCAGTTCTAGGCCTGTTTTTCTAATTTTTTCCAAAAAATTTTACATTTTTTATAATTCTGGGAAAATATTAAAAATTCTGAAATTCTGCAAAAAATTCAAGCAAAAATTCAAGTCAGTTCTAGCTCTCGATTTTTTTTTCTGTTGAAAAATCAAATAACATTTTTTTTTAATTCCAAATTGCTGTTTTATAGATTTCGGGAAATAGCCTCTCTCGTAAAAAACATAATTGTTACCTGCTGAATTACAGATGAACGAATGGGACAACGACAATGTGATCATGTGCGGCACATCGGACGGTATCGTCAAAATCTACTCGTGCGTCGTATTCGAAAACGACGGCTCTGTCCAGGAGCCGCCGAATCTTGACTGCTCCTCCTCCTCCTCGTCCGGAATCACCGGAATCCCGGAGACCGCCGATAGGTCGTCTCAAATTGCCGCAAAACTCGAGAAGCAACGAAAGAAACTCAAGTCCACACCGACTGCCACGTCATCATCCGGCTCCGTGTCCGTGACGTCATCAGGACCCGCGAGCCCGTCGGCGGCGGCGGGAAGTTTGAAAGTTGGCGGAAAGTTCGAGACGGACAAAGAGAAGTTCGTACGAGTTCTTATCCAACGGACAGCCCTAACCATGCACACGGCCTTCAACCGACCCGACAACGTCCATCCGGCACCGATTACCGCTATCGCTTCCAGCAGGTTAGTCTTTTTGTTGTTTTATTTGAAAACGGTGGATATTTTCTGACGTTGAATGACGAGAGAACCAAGACAGCGTTAACCAAGTTTTTTGAAACAGGAAAGGAATTTTGAGAGAAACGGGAGATGTGTCTCGTGTGCAAGGAACAGTGTCTGGACCATCTAGGATGGTCAGACATGCTCAAGATGTGTCTCGTGTGTAAGGAACAGTGTCTGGACCATCTAGGATGGTCAGACATACCCAAGATGTGTCTCGTGTGAAAGGAACAGTGTCTGGACCATCTAGGATGGTCAGACATGCTCAAGATGTGTCTCGTGTGTAAGGAACAGTGTCTGGACCATCTAGGATGGTCAGACATGCTCAAGATGTGTCTCATGTGAAAGGAACAGTGTCTGGACCATCTAGGATGGTCAGACATGCTCAAGATGTGTCTCGTGTGTAAGGAACAGTGTCTGGACCATCTAGGATGGTCAGACATGCTCAAGATGTGTCTCATGTGAAAGGAACAGTGTCTGGACCATCTAGGATGGTCAGACATGCTCAAGATGTGTCTCGTGTGTAAGGAACAGTGTCTGGACCATCTAGGATGGTCAGACATACCCAAGATGTGTCTCATGTGAAAGGAACAGTGTCTGGACCATCTAGGATGGTCAGACATGCTCAAGATGTGTCTCGTGTGTAAGGAACAGTGTCTGGACCATCTAGGATAGTCAGACATACCCAAGATGTGTCTCATGTGAAAGGAACAGTGTCTGGACCATCTAGGATGGTCAGACATGCTCAAGATGTGTCTCGTGTGTAAGGAACAGTGTCTGGACCATCTAGGATGGTCAGACATGCTCAAGATGTGTCTCATGTGAAAGGAACAGTGTCTGGACCATCTAGGATGGTCAGACATGCTCAAGATGTGTCTCGTGTGTAAGGAACAGTGTCTGGACCATCTAGGATAGTCAGACATACCCAAGATGTGTCTCATGTGAAAGGAACAGTGTCTGGACCATCTAGGATAGTCAGACATGCTCAAGATGTGTCTCGTGTGAAAGGAACAGTGTCTGGACCATCTAGGATAGTCAGACATACCCAAGATGTGTCTCATGTGAAAGGAACAGTGTCTGGACCATCTAGGATAGTCAGACATGCTCAAGATGTGTCTCGTGTGAAAGGAACAGTGTCTGGACCATCTAGGATAGTCAGACATACCCAAGATGTGTCTCATGTGAAAGGAACAGTGTCTGGACCATCTAGGATGGTCAGACATGCTCAAGATGTGTCTCGTGTGTAAGGAACAGTGTCTGGACCATCTAGGATAGTCAGACATACCCAAGATGTGTCTCATGTGAAAGGAACAGTGTCTGGACCATCTAGGATAGTCAGACATGCTCAAGATGTGTCTCGTGTGAAAGGAACAGTGTCTGGACCATCTAGGATAGTCAGACATACCCAAGATGTGTCTCATGTGAAAGGAACAGTGTCTGGACCATCTAGGATAGTCAGACATGCTCAAGATGTGTCTCGTGTGAAAGGAACAGTGTCTGGACCATCTAGGATAGTCAGACATACCCAAGATGTGTCTCATGTGAAAGGAACAGTGTCTGGACCATCTAGGATAGTCAGACATACCCAAGATGTGTCTCGTGTGAAAGGAACAGTGTCTGGACCATCTAGGATAGTCAGACATACCCAAGATGTGTCTCATGTGAAAGGAACAGTGTCTGGACCATCTAGGATAGTCAGACATACCCAAGATGTGTCTCGTGTGAAAGGAACAGTGTCTGGACCATCTAGGATAGTCAGACATACCCAAGATGTGTCTCATGTGAAAGGAACAGTGTCTGGACCATCTAGGATAGTCAGACATACCCAAGATGTGTCTCGTGTGAAAGGAACAGTGTCTGGACCATCTAGGATAGTCAGACATACCCAAGATGTGTCTCATGTGAAAGGAACAGTGTCTGGACCATCTAGGATAGTCAGACATGCTCAAGATGTGTCTCGTGTGAAAGGAACAGTGTCTGGACCATCTAGGATAGTCAGACATACCCAAGATGTGTCTCATGTGAAAGGAACAGTGTCTGGACCATCTAGGATAGTCAGACATACCCAAGATGTGTCTCGTGTGAAAGGAACAGTGTCTGGACCATCTAGGATAGTCAGACATGCTCAAGATGTGTCTCATGTGAAAGGAACAGTGTCTGGACCATCTAGGATGGTCAGACATACCCAAGATGTGTCTCGTGTGAAAGGAACAGTGTCTGGACCATCTAGGATAGTCAGACATACCCAAGATGTCTCTCGTGTGTAAGGAACAGTGTCTGGACCATCTAGGATGGTCAGACATGCTCAAGATGTGTCTCATGTGAAAGGAACAGTGTCTGGACCATCTAGGATAGTCAGACATACCCAAGATGTGTCTCATGTGAAAGGAACAGTGTCTGGACCATCTAGGATAGTCAGACATGCTCAAGATGTGTCTCATGTGAAAGGAACAGTGTCTGGACCATCTAGGATAGTCAGACATACCCAAGATGTGTCTCATGTGAAAGGAACAGTGTCTGGACCATCTAGGATAGTCAGACATACCCAAGATGTGTCTCATGTGAAAGGAACAGTGTCTGGACCATCTAGGATAGTCAGACATACCCAAGATGTGTCTCATGTGAAAGGAACAGTGTCTGGACCATCTAGGATAGTCAGACATACCCAAGATGTGTCTCGTGTGAAAGGAACAGTGTCTGGACCATCTAGGATAGTCAGACATACCCAAGATGTGTCTCATGTGAAAGGAACAGTGTCTGGACCATCTAGGATAGTCAGACATGCTCAAGATGTGTCTCGTGTGAAAGGAACAGTGTCTGGACCATCTAGGATAGTCAGACATACCCAAGATGTGTCTCATGTGAAAGGAACAGTGTCTGGACCATCTAGGATGGTCAGACATACCCAAGATGTGTCTCGTGTGAAAGGAACAGTGTCTGGACCATCTAGGATAGTCAGACATACCCAAGATGTGTCTCATGTGAAAGGAACAGTGTCTGGACCATCTAGGATAGTCAGACATGCTCAAGATGTGTCTCGTGTGAAAGGAACAGTGTCTGGACCATCTAGGATAGTCAGACATACCCAAGATGTGTCTCGTGTGAAAGGAACAGTGTCTGGACCATCTAGGATAGTCAGACATACCCAAGATGTGTCTCATGTGAAAGGAACAGTGTCTGGACCATCTAGGATAGTCAGACATGCTCAAGATGTGTCTCGTGTGAAAGGAACAGTGTCTGGACCATCTAGGATAGTCAGACATACCCAAGATGTGTCTCGTGTGAAAGGAACAGTGTCTGGACCATCTAGGATAGTCAGACATACCCAAGATGTGTCTCATGTGAAAGGAACAGTGTCTGGACCATCTAGGATGGTCAGACATGCTCAAGATGTGTCTCGTGTGAAAGGAACAGTGTCTGGACCATCTAGGATAGTCAGACATACCCAAGATGTGTCTCATGTGAAAGGAACAGTGTCTGGACCATCTAGGATAGTCAGACATGCTCAAGATGTGTCTCGTGTGAAAGGAACAGTGTCTGGACCATCTAGGATAGTCAGACATACCCAAGATGTCTCTCGTGTGTAAGGAACAGTGTCTGGACCATCTAGGATGGTCAGACATGCTCAAGATGTGTCTCATGTGAAAGGAACAGTGTCTGGACCATCTAGGATGGTCAGACATGCTCAAGATGTGTCTCGTGTGAAAGGAACAGTGTCTGGACCATCTAGGATAGTCAGACATACCCAAGATGTGTCTCATGTGAAAGGAACAGTGTCTGGACCATCTAGGATGGTCAGACATGCTCAAGATGTGTCTCATGTGAAAGGAACAGTGTCTGGACCATCTAGGATAGTCAGACATACCCAAGATGTGTCTCGTGTGTAAGGAACAGTGTCTGGACCATCTAGGATGGTCAGACATGCTCAAGATGTGTCTCATGTGAAAGGAACAGTGTCTGGACCATCTAGGATAGTCAGACATGCTCAAGATGTGTCTCGTGTGAAAGGAACAGTGTCTGGACCATCTAGGATAGTCAGACATGCTCAAGATGTGTCTCATGTGAAAGGAACAGTGTCTGGACCATCTAGGATGGTCAGACATGCTCAAGATGTGTCTCGTGTGTAAGGAACAGTGTCTGGACCATCTAGGATGGTCAGACATGCTCAAGATGTGTCTCATGTGAAAGGAACAGTGTCTGGACCATCTAGGATAGTCAGACATACCCAAGATGTGTCTCATGTGAAAGGAACAGTGTCTGGACCATCTAGGATAGTCAGACATGCTCAAGATGTGTCTCATGTGAAAGGAACAGTGTCTGGACCATCTAGGATGGTCAGACATGCTCAAGATGTGTCTCGTGTGTAAGGAACAGTGTCTGGACCATCTAGGATGGTCAGACATGCTCAAGATGTGTCTCATGTGAAAGGAACAGTGTCTGGACCATCTAGGATAGTCAGACATACCCAAGATGTGTCTCATGTGAAAGGAACAGTGTCTGGACCATCTAGGATGGTCAGACATGCTCAAGATGTGTCTCATGTGAAAGGAACAGTGTCTGGACCATCTAGGATAGTCAGACATACCCAAGATGTGTCTCGTGTGTAAGGAACAGTGTCTGGACCATCTAGGATAGTCAGACATACCCAAGATGTGTCTCATGTGAAAGGAACAGTGTCTGGACCATCTAGGATAGTCAGACATACCCAAGATGTGTCTCATGTGAAAGGAACAGTGTCTGGACCATCTAGGATAGTCAGACATACCCAAGATGTGTCTCATGTGAAAGGAACAGTGTCTGGACCATCTAGGATGGTCAGACATGCTCAAGATGTGTCTCATGTGAAAGGAACAGTGTCTGGACCATCTAGGATAGTCAGACATACCCAAGATGTGTCTCGTGTGTAAGGAACAGTGTCTGGACCATCTAGGATAGTCAGACATACCCAAGATGTGTCTCATGTGAAAGGAACAGTGTCTGGACCATCTAGGATAGTCAGACATACCCAAGATGTGTCTCATGTGAAAGGAACAGTGTCTGGACCATCTAGGATGGTCAGACATGCTCAAGATGTGTCTCATGTGAAAGGAACAGTGTCTGGACCATCTAGGATAGTCAGACATACCCAAGATGTGTCTCATGTGAAAGGAACAGTGTCTGGACCATCTAGGATAGTCAGACATACCCAAGATGTGTCTCATGTGAAAGGAACAGTGTCTGGACCATCTAGGATGGTCAGACATGCTCAAGATGTGTCTCATGTGAAAGGAACAGTGTCTGGACCATCTAGGATAGTCAGACATACCCAAGATGTGTCTCGTGTGTAAGGAACAGTGTCTGGACCATCTAGGATGGTCAGACATGCTCAAGATGTGTCTCATGTGAAAGGAACAGTGTCTGGACCATCTAGGATGGTCAGACATGCTCAAGATGTGTCTCATGTGAAAGGAACAGTGTCTGGACCATCTAGGATAGTCAGACATACCCAAGATGTCTCTCGTGTGTAAGGAACAGTGTCTGGACCATCTAGGATGGTCAGACATGCTCAAGATGTGTCTCATGTGAAAGGAACAGTGTCTGGACCATCTAGGATGGTCAGACATGCTCAAGATGTGTCTCGTGTGTAAGGAACAGTGTCTGGACCATCTAGGATGGTCAGACATGCTCAAGATGTGTCTCGTGTGAAAGGAACAGTGTCTGGACCATCTAGGATAGTCAGACATACCCAAGATGTGTCTCATGTGAAAGGAACAGTGTCTGGACCATCTAGGATGGTCAGACATGCTCAAGATGTGTCTCATGTGAAAGGAACAGTGTCTGGACCATCTAGGATAGTCAGACATACCCAAGATGTGTCTCGTGTGAAAGGAGCAGTGTCTGGACCATCTAGGATGGTCAGACATGCTCAAGATGTGTCTCATGTGAAAGGAACAGTGTCTGGACCATCTAGGATAGTCAGACATACCCAAGATGTGTCTCATGTGTAAGGAACAGTGTCTGGACCATCTAGGATGGTCAGACATGCTCAAGATGTGTCTCATGTGAAAGGAACAGTGTCTGGACCATCTAGGATGGTCAGACATGCTCAAGATGTGTCTCATGTGAAAGGAACAGTGTCTGGACCATCTAGGATAGTCAGACATACCCAAGATGTGTCTCATGTGTAAGGAACAGTGTCTGGACCATCTAGGATGGTCAGACATGCTCAAGATGTGTCTCGTGTGTAAGGAACAGTGTCTGGACCATCTAGGATAGTCAGACATACCCAAGATGTGTCTCATGTGAAAGGAACAGTGTCTGGACCATCTAGGATGGTCAGACATGCTCAAGATGTGTCTCATGTGTAAGGAACAGTGTCTGGACCATCTAGGATGGTCAGACATGCTCAAGATGTGTCTCATGTGAAAGGAACAGTGTCTGGACCATCTAGGATGGTCAGACATGCTCAAGATGTGTCTCGTGTGTAAGGAACAGTGTCTGGACCATCTAGGATAGTCAGACATACCCAAGATGTGTCTCATGTGAAAGGAACAGTGTCTGGACCATCTAGGATAGTCAGACATGCTCAAGATGTGTCTCGTGTGTAAGGAACAGTGTCTGGACCATCTAGGATAGTCAGACATACCCAAGATGTGTCTCATGTGAAAGGAACAGTGTCTGGACCATCTAGGATAGTCAGACATGCTCAAGATGTGTCTCATGTGAAAGGAACAGTGTCTGGACCATCTAGGATAGTCAGACATACCCAAGATGTGTCTCATGTGTAAGGAACAGTGTCTGGACCATCTAGGATAGTCAGACATACCCAAGATGTGTCTCGTGTGTAAGGAACAGTGTCTGGACCATCTAGGATAGTCAGACATACCCAAGATGTGTCTCGTGTGTAAGGAACAGTGTCTGGACCATCTAGGATAGTCAGACATACCCAAGATGTGTCTCATGTGAAAGGAACAGTGTCTGGACCATCTAGGATGGTCAGACATACCCAAGATGTGTCTCATGTGTAAGGAACAGTGTCTGGACCATCTAGGATGGTCAGACATGCTCAAGATGTGTCTCGTGTGAAAGGAACAGTGTCTGGACCATCTAGGATAGTCAGACATACCCAAGATGTGTCTCATGTGAAAGGAACAGTGTCTGGACCATCTAGGATAGTCAGACATGCTCAAGATGTGTCTCATGTGAAAGGAACAGTGTCTGGACCATCTAGGATAGTCAGACATACCCAAGATGTGTCTCATGTGTAAGGAACAGTGTCTGGACCATCTAGGATAGTCAGACATACCCAAGATGTGTCTCATGTGTAAGGAACAGTGTCTGGACCATCTAGGATAGTCAGACATACCCAAGATGTGTCTCGTGTGCAAGGGAGTATCTAGACCATGTAGGATAGATCACATGTGTTTTCAGCCCATTCTCTTCTCATCAGTTGCCCTTTTGCAGAGACCATCGTTGTCTGTACGTCGGCGACGGCATCGGCCGAGTGTGGAGTTGGCAGAGTGGCGAGGGCGGCGGAAGGGCGGATCACTGGGTGCAGGACGTGATGAGACAGCGGTGCGATGATTGCGAGCACAAGTTCACACTGGCCGACAGGAAGCACCACTGTCGAAACTGTGGACAGATCTTCTGCTCTACGTGAGTTTTTTTTAATCGGAAAAATCGAATAACTCGCCTTGAAAGCGAGTGAATTTTTTATTTTTAAAAATTTATAACAAATTTTTTGCCAGTTTCTATTTTGAGTGAAAAAAAAGACAAAAGTCATTTTGCAGTTTCCAATTTCCCATTCCAATGTTTTTTTTTGTAAAAATTGATTGATCAATTGATCATATTCCGGTCAAGTCAGAATTTTCTTTAAAACATTTAAACTGTTTCAAATTTTTCATAAATTTCGAAAAATCGAATTCGATTGATTCAGTTCAAAGAATTGGTTGGAAATTTCTGGAATTTTTTTTTAATTGTAAAAAATTAGTTTCAGAATGGAATATTTGAAAATTTAATGCTTAGAAAGATAAATTTAAAAAAAAATTATTTTAAAACTAATTTAAAAAAATGTAAAGCTATTTTTAAAGATTTCAAAAATTGAATACAATTTTCTATTTGTTAGCATTTTTTTAAAGATTACAAATTTTCTAAATTACTGGATTTTTTTCGTAATAAAATAAATCGAATAAATTTTTTTAGACTTTTTCTTTATAAAAATTTAATTTGAAAATTAAAAAAAATTCAATTTTAGAAAATCTCTAAAAATCCGAACAAATAGAAAAATTCAATTTTTAAAATCTCTAAAAATCTGAACAAATAAAAAAATTAAATTTTTGAAAATCTCTGAAAAATCTGAAAATCCTCCCAATTTCCAGATGCTCTCGCTTCGAGTCTCACATAACCCGCATGAACATCTCCCGTCCGGTACGAGTCTGCCGAAAGTGCTTTTTAAGGCTACAACAGTCGTCTTAAAATGGATTTTTTCATTTTCAGACGGTTTTTTGGATTTTTAAATTTTTGAAAAAATTCCCACAATTTATGTACATTTTTTTCGGATTTTTCCCGATTTTCCACCTGGTTGTCACACGATTTTTCGCTTAATTTATTTTTATTTTTTGTATCCTCCTTATGCATAATTTCCTCGCTCGGGTGATTTTTTCCTCTTGAGATTCTTCAATTTTTCAATTTTAATTTATTTATTTCCGCCCTCTTAAAATGTATCTAGGCATCTTTTCGTTCGCTATCCCTGCCAATCAATCGTTCAGCTTTCAATCGATTTTCAGTTTTTTCCCCAATTTTCAGTCTGAAATTTTTCAGTTTTTTCATGTAAAATTAGTAAAGTTTTAATTTTTAAAATTTTCAAAATTTTTTCTCGTTATCGATTTTATGATTTTTTGGTTTATTCCAGAAAATTCCTCTTTTTTTTAATGGAAAAAATAAATTTTTTTACCGAAATTTCAGAAATAAATGATACTACGATACCTGGTGATAAGGAGAGGATTGGCGACGCCGAAGCAGAAATTGAAAAATTACAAATTTCCGGAAATCCGTAAAGAGGACTGTGAGCAGGTAAATTTTTGATTTAAAAAAATCAATAATTTTTTTTTATTTTATAAAATTTAATTCAAAAATTTGAAAATTACAGTAAACAAATATAAGTTTTTTAATAATGAAAACCAAATTGCAGTTTCAAATAATTCAATTTTTCTGCTATTAAAATATAAAAAATCTGAATATTCGCTAATTTATTAGAAAATTAAATTTTTGAGAAATTTTTTTTAAAATGGTAATTTTATAAAGAGACGATAGTCGTGGCGAGACCAACACGAGTCCAGCGGAGCGCGTTTGCGCAGGTTCCAAGATTTTTGAAATACAGAATAGTTCCCATTCCGTATTCCGTTTTCCGCGGTTTTTGGGCTTTCCGTTTTCCGTTTTCCGTAAAAAATAATTCCTTTCCGTTTTCCGCAACTCAAAATTTTCATTCCGCCCAACTCTGGTTCCCATTGATGTTACTATTAATTTGTCAAAAAGTCCGCACGAAAAACGGTCGGAACCCGTCTTTTTAGAATAAGGGTTACGGTAGCAGTCGTAACAGCTGTGTCTCGTCGCTTCGAGACCGGCGCTCCGCCCACTTGCGTTGTTCTCTTCTTCCTCACTGCCACTCTGGGTGATAATTATCTATATATTCTCCCAGAGGAGTGGGTTTTTCATTCATTCCGTCCGTCCGCATGTTTCCCAAAGGCAAAATGATGTAGGGAATGACCCCACCTGTCACCTTCCCAGAGGCAAACCCAGCCAGAGTGCAGCCGGTGCGAACAGGCTGGTAACAAATGACTGTGAAAACCAAAAAAAAAAACTTTTTTTTTTGCAATTTTTACCAAAAATTCCCGTTTCATCGAAACCATACATTTCAGGAGTACGGAAACATGTATTAACATCTTGCTGCAGTAAAAATTTTTTAAATTTTTTTTGTTTACTGAAAGGTTTTTTAAATTAATTTTTTGAAAATTCGCGTGCCTGCTAAAACAAAAACTGAAACGCTTCCAATTTTTGCCAAAAATTACCCCGTTTCATCCAAACCATGAATTTGAGGTGTTCTATTTCGAGTATTAACATTGTACCATAAGGAACTGATTTTGAAATTTTCCGAATTTCATATTTTTTTTTACAGTTTGGATGGAAATTTTTTTTTTTAAGTTTAACTTTTTGTTTTGGACCGTTTTTTTTAGAAAAATTGGAAATTTGTATTTTTAAGCTAATTCTCATAAACCTATTCAATCTATTTATATTGGCTGTTTCTAGGTCGCCGTGGGGTACTGTAGAAAAAATCCAACAAAAAAAATCGATTTTGTCCGATTGTCCATATTTTTGCTCTTAAATTTTGAATTGCTTCTATTGATTTTTCGTCAAAAAAATTCGAACAGTCAGAATAAGGGTTACGGTAACAGTCGTTGAACTGTGTCTCTCACTGCCAATTTGGGTGAAAAATTTTTTTTTTTAATTTTTACTAAAAATTCCCATTTCATCGAAACCACTAATTTCAAGAGTCCAGAAACATTTATTAACGTGCAACCGTAACGGTAATTTTTAAAAAATTGATTTCCAATTTATTTAAAAAATACGGTGGTATAAAATTCTGAAGAGTCTAAAAAATTGAAAAAAAAATGATTTTTTTGGAAAATAAAAAACTCTGAAAAAAATTTTTTTTTTTTAATTGTTCTGTTTCAGTAAAATGGGAAATTTCTATTTCTAAGTAAATGTTAGTTGATGGTGTCCAAAACGAAATTTTCGAAAATTTAATTTTAGGTACAGTAATCCTACATTTAATTCTTATCTTTAAAAGAATTGTTTCCAAATTCTCATTTTTCAAATCTTTTTTGAAAAAATAAAGTTTTTCTGGAAATGTAAATAATCTAAAATTTCGGAAAATTTTCTCGGAAAAAATATTTTTTTCGACGAAAATCAATTTAAAAAAAAATTATCGATTTCTTTCATTCTTAACAAAAATACTAGAAAATTTTCTGATTTTTTGTATTTTTCACTGTTTCATGATTATTGTAATTTCCAAAGTTTTTTTAAATGTTCAATTTCTTAATAAATAAAATTTTTCTAAACATTGAAAACCAAATTCAGTTTTAAATAATTCAATTTTTCTGCTATAAAAATAGAAAAAATCTAAGTATTCGCTAAATTATTAGAAAATTAAATTTATAAAAAAAATGGTAATTTTATAAAAATTGATTTCCAGTTTTTTTTATATTGTAAAAAAATACGGTGGTACAAAATTCTGAAGTGTCTGAAAAATTTTTTGCGAACGAACGAACGAAATAAATTTTTTTTTTTGTTACAAAATTAAAATCTCTGAAAATTTAAAAAAAAAATTGTACTGTTTCAGAAAAATGGGAAATTTCTTCTTCTAAGTAAATGTTAGTTGGTGGTGTTTTGAACTATATTTTCGAAAATTTGATTTTTGTTAGGTACAGTAATCCTACATTTAATTCTCATTTTTCAAACCTTTCGAAAAAAAACAAAGCTTTTCTGGAAATATAAATAATCTAAAATTTCGGAAAATTTTCTCGGAAAAAATATTTTTTTCGACGAAAATCAATTTTAAAAAAAATTATCGATTTCTTTCATTTTGAACAAAAATACTAGGAAATTTTCTGATTTTTTGTATTTTTCACTGTTTCACGATTATTGTAATTTCCAAAGTTTTTCTATAAATTTTCAATTCCTTTATAAATTTATTTTTTCTATGAATCGAAAACAAAATTGCAGTTTCAAATAATTCAATTTTTCTGCTATAAAAATATAAAAACATTATTTACGTATTCGCTAAATTATTAGAAAATGAAACTTTTTGAGAACCTTTTTTCAAAAAATATGTTAATTTTTCAAAAATTGATTTCCAGTTTTTCTTTATTCTTAAAAGATACGGCTTAAAATTCTAAAGTGTCTAAAAAATTTTTAAAAAAAACCTTTTTTTTTTGGAAAATTAAAATCTCTGAAAATTTTTTTTTATTGTTCTGTTTCAGAAAAATGGGAAATTTCTATTTCTAAGTAAATGTTAGTTGATGGTGTCCAAAACGAAATTTTCAAAAATTTGATTTTAGGTACAGTAATCCTACATTTAATTCGCATTTTTGAAAAAAATTGTTACCAAATTCTCATTTTTCAAATCTTAAAAAAAAGAATTTCAAAAATCCATAGTTCAGTGAAGCTAAGTACTGAATGATATATCTAAATTTGTGATCTACTTTTACAGTAATCTTATCATTTTCCAGAAGTACATCTCCGGTTGGGGTCCCGGTGGACAGAAGGTGAACACCGCCCAGAACGCCGTCCAGCTGACACACATCCCAACTGGCACTGTCCTCAAGGTACTGGTTTTTTTTTTGAAATTTTGAATTTTTTAAATAAAAAAAATGTTTCGAAAAATTTATAAATTCGAAAAATTGAACATTGACAATTGATGGCCCGATTTTTCCAACAAAATTTGAAAATTAATGTTTTTAATAGAAATGCAACATTTTGACTATCCAATTTGTGATTATCGAAATTTTTGAAAATTTTTCTGTAAATCGTATTTTCGCAAAAAAAAAATGCCGGAGAATGATTATATCTCGATAGTGATAAGAGATATCAAAACGTTGTCAACTGGAAACTTGTAGATCAAAACTAGGACTACAAGATTGCTGTTGACAACTTTTTGATATCTCTTATCAATCTCGAGATATAATGATTCTCCGGCAACGTTAAACAAAATTCGAAAAAATTTGTATCAAAAATCGGACGAAATCGATTTTTTTTTCAAATTTTCAAAAACATTTCTACAGTACCTCGATGGCCTAGAAATCCGTCTTTTTTTCTGAAGTTGATATTTTGGACCAACTACCGAAATTTCCGACTATTTTCGGAAAATTCCGAAATTGGAAAAATCATTTCTTACTGTAGATTTTTTTCAAAGGCGCAAAACGAGGTTGTGTGAAATGGGTCTCGGGCGGAAGTTGTGAAATACTGAATTGTTCATTTTTTTTTGTTTTCTTTAGTTTGTTTTTTTCAATTATTCTTGACCGTTTTCGCAAGACAAAAAAAATTTTTCGGAAAAAAAAATTTGAAATTACCGACTTTTTTTCAAAAATTCTTGTTTTTTTGGCAAAAATTTCTGACCAAGCCTGCTTTGGACGCAGGAAATAATCATTACTATTTATTGATTATCGACATTTTTTAGAATTTTCCCGTAAATCTTATTTTCGCAAAAAAAAATGCCGGAGAATCACTATATCTCGAGATTGATAAGAAATATCAAAAGTTGTCAACTGGAAACTTGTAGATCAAAACTAGGACTACAAGTTTCCTGTTGACAACATTTTTATATCTCTTATCAATCTCGAGATATACTGATTCTCCGGCAACGTTTAAAAAATCACGATTTTTAAAAAATCTTTTCGAAAAAATTCGATTTTTTTTTCTGATTGTTGGAAATTTTCAAAATATTTTCTACAGTACCTTCGATGACCTAGAAACTGTTCTTTTGGACGCCGGAAGTACATAATTATTAGATTTCATTTAAATTTTATTCAATGTTTCAAAAAATCCACATTATTGAAAAATTCGGGAATTGAGCAGTTTCACACGGTTTGACCGGTTTTTCGTCTTCCAGGTACACGAATCACGTCTTCTGCCGAAAAACATTGAAATTGCGTTCGAACGGATGAAATTTGTACTCGATCGGCAGATTAATGGCGACAATTGCTACGAGGAGCAGTTGAAGGTGAGGAGAGGAGCAAGTGCGCTCTAATGATAACCGCCCCCCCCCCCCCTTTTTTGGAAAATCAGCGAAGAAAATACGGATTTTCCGATTTTTAAAAAAAAATTTTCCGATTAAAAAAAAAATTTTTCCGATTTTTGAAAATAACTTTTTTTTTCCGATTTTAAAAATGATTTGAACTTTTTATCCAGATTGCGAAAATTAAAAACTTCTGAAATTTGGCCATTGCGAAAATAGTAGCAAATTAATAACAAAATCATTTTTTTACAACAGTTTCTCGAAAATTTAATTTTCTAATGGTTTTCAATTTATAGAAATATTTATTTGCTGCGAGATATCTCACGTGAACGTTTGAATATTTATTTTCAACTCAGATTTTGAGTTTTAACGATAATACTTTTGTTCAAAATGGAAGAAATCAATAATTTAAAAAAAATGTATTTTCACCGAAAAAAATTTTTTTTTTAAATTTATATATAATTTAAGATTATTTCCTGAAAAGCTTTTTTTTTGAAAGATTTGAAGAATGAAAATTTGGTAACAATTTTTTCAAAAATGAAAATCAAATGTAGGATTACTGTACCTGACAAAAATGAAATTTTTTACTTTTTCGCAAATTTTTCAGACACTTCAGAATTTTATACCGTATTTTTCAAAGAATAAAGAAAAATTGGAAATCAATGTTTATTAAATGTTAATAAATTTTTCAGGACTCTTGAAATTTATGGTTTCGATGAAACGGGAATTTTTGGTAAAAATTTCGAAATTTTCATTTTTTTTTCATTTTTTTCGGATTTTTCGACGAAAAATGAAATTTCTGGAAAAAAAAATTCTCCTGGTCAGTTGGAATTTTGAAATATTTTTACAATAACCCGCGGGGCCTAGAAACCACCCTCCTGCTACTGTCAGAAAAAAACTACAGTAACCACAAAAAATTTTCCTGATTTTTCCTGAAAATGCCGTTTTTTCTTGAAAAAAATTTTTCTAAAATTCATGAAAAATTGAAAATATAAAATATAATAATAATTTTCATAAATTTTCAGCGGCTCCAACACTCGAAAGAAGAGAAGGCGAATCGTCGGAGGGAGCAGGCGAGGAAGGAAAAACAGCAATTGGCCGAAAAGGGCGCGGATTCGGCGGGCGAAGCAACGACGACGGATGTGTAGATTTTGGATTTTTTTTTTCGTTTTTTTGTGTATTTTTATTTATATTCTATTTTTGTATTTTTTGAAAATAAAATCCAATCTGATAATCAATCCTGTTTTTGCCAGTTTTCCGGACCGGAAACATCCGGAAAAAGAATCCTCTGTGTGTCAGTGAAAAAATTCTCTAATTTTTAGGAATTTTTGAGAATTTTTCAAAAAATTTTCAAATTATTTTTTTTTGGGAAAATTTTTTTTTCTGGAATTTTTCTTGAATTTTATATCAATTCGCTTTCTTTTTGGATTTTTTGGAATTTGCAGCATTTTTTTCTTAAAATTTTGCCGAAAATACGGGGAATTTTTCGGATTAAAAAAAATTCTCCAATTTTTAATAATTTTTCAAAAAATTTTCAGAGTATATTTTTTGGAAAATTTTTTTTTCTGGAATTTTTCAGCAATTTTTCAGCGCATTTTTGAAAATTTCTTATATTTTTTTGCAGTTTCTGTGATATTTCTTGAGATTTTTAAAAAATATCCTTGAATTTCAAATTGCATTTTTTCCGGAATTTATTTTTCGAAAATGTCTAAAATTTGACAATGATTTTAGATGTTTTTTCAAAATTAAAAAAAAATTCTAGATTTTTCTAGAACAGTCAGGATCTCTTTTTTGAATTCCCGCTTTTTTTTTCTTAAATTTTAAAAATTCACCAAAAATTGAAAAATGCAATTTCTAGAACTTTTTTAGAACTTGTTTTTGAGAAAAGTCTGCCTAGCGCTGCCAAAAAAATTGCCAGAAAATGATTATATCAGGAGATTGATAAGCGATATCAAAAGTTGTCAACTGGGAACTTGTAGATCACAACTAGGACTGAAAGTTTCCAGTTGACAACTTTTTGATATCTCTTATCAATCTCGATATATATTGATTTTCTGGCAGCGTGCCACTCTATTCGAGGAAATACGGTATGTGCTCACTTTATTTTCGGTTTTCCGGACCGGAAATCTCTTCCGGAATAATAAGAAGAATCGTCTGTGTGACTCTGTCAGTGGGCTTCGAAACTCTTTCAACTAGATTCCATATCGGTTGAAAGTGGCTGGAAGCCCGTTGCCAGGTACAGAAGAGAGAGTGTGTGGGAGTGAGAGAGTGCAGAGAAAAGGAGAGAGAGAGAGAGGCTTCTGGAAGGGAAGAATGGCTGCGAGTGGCCGCAGGAGGAGGTGCTTTTATTGACGGAGAGAGAGAGAGAGAGTGTGCCAAGTGGAGAGACGCAGACGGTTTTTATGTAAATGGAGGGAATGATGTGGAGGAGGGGAGCCACGACCCCCTTCTTATACAGTACCCCTTGCAGTTCGGACACGGACAAATTGGCGGAAATTCAACAAATATCAACATTGAAAACATTAAAAACATTCCTGGAAATTCTAGAAAAATCTTGGAAAAAATATAGAAAATTCAAAAAAATTAGAAAAAAATTTTTTTTTTGAAAATGTTGAAAAATAGGGAAAATTACCAAATAATTATATAAAAAAATATCTAGAAAAATCATAAAAATTCAAAAGAAGGATCCCAAAAATTGAAAAAAAACATATTTGATCAAGAAAAATGAGTGAAAATTCAAAAAAAAAACACTGGAAAATCGCGAAAAAATTGGGGAAAAAAATAGAAAAAACATAGAAACTTTGGTTAAAATTGTTTAATGATCGGGAAAGAAGCGAAATTTCCGGAAAGAGAATATAAATCCCAAAAATTTCAGAAAAAAAAATCTAGAAAAATCAGGAAAACCTCAAAACATTCTTGAAAAATTGAAGAAAACTCTTGTAATATCTGGAAAAAATACGAAAAAAAATTCGAGAATTACAAGAAAAAAATAAGCAAAAATATTCCGAAAATTTTAGAAAATCACACAGAAAATTCTAACTTTTCTGAAAAATTTCTCTCCTCCTCCCCCTCTTTCTTCGTTCCGGAAATTTCCAAAACGGTCATGTGTAGATCAATCGATGATCCTCCAACAATTCTCAACGAAATGTATGATTGGCGGCACGTTGAGAATGGCTGGAGGACCGTCGACAGACACACATTGATGACGTGGATGTAGCGAATGTAGCGAATGTAGTGAATGTAGTGAATGCAGTGGTAGTGGGGGGAGAGAGAGTGGGCAGAGGAGAGAGACGCAGAGTTTATGGTCGTTTTTCATATGCAAATGGATGGGAAAGGGCACGGAGAGGGCGTGTTTCAGTACCCCTTGCAGTTCGAACACTTTGTGGAAATAGGCGGAAATTCAACAAATGTCAACATACAATTCTAGAAATTGTTTTTAATAATGACGAAAAAATACATAGAAAATTCACAAAAATTTAGAAGAAATTGTTTGTTTGAAAATGTTGAAAAACAGGGAAAACCACCAATATTCCTAAATATTCCTAAATTTTCGGCTATTTTTTAGTGGAAGCTAATTGTATTGCGAGAAATACACGGCGGTGGCCTGAATTTTCGTACCGGGGGCGAATTGACGGGAACAGACAAGCAACGCCTAATTTCGCTGAATTTCAGTTTTGATAGTGTATAATATTATAGCAGACCGCATTTTTTGGATCACTTTATTGTTGGAGCACCGGTCATTAGACGTGATAGTTCCGACGGCCGGAATTGGCCATCTTCAGGGAAGGTCAATTACCTAAAACAACGAAAATGGAGGTGGAAAAACTGATAGGGGAAGTTTTTGAGAGAGAGAAGAGGAAAGGACGATGAATTAACAATATTCGGCACGGGGACAAAAGAAAAACAACAAGAAGAAAACAACAGAAGAGAGAATGGTCATGGATCGATAAAAGGTGGTGTGGGGTTATGAGGGCGAGGAAAGGGTGAGGAAGAGAGAAAAAAGAGAAAAAAGAGAGGGGGGCGATGAATTAATAACCAGTCTGTTCGCACCGGCTAACGCCGGCACTCTGGCTGGGTTTGCCTCTGGGAAGGTGACAGATGGGACAGACACATCTTGGGTATGTCTGACTATCCTAGATGGTCCAGACACTGTTCCTTACACACGAGACACATCTTGGGTATGTCTGACCATCCTAGATGGTCCAGACACTGTTCCTTACACACGAGACACATCTTGGGTATGTCTGACCATCCTAGATGGTCCAGACACTGTTCCTTACACACGAGACACATCTTGGGTATGTCTGACCATCCTAGATGGTCCAGACACTGTTCCTTACACACGAGACACATCTTGGGTATGTCTGACCATCCTAGATGGTCCAGACACTGTTCCTTTCACACGAGACACATCTTGGGTATGTCTTACCATCCTAGATGGTCCAGACACTGTTCCTTACACACGAGACACATCTTGGGTATGTCTGACCATCCTAGATGGTCCAGACCCTATTCCTTTCACACGAGACACATCTTGGGTATGTCTGACCATCCTAGATGGTCCAGACACTGTTCCTTACACACGAGACACATCTTGAGTATGTCTGACCATCCTAGATGGTCCAGACACTGTTCCTTACACACGAGACACATCTTGGGTATGTCTGACCATCCTAGATGGTCCAGACACTGTTCCTTACACACGAGACACATCTTGGGTATGTCTGACCATCCTAGATGGTCCAGACCCTATTCCTTTCACACGAGACACATCTTGGGTATGTCTTACCATCCTAGATGGTCCAGACCCTATTCCTTTCACACGAGACACATCTTGGGTATGTCTGACCATCCTAGATGGTCCAGACACTGTTCCTTTCACACGAGACACATCTTGAGTATGTCTTACCATCCTAGATGGTCCAGACACTGTTCCTTTCACACGAGACACATCTTGGGTATGTCTGACCATCCTAGATGGTCCAGACACTGTTCCTTTCACACGAGACACATCTTGAGTATGTCTTACCATCCTAGATGGTCCAGACACTGTTCCTTACACACGAGACACATCTTGGGTATGTCTGACCATCCTAGATGGTCCAGACCCTATTCCTTTCACACGAGACACATCTTGGGTATGTCTGACCATCCTAGATGGTCCAGACCCTATTCCTTTCACACGAGACACATCTTGGGTATGTCTGACCATCCTAGATGGTCCAGACACTGTTCCTTTCACACGAGACACATCTTGGGTATGTCTTACCATCCTAGATGGTCCAGACACTGTTCCTTACACACGAGACACATCTTGGGTATGTCTGACCATCCTAGATGGTCCAGACCCTATTCCTTTCACACGAGACACATCTTGGGTATGTCTGACCATCCTAGATGGTCCAGACCCTATTCCTTTCACACGAGACACATCTTGAGTATGTCTTACCATCCTAGATGGTCCAGACACTGTTCCTTTCACACGAGACACATCTTGGGTATGTCTGACCATCCTAGATGGTCCAGACCCTATTCCTTTCACACGAGACACATCTTGGGTATGTCTGACCATCCTAGATGGTCCAGACCCTATTCCTTTCACACGAGACACATCTTGGGTATGTCTTACCATCCTAGATGGTCCAGACACTGTTCCTTACACACGAGACACATCTTGGGTATGTCTGACCATCCTAGATGGTCCAGACCCTATTCCTTTCACACGAGACACATCTTGGGTATGTCTGACCATCCTAGATGGTCCAGACCCTATTCCTTTCACACGAGACACATCTTGAGTATGTCTTACCATCCTAGATGGTCCAGACACTGTTCCTTTCACACGAGACACATCTTGGGTATGTCTGACCATCCTAGATGGTCCAGACACTGTTCCTTTCACACGAGACACATCTTGAGTATGTCTTACCATCCTAGATGGTCCAGACACTGTTCCTTACACACGAGACACATCTTGGGTATGTCTGACCATCCTAGATGGTCCAGACCCTATTCCTTTCACACGAGACACATCTTGAGTATGTCTTACCATCCTAGATGGTCCAGACACTGTTCCTTTCACACGAGACACATCTTGGGTATGTCTGACCATCCTAGATGGTCCAGACCCTATTCCTTTCACACGAGACACATCTTGGGTATGTCTGACCATCCTAGATGGTCCAGACACTGTTCCTTACACACGAGACACATCTTGGGTATGTCTGACCATCCTAGATGGTCCAGACCCTATTCCTTTCACACGAGACACATCTTGAGTATGTCTTACCATCCTAGATGGTCCAGACACTGTTCCTTTCACACGAGACACATCTTGGGTATGTCTGACCATCCTAGATGGTCCAGACCCTATTCCTTTCACACGAGACACATCTTGGGTATGTCTGACCATCCTAGATGGTCCAGACACTGTTCCTTACACACGAGACACATCTTGGGTATGTCTGACCATCCTAGATGGTCCAGACCCTATTCCTTTCACACGAGACACATCTTGAGTATGTCTTACCATCCTAGATGGTCCAGACACTGTTCCTTTCACACGAGACACATCTTGGGTATGTCTGACCATCCTAGATGGTCCAGACACTGTTCCTTACACACGAGACACATCTTGGGTATGTCTGACCATCCTAGATGGTCCAGACACTGTTCCTTACACACGAGACACATCTTGAGTATGTCTGACCATCCTAGATGGTCCAGACACTGTTCCTTTCACACGAGACACATCTTGGGTATGTCTGACCATCCTAGATGGTCCAGACACTGTTCCTTTCACACGAGACACATCTTGGGTATGTCTGACCATCCTAGATGGTCCAGACACTGTTCCTTTCACACGAGACACATCTTGGGTATGTCTGACCATCCTAGATGGTCCAGACACTGTTCCTTACACACGAGACACATCTTGGGTATGTCTGACCATCCTAGATGGTCCAGACACTGTTCCTTTCACACGAGACACATCTTGGGTATGTCTGACCATCCTAGATGGTCCAGACACTGTTCCTTACACACGAGACACATCTTGGGTATGTCTGACCATCCTAGATGGTCCAGACCCTATTCCTTTCACACGAGACACATCTTGAGTATGTCTGACCATCCTAGATGGTCCAGACACTGTTCCTTTCACACGAGACACATCTTGGGTATGTCTGACCATCCTAGATGGTCCAGACACTGTTCCTTACACACGAGACACATCTTGGGTATGTCTGACCATCCTAGATGGTCCAGACACTGTTCCTTACACACGAGACACATCTTGAGTATGTCTGACCATCCTAGATGGTCCAGACACTGTTCCTTTCACACGAGACACATCTTGGGTATGTCTGACCATCCTAGATGGTCCAGACACTGTTCCTTTCACACGAGACACATCTTGAGTATGTCTGACCATCCTAGATGGTCCAGACACTGTTCCTTTCACACGAGACACATCTTGGGTATGTCTGACCATCCTAGATGGTCCAGACACTGTTCCTTACACACGAGACACATCTTGGGTATGTCTGACCATCCTAGATGGTCCAGACCCTATTCCTTTCACACGAGACACATCTTGGGTATGTCTTACCATCCTAGATGGTCCAGACACTGTTCCTTTCACACGAGACACATCTTGAGTATGTCTTACCATCCTAGATGGTCCAGACACTGTTCCTTACACACGAGACACATCTTGGGTATGTCTGACCATCCTAGATGGTCCAGACCCTATTCCTTTCACACGAGACACATCTTGAGTATGTCTTACCATCCTAGATGGTCCAGACACTGTTCCTTTCACACGAGACACATCTTGGGTATGTCTGACCATCCTAGATGGTCCAGACCCTATTCCTTTCACACGAGACACATCTTGGGTATGTCTGACCATCCTAGATGGTCCAGACACTGTTCCTTACACACGAGACACATCTTGGGTATGTCTGACCATCCTAGATGGTCCAGACACTGTTCCTTACACACGAGACACATCTTGGGTATGTCTGACCATCCTAGATGGTCCAGACACTGTTCCTTACACACGAGACACATCTTGGGTATGTCTGACCATCCTAGATGGTCCAGACCCTATTCCTTTCACACGAGACACATCTTGGGTATGTCTGACCATCCTAGATGGTCCAGACACTGTTCCTTTCACACGAGACACATCTTGGGTATGTCTGACCATCCTAGATGGTCCAGACACTGTTCCTTACACACGAGACACATCTTGGGTATGTCTGACCATCCTAGATGGTCCAGACACTGTTCCTTACACACGAGACACATCTTGAGTATGTCTGACCATCCTAGATGGTCCAGACACTGTTCCTTTCACACGAGACACATCTTGGGTATGTCTGACCATCCTAGATGGTCCAGACACTGTTCCTTACACACGAGACACATCTTGGGTATGTCTGACCATCCTAGATGGTCCAGACACTGTTCCTTTCACACGAGACACATCTTGGGTATGTCTGACCATCCTAGATGGTCCAGACCCTATTCCTTTCACACGAGACACATCTTGAGTATGTCTGACCATCCTAGATGGTCCAGACACTGTTCCTTTCACACGAGACACATCTTGGGTATGTCTGACCATCCTAGATGGTCCAGACACTGTTCCTTACACACGAGACACATCTTGGGTATGTCTGACCATCCTAGATGGTCCAGACACTGTTCCTTTCACACGAGACACATCTTGGGTATGTCTGACCATCCTAGATGGTCCAGACACTGTTCCTTACACACGAGACACATCTTGGGTATGTCTGACCATCCTAGATGGTCCAGACACTGTTCCTTACACACGAGACACATCTTGAGTATGTCTGACCATCCTAGATGGTCCAGACACTGTTCCTTTCACACGAGACACATCTTGGGTATGTCTGACCATCCTAGATGGTCCAGACACTGTTCCTTACACACGAGACACATCTTGGGTATGTCTGACCATCCTAGATGGTCCAGACACTGTTCCTTACACACGAGACACATCTTGAGTATGTCTGACCATCCTAGATGGTCCAGACACTGTTCCTTACACACGAGACACATCTTGGGTATGTCTGACCATCCTAGATGGTCCAGACCCTATTCCTTTCACACGAGACACATCTTGGGTATGTCTTACCATCCTAGATGGTCCAGACACTGTTCCTTTCACACGAGACACATCTTGGGTATGTCTGACCATCCTAGATGGTCCAGACACTGTTCCTTTCACACGAGACACATCTTGGGTATGTCTGACCATCCTAGATGGTCCAGACACTGTTCCTTACACACGAGACACATCTTGGGTATGTCTGACCATCCTAGATGGTCCAGACACTGTTCCTTTCACACGAGACACATCTTGGGTATGTCTGACCATCCTAGATGGTCCAGACACTGTTCCTTTCACACGAGACACATCTTGGGTATGTCTGACCATCCTAGATGGTCCAGACACTGTTCCTTACACACGAGACACATCTTGAGTATGTCTGACCATCCTAGATGGTCCAGACACTGTTCCTTACACACGAGACACATCTTGGGTATGTCTGACCATCCTAGATGGTCCAGACACTGTTCCTTTCACACGAGACACATCTTGGGTATGTCTGACCATCCTAGATGGTCCAGACACTGTTCCTTACACACGAGACACATCTTGGGTATGTCTGACCATCCTAGATGGTCCAGACACTGTTCCTTTCACACGAGACACATCTTGGGTATGTCTGACCATCCTAGATGGTCCAGACACTGTTCCTTACACACGAGACACATCTTGGGTATGTCTGACCATCCTAGATGGTCCAGACACTGTTCCTTTCACACGAGACACATCTTGGGTATGTCTGACCATCCTAGATGGTCCAGACACTGTTCCTTTCACACGAGACACATCTTGGGTATGTCTGACCATCCTAGATGGTCCAGACACTGTTCCTTACACACGAGACACATCTTGAGTATGTCTGACCATCCTAGATGGTCCAGACACTGTTCCTTTCACACGAGACACATCTTGGGTATGTCTGACCATCCTAGATGGTCCAGACACTGTTCCTTTCACACGAGACACATCTTGGGTATGTCTGACCATCCTAGATGGTCCAGACACTGTTCCTTACACACGAGACACATCTTGGGTATGTCTGACCATCCTAGATGGTCCAGACACTGTTCCTTTCACACGAGACACATCTTGGGTATGTCTGACCATCCTAGATGGTCCAGACACTGTTCCTTACACACGAGACACATCTTGGGTATGTCTGACCATCCTAGATGGTCCAGACACTGTTCCTTACACACGAGACACATCTTGAGTATGTCTGACCATCCTAGATGGTCCAGACACTGTTCCTTACACACGAGACACATCTTGGGTATGTCTGACCATCCTAGATGGTCCAGACCCTATTCCTTTCACACGAGACACATCTTGGGTATGTCTTACCATCCTAGATGGTCCAGACCCTATTCCTTTCACACGAGACACATCTTGGGTATGTCTGACCATCCTAGATGGTCCAGACACTGTTCCTTTCACACGAGACACATCTTGGGTATGTCTGACCATCCTAGATGGTCCAGACACTGTTCCTTACACACGAGACACATCTTGGGTATGTCTGACCATCCTAGATGGTCCAGACACTGTTCCTTTCACACGAGACACATCTTGGGTATGTCTGACCATCCTAGATGGTCCAGACACTGTTCCTTACACACGAGACACATCTTGAGTATGTCTGACCATCCTAGATGGTCCAGACACTGTTCCTTACACACGAGACACATCTTGGGTATGTCTGACCATCCTAGATGGTCCAGACCCTATTCCTTTCACACGAGACACATCTTGGGTATGTCTTACCATCCTAGATGGTCCAGACACTGTTCCTTTCACACGAGACACATCTTGGGTATGTCTGACCATCCTAGATGGTCCAGACACTGTTCCTTACACACGAGACACATCTTGAGTATGTCTGACCATCCTAGATGGTCCAGACACTGTTCCTTACACACGAGACACATCTTGGGTATGTCTGACCATCCTAGATGGTCCAGACACTGTTCCTTACACACGAGACACATCTTGAGTATGTCTGACCATCCTAGATGGTCCAGACACTGTTCCTTACACACGAGACACATCTTGGGTATGTCTGACCATCCTAGATGGTCCAGACACTGTTCCTTTCACACGAGACACATCTTGGGTATGTCTGACCATCCTAGATGGTCCAGACACTGTTCCTTACACACGAGACACATCTTGGGTATGTCTGACCATCCTAGATGGTCCAGACACTGTTCCTTACACACGAGACACATCTTGGGTATGTCTGACCATCCTAGATGGTCCAGACACTGTTCCTTACACACGAGACACATCTTGAGTATGTCTTACCATCCTAGATGGTCCAGACACTGTTCCTTTCACACGAGACACATCTTGGGTATGTCTGACCATCCTAGATGGTCCAGACACTGTTCCTTACACACGAGACACATCTTGGGTATGTCTGACCATCCTAGATGGTCCAGACACTGTTCCTTTCACACGAGACACATCTTGGGTATGTCTGACCATCCTAGATGGTCCAGACACTGTTCCTTACACACGAGACACATCTTGGGTATGTCTGACCATCCTAGATGGTCCAGACACTGTTCCTTACACACGAGACACATCTTGGGTATGTCTGACCATCCTAGATGGTCCAGACACTGTTCCTTACACACGAGACACATCTTGAGTATGTCTGACCATCCTAGATGGTCCAGACACTGTTCCTTTCACACGAGACACATCTTGGGTATGTCTGACCATCCTAGATGGTCCAGACACTGTTCCTTTCACACGAGACACATCTTGGGTATGTCTGACCATCCTAGATGGTCCAGACACTGTTCCTTTCACACGAGACACATCTTGGGTATGTCTGACCATCCTAGATGGTCCAGACACTGTTCCTTACACACGAGACACATCTTGGGTATGTCTGACCATCCTAGATGGTCCAGACACTGTTCCTTTCACACGAGACACATCTTGGGTATGTCTGACCATCCTAGATGGTCCAGACACTGTTCCTTACACACGAGACACATCTTGGGTATGTCTGACCATCCTAGATGGTCCAGACCCTATTCCTTTCACACGAGACACATCTTGAGTATGTCTGACCATCCTAGATGGTCCAGACACTGTTCCTTTCACACGAGACACATCTTGGGTATGTCTGACCATCCTAGATGGTCCAGACACTGTTCCTTACACACGAGACACATCTTGGGTATGTCTGACCATCCTAGATGGTCCAGACACTGTTCCTTACACACGAGACACATCTTGAGTATGTCTGACCATCCTAGATGGTCCAGACACTGTTCCTTTCACACGAGACACATCTTGGGTATGTCTGACCATCCTAGATGGTCCAGACACTGTTCCTTTCACACGAGACACATCTTGAGTATGTCTGACCATCCTAGATGGTCCAGACACTGTTCCTTTCACACGAGACACATCTTGGGTATGTCTGACCATCCTAGATGGTCCAGACACTGTTCCTTACACACGAGACACATCTTGGGTATGTCTGACCATCCTAGATGGTCCAGACCCTATTCCTTTCACACGAGACACATCTTGGGTATGTCTTACCATCCTAGATGGTCCAGACACTGTTCCTTTCACACGAGACACATCTTGAGTATGTCTTACCATCCTAGATGGTCCAGACACTGTTCCTTACACACGAGACACATCTTGGGTATGTCTGACCATCCTAGATGGTCCAGACCCTATTCCTTTCACACGAGACACATCTTGAGTATGTCTTACCATCCTAGATGGTCCAGACACTGTTCCTTTCACACGAGACACATCTTGGGTATGTCTGACCATCCTAGATGGTCCAGACCCTATTCCTTTCACACGAGACACATCTTGGGTATGTCTGACCATCCTAGATGGTCCAGACACTGTTCCTTACACACGAGACACATCTTGGGTATGTCTGACCATCCTAGATGGTCCAGACACTGTTCCTTACACACGAGACACATCTTGGGTATGTCTGACCATCCTAGATGGTCCAGACACTGTTCCTTACACACGAGACACATCTTGGGTATGTCTGACCATCCTAGATGGTCCAGACACTGTTCCTTACACACGAGACACATCTTGGGTATGTCTGACCATCCTAGATGGTCCAGACACTGTTCCTTACACACGAGACACATCTTGGGTATGTCTGACCATCCTAGATGGTCCAGACACTGTTCCTTACACACGAGACACATCTTGGGTATGTCTGACCATCCTAGATGGTCCAGACACTGTTCCTTACACACGAGACACATCTTGGGTATGTCTGACCATCCTAGATGGTCCAGACCCTATTCCTTTCACACGAGACACATCTTGGGTATGTCTGACCATCCTAGATGGTCCAGACACTGTTCCTTACACACGAGACACATCTTGGGTATGTCTGACCATCCTAGATGGTCCAGACACTGTTCCTTACACACGAGACACATCTTGAGTATGTCTTACCATCCTAGATGGTCCAGACACTGTTCCTTTCACACGAGACACATCTTGGGTATGTCTGACCATCCTAGATGGTCCAGACCCTATTCCTTTCACACGAGACACATCTTGGGTATGTCTTACCATCCTAGATGGTCCAGACACTGTTCCTTTCACACGAGACACATCTTGGGTATGTCTTACCATCCTAGATGGTCCAGACACTGTTCCTTACACACGAGACACATCTTGGGTATGTCTGACCATCCTAGATGGTCCAGACACTGTTCCTTTCACACGAGACACATCTTGGGTATGTCTTACCATCCTAGATGGTCCAGACACTGTTCCTTTCACACGAGACACATCTTGGGTATGTCTTACCATCCTAGATGGTCCAGACACTGTTCCTTTCACACGAGACACATCTTGGGTATGTCTTACCATCCTAGATGGTCCAGACACTGTTCCTTTCACACGAGACACATCTTGGGTATGTCTTACCATCCTAGATGGTCCAGACACTGTTCCTTACACACGAGACACATCTTGGGTATGTCTGACCATCCTAGATGGTCCAGACACTGTTCCTTACACACGAGACACATCTTGAGTATGTCTGACCATCCTAGATGGTCCAGACACTGTTCCTTACACACGAGACACATCTTGGGTATGTCTGACCATCCTAGATGGTCCAGACACTGTTCCTTACACACGAGACACATCTTGGGTATGTCTGACCATCCTAGATGGTCCAGACACTGTTCCTTACACACGAGACACATCTTGGGTATGTCTGACCATCCTAGATGGTCCAGACACTGTTCCTTTCACACGAGACACATCTTGGGTATGTCTTACCATCCTAGATGGTCCAGACACTGTTCCTTTCACACGAGACACATCTTGGGTATGTCTTACCATCCTAGATGGTCCAGACACTGTTCCTTTCACACGAGACACATCTTGGGTATGTCTTACCATCCTAGATGGTCCAGACACTGTTCCTTACACACGAGACACATCTTGGGTATGTCTGACCATCCTAGATGGTCCAGACACTGTTCCTTACACACGAGACACATCTTGAGTATGTCTGACCATCCTAGATGGTCCAGACACTGTTCCTTACACACGAGACACATCTTGGGTATGTCTGACCATCCTAGATGGTCCAGACACTGTTCCTTACACACGAGACACATCTTGGGTATGTCTGACCATCCTAGATGGTCCAGACACTGTTCCTTTCACACGAGACACATCTTGGGTATGTCTGACCATCCTAGATGGTCCAGACACTGTTCCTTTCACACGAGACACATCTTGGGTATGTCTGACCATCCTAGATGGTCCAGACACTGTTCCTTACACACGAGACACATCTTGGGTATGTCTGACCATCCTAGATGGTCCAGACACTGTTCCTTACACACGAGACACATCTTGGGTATGTCTGACCATCCTAGATGGTCCAGACACTGTTCCTTACACACGAGACACATCTTGAGTATGTCTGACCATCCTAGATGGTCCAGACACTGTTCCTTACACACGAGACACATCTTGGGTATGTCTGACCATCCTAGATGGTCCAGACACTGTTCCTTTCACACGAGACACATCTTGGGTATGTCTGACCATCCTAGATGGTCCAGACACTGTTCCTTACACACGAGACACATCTTGGGTATGTCTGACCATCCTAGATGGTCCAGACACTGTTCCTTACACACGAGACACATCTTGGGTATGTCTGACCATCCTAGATGGTCCAGACACTGTTCCTTTCACACGAGACACATCTTGGGTATGTCTGACCATCCTAGATGGTCCAGACACTGTTCCTTACACACGAGACACATCTTGAGTATGTCTGACCATCCTAGATGGTCCAGACACTGTTCCTTACACACGAGACACATCTTGGGTATGTCTGACCATCCTAGATGGTCCAGACACTGTTCCTTTCACACGAGACACATCTTGGGTATGTCTGACCATCCTAGATGGTCCAGACACTGTTCCTTACACACGAGACACATCTTGAGTATGTCTGACCATCCTAGATGGTCCAGACACTGTTCCTTACACACGAGACACATCTTGAGTATGTCTGACCATCCTAGATGGTCCAGACACTGTTCCTTTCACACGAGACACATCTTGAGTATGTCTGACCATCCTAGATGGTCCAGACACTGTTCCTTTCACACGAGACACATCTTGGGTATGTCTGACCATCCTAGATGGTCCAGACACTGTTCCTTACACACGAGACACATCTTGAGTATGTCTGACCATCCTAGATGGTCCAGACACTGTTCCTTACACACGAGACACATCTTGAGTATGTCTGACCATCCTAGATGGTCCAGACACTGTTCCTTTCACACGAGACACATCTTGAGTATGTCTGACCATCCTAGATGGTCCAGACACTGTTCCTTTCACACGAGACACATCTTGGGTATGTCTGACCATCCTAGATGGTCCAGACACTGTTCCTTACACACGAGACACATCTTGGGTATGTCTGACCATCCTAGATGGTCCAGACCCTATTCCTTTCACACGAGACACATCTTGGGTATGTCTTACCATCCTAGATGGTCCAGACACTGTTCCTTTCACACGAGACACATCTTGGGTATGTCTGACCATCCTAGATGGTCCAGACACTGTTCCTTTCACACGAGACACATCTTGGGTATGTCTGACCATCCTAGATGGTCCAGACACTGTTCCTTACACACGAGACACATCTTGGGTATGTCTGACCATCCTAGATGGTCCAGACCCTATTCCTTTCACACGAGACACATCTTGAGTATGTCTGACCATCCTAGATGGTCCAGACACTGTTCCTTTCACACGAGACACATCTTGGGTATGTCTGACCATCCTAGATGGTCCAGACACTGTTCCTTACACACGAGACACATCTTGGGTATGTCTGACCATCCTAGATGGTCCAGACACTGTTCCTTACACACGAGACACATCTTGAGTATGTCTGACCATCCTAGATGGTCCAGACACTGTTCCTTTCACACGAGACACATCTTGGGTATGTCTGACCATCCTAGATGGTCCAGACACTGTTCCTTTCACACGAGACACATCTTGAGTATGTCTGACCATCCTAGATGGTCCAGACACTGTTCCTTTCACACGAGACACATCTTGGGTATGTCTGACCATCCTAGATGGTCCAGACACTGTTCCTTACACACGAGACACATCTTGGGTATGTCTGACCATCCTAGATGGTCCAGACCCTATTCCTTTCACACGAGACACATCTTGGGTATGTCTTACCATCCTAGATGGTCCAGACACTGTTCCTTTCACACGAGACACATCTTGGGTATGTCTGACCATCCTAGATGGTCCAGACACTGTTCCTTTCACACGAGACACATCTTGGGTATGTCTGACCATCCTAGATGGTCCAGACACTGTTCCTTACACACGAGACACATCTTGGGTATGTCTGACCATCCTAGATGGTCCAGACCCTATTCCTTTCACACGAGACACATCTTGAGTATGTCTGACCATCCTAGATGGTCCAGACACTGTTCCTTTCACACGAGACACATCTTGGGTATGTCTGACCATCCTAGATGGTCCAGACACTGTTCCTTACACACGAGACACATCTTGGGTATGTCTGACCATCCTAGATGGTCCAGACACTGTTCCTTACACACGAGACACATCTTGAGTATGTCTGACCATCCTAGATGGTCCAGACACTGTTCCTTTCACACGAGACACATCTTGGGTATGTCTGACCATCCTAGATGGTCCAGACACTGTTCCTTTCACACGAGACACATCTTGAGTATGTCTGACCATCCTAGATGGTCCAGACACTGTTCCTTTCACACGAGACACATCTTGGGTATGTCTGACCATCCTAGATGGTCCAGACACTGTTCCTTACACACGAGACACATCTTGGGTATGTCTGACCATCCTAGATGGTCCAGACCCTATTCCTTTCACACGAGACACATCTTGGGTATGTCTTACCATCCTAGATGGTCCAGACACTGTTCCTTACACACGAGACACATCTTGGGTATGTCTGACCATCCTAGATGGTCCAGACCCTATTCCTTTCACACGAGACACATCTTGAGTATGTCTTACCATCCTAGATGGTCCAGACACTGTTCCTTTCACACGAGACACATCTTGGGTATGTCTGACCATCCTAGATGGTCCAGACCCTATTCCTTTCACACGAGACACATCTTGGGTATGTCTGACCATCCTAGATGGTCCAGACACTGTTCCTTACACACGAGACACATCTTGGGTATGTCTGACCATCCTAGATGGTCCAGACACTGTTCCTTACACACGAGACACATCTTGGGTATGTCTGACCATCCTAGATGGTCCAGACACTGTTCCTTACACACGAGACACATCTTGGGTATGTCTGACCATCCTAGATGGTCCAGACCCTATTCCTTTCACACGAGACACATCTTGGGTATGTCTGACCATCCTAGATGGTCCAGACACTGTTCCTTACACACGAGACACATCTTGGGTATGTCTGACCATCCTAGATGGTCCAGACACTGTTCCTTACACACGAGACACATCTTGAGTATGTCTTACCATCCTAGATGGTCCAGACACTGTTCCTTTCACACGAGACACATCTTGGGTATGTCTGACCATCCTAGATGGTCCAGACCCTATTCCTTTCACACGAGACACATCTTGGGTATGTCTTACCATCCTAGATGGTCCAGACACTGTTCCTTTCACACGAGACACATCTTGGGTATGTCTTACCATCCTAGATGGTCCAGACACTGTTCCTTACACACGAGACACATCTTGGGTATGTCTGACCATCCTAGATGGTCCAGACACTGTTCCTTTCACACGAGACACATCTTGGGTATGTCTTACCATCCTAGATGGTCCAGACACTGTTCCTTTCACACGAGACACATCTTGGGTATGTCTTACCATCCTAGATGGTCCAGACACTGTTCCTTTCACACGAGACACATCTTGGGTATGTCTTACCATCCTAGATGGTCCAGACACTGTTCCTTTCACACGAGACACATCTTGGGTATGTCTTACCATCCTAGATGGTCCAGACACTGTTCCTTACACACGAGACACATCTTGGGTATGTCTGACCATCCTAGATGGTCCAGACACTGTTCCTTACACACGAGACACATCTTGAGTATGTCTGACCATCCTAGATGGTCCAGACACTGTTCCTTACACACGAGACACATCTTGGGTATGTCTGACCATCCTAGATGGTCCAGACACTGTTCCTTACACACGAGACACATCTTGAGTATGTCTGACCATCCTAGATGGTCCAGACACTGTTCCTTACACACGAGACACATCTTGGGTATGTCTGACCATCCTAGATGGTCCAGACACTGTTCCTTTCACACGAGACACATCTTGGGTATGTCTGACCATCCTAGATGGTCCAGACACTGTTCCTTACACACGAGACACATCTTGGGTATGTCTGACCATCCTAGATGGTCCAGACACTGTTCCTTTCACACGAGACACATCTTGGGTATGTCTGACCATCCTAGATGGTCCAGACACTGTTCCTTTCACACGAGACACATCTTGGGTATGTCTGACCATCCTAGATGGTCCAGACACTGTTCCTTACACACGAGACACATCTTGGGTATGTCTGACCATCCTAGATGGTCCAGACACTGTTCCTTACACACGAGACACATCTTGGGTATGTCTGACCATCCTAGATGGTCCAGACACTGTTCCTTACACACGAGACACATCTTGAGTATGTCTGACCATCCTAGATGGTCCAGACACTGTTCCTTACACACGAGACACATCTTGGGTATGTCTGACCATCCTAGATGGTCCAGACACTGTTCCTTTCACACGAGACACATCTTGGGTATGTCTGACCATCCTAGATGGTCCAGACACTGTTCCTTACACACGAGACACATCTTGGGTATGTCTGACCATCCTAGATGGTCCAGACACTGTTCCTTACACACGAGACACATCTTGGGTATGTCTGACCATCCTAGATGGTCCAGACACTGTTCCTTTCACACGAGACACATCTTGGGTATGTCTGACCATCCTAGATGGTCCAGACACTGTTCCTTACACACGAGACACATCTTGAGTATGTCTGACCATCCTAGATGGTCCAGACACTGTTCCTTACACACGAGACACATCTTGGGTATGTCTGACCATCCTAGATGGTCCAGACACTGTTCCTTTCACACGAGACACATCTTGGGTATGTCTGACCATCCTAGATGGTCCAGACACTGTTCCTTACACACGAGACACATCTTGAGTATGTCTGACCATCCTAGATGGTCCAGACACTGTTCCTTACACACGAGACACATCTTGAGTATGTCTGACCATCCTAGATGGTCCAGACACTGTTCCTTTCACACGAGACACATCTTGAGTATGTCTGACCATCCTAGATGGTCCAGACACTGTTCCTTTCACACGAGACACATCTTGGGTATGTCTGACCATCCTAGATGGTCCAGACACTGTTCCTTACACACGAGACACATCTTGAGTATGTCTGACCATCCTAGATGGTCCAGACACTGTTCCTTACACACGAGACACATCTTGAGTATGTCTGACCATCCTAGATGGTCCAGACACTGTTCCTTTCACACGAGACACATCTTGAGTATGTCTGACCATCCTAGATGGTCCAGACACTGTTCCTTTCACACGAGACACATCTTGGGTATGTCTGACCATCCTAGATGGTCCAGACACTGTTCCTTACACACGAGACACATCTTGAGTATGTCTGACCATCCTAGATGGTCCAGACACTGTTCCTTACACACGAGACACATCTTGAGTATGTCTGACCATCCTAGATGGTCCAGACACTGTTCCTTTCACACGAGACACATCTTGAGTATGTCTGACCATCCTAGATGGTCCAGACACTGTTCCTTTCACACGAGACACATCTTGGGTATGTCTGACCATCCTAGATGGTCCAGACACTGTTCCTTACACACGAGACACATCTTGGGTATGTCTGACCATCCTAGATGGTCCAGACCCTATTCCTTTCACACGAGACACATCTTGAGTATGTCTGACCATCCTAGATGGTCCAGACACTGTTCCTTTCACACGAGACACATCTTGGGTATGTCTGACCATCCTAGATGGTCCAGACACTGTTCCTTACACACGAGACACATCTTGGGTATGTCTGACCATCCTAGATGGTCCAGACACTGTTCCTTACACACGAGACACATCTTGGGTATGTCTGACCATCCTAGATGGTCCAGACCCTATTCCTTTCACACGAGACACATCTTGGGTATGTCTTACCATCCTAGATGGTCCAGACACTGTTCCTTTCACACGAGACACATCTTGGGTATGTCTGACCATCCTAGATGGTCCAGACACTGTTCCTTTCACACGAGACACATCTTGGGTATGTCTTACCATCCTAGATGGTCCAGACCCTATTCCTTTCACACGAGACACATCTTGAGTATGTCTGACCATCCTAGATGGTCCAGACACTGTTCCTTTCACACGAGACACATCTTGGGTATGTCTGACCATCCTAGATGGTCCAGACCCTATTCCTTTCACACGAGACACATCTTGGGTATGTCTGACCATCCTAGATGGTCCAGACACTGTTCCTTTCACACGAGACACATCTTGGGTATGTCTGACCATCCTAGATGGTCCAGACCCTATTCCTTTCACACGAGACACATCTTGGGTATGTCTGACCATCCTAGATGGTCCAGACACTGTTCCTTTCACACGAGACACATCTTGGGTATGTCTTACCATCCTAGATGGTCCAGACCCTATTCCTTTCACACGAGACACATCTTGGGTATGTCTGACCATCCTAGATGGTCCAGACACTGTTCCTTTCACACGAGACACATCTTGGGTATGTCTGACCATCCTAGATGGTCCAGACACTGTTCCTTACACACGAGACACATCTTGGGTATGTCTGACCATCCTAGATGGTCCAGACCCTATTCCTTTCACACGAGACACATCTTGAGTATGTCTGACCATCCTAGATGGTCCAGACCCTATTCCTTTCACACGAGACACATCTTGGGTATGTCTGACCATCCTAGATGGTCCAGACCCTATTCCTTACACACGAGACACATCTTGGGTATGTCTGACCATCCTAGATGGTCCAGACACTGTTCCTTTCACATGAGACACATCTTGGGTATGTCTGACCATCCTAGATGGTCCAGACCCTATTCCTTACACACGAGACACATCTTGGGTATGTCTGACTATCCTAGATGGTCCAGACACTGTTCCTTTCGCACGAGACACATCTTGGGTATGTCTGACCATCCTAGATGGTCCAGACACTGTTCCTTACACACGAGACACATCTTGGGTATGTCTGACCATCCTAGATGGTCCAGACACTGTTCCTTTCGCACGAGACACATCTTGGGTATGTCTGACCATCCTAGATGGTCCAGACACTGTTCCTTTCACACGAGACACATCTTGGGTATGTCTGACCATCCTAGATGGTCCAGACCCTATTCCTTTCACACGAGACACATCTTGGGTATGTCTGACCATCCTAGATGGTCCAGACACTGTTCCTTTCACACGAGACACATCTTGAGTATGTCTGACCATCCTAGATGGTCCAGACCCTATTCCTTTCACACGAGACACATCTTGAGTATGTCTGACCATCCTAGATGGTCCAGACACTGTTCCTTTCACACGAGACACATCTTGAGTATGTCTGACCATCCTAGATGGCCCAGACACTGTTCCTTTCACACGAGACACATCTTGGGTATGTCTGACCATCCTAGATGGTCCAGACACTGTTCCTTTCACACGAGACACATCTTGAGTATGTCTGACCATCCTAGATGGTCCAGACCCTATTCCTTTCACACGAGACACATCTTGAGTATGTCTGACCATCCTAGATGGTCCAGACACTGTTCCTTTCACACGAGACACATCTTGGGTATGTCTGACCATCCTAGATGGTCCAGACACTGTTCCTTACACACGAGACACATCTTGAGTATGTCTGACCATCCTAGATGGTCCAGACCCTATTCCTTTCACACGAGACACATCTTGAGTATGTCTGACCATCCTAGATGGTCCAGACCCTATTCCTTTCACACGAGACACATCTTGGGTATGTCTGACCATCCTAGATGGTCCAGACCCTATTCCTTTCACACGAGACACATCTTGGGTATGTCTGACCATCCTAGATGGTCCAGACCCTATTCCTTTCACACGAGACACATCTTGGGTATGTCTGACCATCCTAGATGGTCCAGACACTGTTCCTTTCACACGAGACACATCTTGAGTATGTCTGACCATCCTAGATGGTCCAGACCCTATTCCTTACACACGAGACACATCTTGGGTATGTCTGACCATCCTAGATGGTCCAGACCCTATTCCTTACACACGAGACACATCTTGGGTATGTCTGACCATCCTAGATGGTCCAGACCCTATTCCTTTCACACGAGACACATCTTGAGTATGTCTGACCATCCTAGATGGTCCAGACACTGTTCCTTTCACACGAGACACATCTTGGGTATGTCTGACCATCCTAGATGGTCCAGACACTGTTCCTTACACACGAGACACATCTTGGGTATGTCTGACCATCCTAGATGGTCCAGACCCTATTCCTTTCACACGAGACACATCTTGAGTATGTCTTACCATCCTAGATGGTCCAGACACTGTTCCTTTCACACGAGACACATCTTGGGTATGTCTGACCATCCTAGATGGTCCAGACCCTATTCCTTTCACACGAGACACATCTTGGGTATGTCTGACCATCCTAGATGGTCCAGACACTGTTCCTTACACACGAGACACATCTTGGGTATGTCTGACCATCCTAGATGGTCCAGACCCTATTCCTTTCACACGAGACACATCTTGGGTATGTCTGACCATCCTAGATGGTCCAGACACTGTTCCTTACACACGAGACACATCTTGAGTATGTCTGACCATCCTAGATGGTCCAGACACTGTTCCTTACACACGAGACACATCTTGAGTATGTCTGACCATCCTAGATGGTCCAGACACTGTTCCTTTCACACGAGACACATCTTGAGTATGTCTGACCATCCTAGATGGTCCAGACACTGTTCCTTACACACGAGACACATCTTGAGTATGTCTGACCATCCTAGATGGTCCAGACCCTATTCCTTACACACGAGACACATCTTGGGTATGTCTGACCATCCTAGATGGTCCAGACACTGTTCCTTACACACGAGACACATCTTGGGTATGTCTGACCATCCTAGATGGTCCAGACACTGTTCCTTACACACGAGACACATCTTGAGTATGTCTGACCATCCTAGATGGTCCAGACACTGTTCCTTACACACGAGACACATCTTGAGTATGTCTGACCATCCTAGATGGTCCAGACACTGTTCCTTTCACACGAGACACATCTTGAGTATGTCTGACCATCCTAGATGGTCCAGACACTGTTCCTTACACACGAGACACATCTTGAGTATGTCTGACCATCCTAGATGGTCCAGACCCTATTCCTTACACACGAGACACATCTTGGGTATGTCTGACCATCCTAGATGGTCCAGACACTGTTCCTTACACACGAGACACATCTTGGGTATGTCTGACCATCCTAGATGGTCCAGACCCTATTCCTTTCACACGAGACACATCTTGGGTATGTCTGACCATCCTAGATGGTCCAGACCCTATTCCTTACACACGAGACACATCTTGAGTATGTCTGACCATCCTAGATGGTCCAGACACTGTTCCTTACACACGAGACACATCTTGAGTATGTCTGACCATCCTAGATGGTCCAGACACTGTTCCTTACACACGAGACACATCTTGGGTATGTCTGACCATCCTAGATGGTCCAGACCCTATTCCTTTCACACGAGACACATCTTGAGTATGTCTGACCATCCTAGATGGTCCAGACCCTATTCCTTACACACGAGACACATCTTGAGTATGTCTGACCATCCTAGATGGTCCAGACACTGTTCCTTACACACGAGACACATCTTGAGTATGTCTGACCATCCTAGATGGTCCAGACCCTATTCCTTTCACACGAGACACATCTTGAGTATGTCTGACCATCCTAGATGGTCCAGACACTGTTCCTTACACACGAGACACATCTTGAGTATGTCTGACCATCCTAGATGGTCCAGACCCTATTCCTTTCACACGAGACACATCTTGAGTATGTCTGACCATCCTAGATGGTCCAGACACTGTTCCTTACACACGAGACACATCTTGGGTATGTCTGACCATCCTAGATGGTCCAGACCCTATTCCTTACACACGAGACACATCTTGGGTATGTCTGACCATCCTAGATGGTCCAGACCCTATTCCTTTCACACGAGACACATCTTGAGTATGTCTGACCATCCTAGACGGTCCAGACCCTATTCCTTACACACGAGACACATCTTGAGTATGTCTGACCATCCTAGACGGTCCAGACCCTATTCCTTACACACGAGACACATCTTGAGTATGTCTGACCATCCTAGATGGTCCAGACCCTATTCCTTTCACACGAGACACATCTTGAGTATGTCTGACCATCCTAGATGGTCCAGACACTGTTCCTTACACACGAGACACATCTTGGGTATGTCTGACCATCCTAGATGGTCCAGACCCTATTCCTTACACACGAGACACATCTTGGGTATGTCTGACCATCCTAGATGGTCCAGACCCTATTCCTTTCACACGAGACACATCTTGAGTATGTCTGACCATCCTAGATGGTCCAGACCCTATTCCTTTCACACGAGACACATCTTGAGTATGTCTGACCATCCTAGACGGTCCAGACCCTATTCCTTACACACGAGACACATCTTGAGTATGTCTGACCATCCTAGATGGTCCAGACCCTATTCCTTTCACACGAGACACATCTTGAGTATGTCTGACCATCCTAGATGGTCCAGACACTGTTCCTTACACACGAGACACATCTTGGGTATGTCTGACCATCCTAGATGGTCCAGACCCTATTCCTTACACACGAGACACATCTTGGGTATGTCTGACCATCCTAGATGGTCCAGACACTGTTCCTTACACACGAGACACATCTTGGGTATGTCTGACCATCCTAGATGGTCCAGACACTGTTCCTTACACACGAGACACATCTTGGGTATGTCTGACCATCCTAGATGGTCCAGACCCTATTCCTTACACACGAGACACATCTTGGGTATGTCTGACCATCCTAGATGGTCCAGACACTGTTCCTTACACACGAGACACATCTTGGGTATGTCTGACCATCCTAGATGGTCCAGACCCTATTCCTTACACACGAGACACATCTTGGGTATGTCTGACCATCCTAGATGGTCCAGACACTGTTCCTTACACACGAGACACATCTTGGGTATGTCTGACCATCCTAGATGGTCCAGACACTGTTCCTTACACACGAGACACATCTTGGGTATGTCTGACCATCCTAGATGGTCCAGACCCTATTCCTTACACACGAGACACATCTTGAGTATGTCTGACCATCCTAGATGGTCCAGACACTGTTCCTTACACACGAGACACATCTTGGGTATGTCTGACCATCCTAGATGGTCCAGACACTGTTCCTTTCACACGAGACACATCTTGGGTATGTCTGACCATCCTAGATGGTCCAGACACTGTTCCTTACACACGAGACACATCTTGAGTATGTCTGACCATCCTAGATGGTCCAGACACTGTTCCTTACACACGAGACACATCTTGGGTATGTCTGACCATCCTAGATGGTCCAGACACTGTTCCTTACACACGAGACACATCTTGGGTATGTCTGACCATCCTAGATGGTCCAGACCCTATTCCTTTCACACGAGACACATCTTGAGTATGTCTGACCATCCTAGATGGTCCAGACCCTATTCCTTACACACGAGACACATCTTGGGTATGTCTGACCATCCTAGATGGTCCAGACACTGTTCCTTACACACGAGACACATCTTGGGTATGTCTGACCATCCTAGATGGTCCAGACACTGTTCCTTACACACGAGACACATCTTGGGTATGTCTGACCATCCTAGATGGTCCAGACACTGTTCCTTACACACGAGACACATCTTGAGTATGTCTGACCATCCTAGATGGTCCAGACACTGTTCCTTACACACGAGACACATCTTGGGTATGTCTGACCATCCTAGATGGTCCAGACACTGTTCCTTACACACGAGACACATCTTGGGTATGTCTGACCATCCTAGATGGTCCAGACACTGTTCCTTACACACGAGACACATCTTGAGTATGTCTGACCATCCTAGATGGTCCAGACACTGTTCCTTACACACGAGACACATCTTGGGTATGTCTGACCATCCTAGATGGTCCAGACACTGTTCCTTACACACGAGACACATCTTGGGTATGTCTGACCATCCTAGATGGTCCAGACACTGTTCCTTACACACGAGACACATCTTGGGTATGTCTGACCATCCTAGATGGTCCAGACACTGTTCCTTACACACGAGACACATCTTGAGTATGTCTGACCATCCTAGATGGTCCAGACACTGTTCCTTACACACGAGACACATCTTGGGTATGTCTGACCATCCTAGATGGTCCAGACACTGTTCCTTACACACGAGACACATCTTGGGTATGTCTGACCATCCTAGATGGTCCAGACACTGTTCCTTACACACGAGACACATCTTGAGTATGTCTGACCATCCTAGATGGTCCAGACACTGTTCCTTACACACGAGACACATCTTGGGTATGTCTGACCATCCTAGATGGTCCAGACCCTATTCCTTTCACACGAGACACATCTTGAGTATGTCTGACCATCCTAGATGGTCCAGACACTGTTCCTTACACACGAGACACATCTTGGGTATGTCTGACCATCCTAGATGGTCCAGACACTGTTCCTTACACACGAGACACATCTTGAGTATGTCTGACCATCCTAGATGGTCCAGACACTGTTCCTTACACACGAGACACATCTTGAGTATGTCTGACCATCCTAGATGGTCCAGACACTGTTCCTTACACACGAGACACATCTTGAGTATGTCTGACCATCCTAGATGGTCCAGACCCTATTTCTTTCACACGAGACACATCTTGAGTATGTCTGACCATCCTAGATGGTCCAGACACTGTTCCTTACACACGAGACACATCTTGGGTATGTCTGACCATCCTAGATGGTCCAGACCCTATTCCTTTCACACGAGACACATCTTGAGTATGTCTGACCATCCTAGATGGTCCAGACACTGTTCCTTACACACGAGACACATCTTGAGTATGTCTGACCATCCTAGATGGTCCAGACACTGTTCCTTACACACGAGACACATCTTGGGTATGTCTGACCATCCTAGATGGTCCAGACACTGTTCCTTTCACACGAGACACATCTTGGGTATGTCTGACCATCCTAGATGGTCCAGACCCTATTCCTTTCACACGAGACACATCTTGAGTATGTCTGACCATCCTAGATGGTCCAGACACTGTTCCTTACACACGAGACACATCTTGGGTATGTCTGACCATCCTAGATGGTCCAGACCCTATTCCTTTCACACGAGACACATCTTGGGTATGTCTGACCATCCTAGATGGTCCAGACCCTATTCCTTTCACACGAGACACATCTTGAGTATGTCTGACCATCCTAGATGGTCCAGACACTGTTCCTTACACACGAGACACATCTTGAGTATGTCTGACCATCCTAGATGGTCCAGACACTGTTCCTTACACACGAGACACATCTTGGGTATGTCTGACCATCCTAGATGGTCCAGACACTGTTCCTTACACACGAGACACATCTTGGGTATGTCTGACCATCCTAGATGGTCCAGACACTGTTCCTTACACACGAGACACATCTTGAGTATGTCTGACCATCCTAGATGGTCCAGACCCTATTCCTTTCACACGAGACACATCTTGAGTATGTCTGACCATCCTAGATGGTCCAGACCCTATTCCTTTCACACGAGACACATCTTGAGTATGTCTGACCATCCTAGATGGTCCAGACACTGTTCCTTACACACGAGACACATCTTGGGTATGTCTGACCATCCTAGATGGTCCAGACACTGTTCCTTACACACGAGACACATCTTGGGTATGTCTGACCATCCTAGATGGTCCAGACACTGTTCCTTACACACGAGACACATCTTGAGTATGTCTGACCATCCTAGATGGTCCAGACACTGTTCCTTACACACGAGACACATCTTGGGTATGTCTGACCATCCTAGATGGTCCAGACCCTATTCCTTTCACACGAGACACATCTTGAGTATGTCTGACCATCCTAGATGGTCCAGACCCTATTCCTTTCACACGAGACACATCTTGAGTATGTCTGACCATCCTAGATGGTCCAGACACTGTTCCTTACACACGAGACACATCTTGAGTATGTCTGACCATCCTAGATGGTCCAGACACTGTTCCTTACACACGAGACACATCTTGGGTATGTCTGACCATCCTAGATGGTCCAGACACTGTTCCTTACACACGAGACACATCTTGAGTATGTCTGACCATCCTAGATGGTCCAGACACTGTTCCTTACACACGAGACACATCTTGGGTATGTCTGACCATCCTAGATGGTCCAGACACTGTTCCTTACACACGAGACACATCTTGGGTATGTCTGACCATCCTAGATGGTCCAGACCCTATTCCTTTCACACGAGACACATCTTGAGTATGTCTGACCATCCTAGATGGTCCAGACACTGTTCCTTACACACGAGACACATCTTGAGTATGTCTGACCATCCTAGATGGTCCAGACACTGTTCCTTACACACGAGACACATCTTGAGTATGTCTGACCATCCTAGATGGTCCAGACACTGTTCCTTACACACGAGACACATCTTGAGTATGTCTGACCATCCTAGATGGTCCAGACACTGTTCCTTACACACGAGACACATCTTGGGTATGTCTGACCATCCTAGATGGTCCAGACACTGTTCCTTACACACGAGACACATCTTGGGTATGTCTGACCATCCTAGATGGTCCAGACACTGTTCCTTACACACGAGACACATCTTGAGTATGTCTGACCATCCTAGATGGTCCAGACACTGTTCCTTACACACGAGACACATCTTGGGTATGTCTGACCATCCTAGATGGTCCAGACACTGTTCCTTACACACGAGACACATCTTGGGTATGTCTGACCATCCTAGATGGTCCAGACACTGTTCCTTACACACGAGACACATCTTGAGTATGTCTGACCATCCTAGATGGTCCAGACACTGTTCCTTACACACGAGACACATCTTGGGTATGTCTGACCATCCTAGATGGTCCAGACACTGTTCCTTACACACGAGACACATCTTGAGTATGTCTGACCATCCTAGATGGTCCAGACCCTATTCCTTACACACGAGACACATCTTGGGTATGTCTGACCATCCTAGATGGTCCAGACACTGTTCCTTACACACGAGACACATCTTGAGTATGTCTGACCATCCTAGATGGTCCAGACACTGTTCCTTACACACGAGACACATCTTGAGTATGTCTGACCATCCTAGATGGTCCAGACCCTATTCCTTTCACACGAGACACATCTTGGGTATGTCTGACCATCCTAGATGGTCCAGACCCTATTCCTTTCACACGAGACACATCTTGAGTATGTCTGACCATCCTAGATGGTCCAGACCCTATTCCTTTCACACGAGACACATCTTGAGTATGTCTGACCATCCTAGATGGTCCAGACACTGTTCCTTACACACGAGACACATCTTGGGTATGTCTGACCATCCTAGATGGTCCAGACACTGTTCCTTACACACGAGACACATCTTGAGTATGTCTGACCATCCTAGATGGTCCAGACCCTATTCCTTACACACGAGACACATCTTGGGTATGTCTGACCATCCTAGATGGTCCAGACACTGTTCCTTACACACGAGACACATCTTGAGTATGTCTGACCATCCTAGATGGTCCAGACACTGTTCCTTACACACGAGACACATCTTGGGTATGTCTGACCATCCTAGATGGTCCAGACACTGTTCCTTTCACACGAGACACATCTTGGGTATGTCTGACCATCCTAGATGGTCCAGACCCTATTCCTTTCACACGAGACACATCTTGAGTATGTCTGACCATCCTAGATGGTCCAGACACTGTTCCTTACACACGAGACACATCTTGGGTATGTCTGACCATCCTAGATGGTCCAGACACTGTTCCTTACACACGAGACACATCTTGGGTATGTCTGACCATCCTAGATGGTCCAGACACTGTTCCTTACACACGAGACACATCTTGAGTATGTCTGACCATCCTAGATGGTCCAGACACTGTTCCTTACACACGAGACACATCTTGGGTATGTCTGACCATCCTAGATGGTCCAGACACTGTTCCTTTCACACGAGACACATCTTGGGTATGTCTGACCATCCTAGATGGTCCAGACCCTATTCCTTTCACACGAGACACATCTTGAGTATGTCTGACCATCCTAGATGGTCCAGACACTGTTCCTTACACACGAGACACATCTTGGGTATGTCTGACCATCCTAGATGGTCCAGACACTGTTCCTTACACACGAGACACATCTTGGGTATGTCTGACCATCCTAGATGGTCCAGACACTGTTCCTTACACACGAGACACATCTTGAGTATGTCTGACCATCCTAGATGGTCCAGACACTGTTCCTTACACACGAGACACATCTTGGGTATGTCTGACCATCCTAGATGGTCCAGACACTGTTCCTTACACACGAGACACATCTTGGGTATGTCTGACCATCCTAGATGGTCCAGACACTGTTCCTTACACACGAGACACATCTTGAGTATGTCTGACCATCCTAGATGGTCCAGACACTGTTCCTTACACACGAGACACATCTTGGGTATGTCTGACCATCCTAGATGGTCCAGACACTGTTCCTTACACACGAGACACATCTTGAGTATGTCTGACCATCCTAGATGGTCCAGACCCTATTCCTTACACACGAGACACATCTTGGGTATGTCTGACCATCCTAGATGGTCCAGACACTGTTCCTTACACACGAGACACATCTTGAGTATGTCTGACCATCCTAGATGGTCCAGACACTGTTCCTTTCACACGAGACACATCTTGGGTATGTCTGACCATCCTAGATGGTCCAGACACTGTTCCTTACACACGAGACACATCTTGGGTATGTCTGACCATCCTAGATGGTCCAGACACTGTTCCTTTCACACGAGACACATCTTGGGTATGTCTGACCATCCTAGATGGTCCAGACACTGTTCCTTACACACGAGACACATCTTGGGTATGTCTGACCATCCTAGATGGTCCAGACACTGTTCCTTACACACGAGACACATCTTGGGTATGTCTGACCATCCTAGATGGTCCAGACACTGTTCCTTTCACACGAGACACATCTTGGGTATGTCTGACCATCCTAGATGGTCCAGACACTGTTCCTTTCACACGAGACACATCTTGGGTATGTCTGACCATCCTAGATGGTCCAGACACTGTTCCTTTCACACGAGACACATCTTGGGTATGTCTGACCATCCTAGATGGTCCAGACACTGTTCCTTACACACGAGACACATCTTGGGTATGTCTGACCATCCTAGATGGTCCAGACACTGTTCCTTACACACGAGACACATCTTGAGTATGTCTGACCATCCTAGATGGTCCAGACACTGTTCCTTACACACGAGACACATCTTGGGTATGTCTGACCATCCTAGATGGTCCAGACACTGTTCCTTACACACGAGACACATCTTGGGTATGTCTGACCATCCTAGATGGTCCAGACACTGTTCCTTACACACGAGACACATCTTGAGTATGTCTGACCATCCTAGATGGTCCAGACACTGTTCCTTACACACGAGACACATCTTGGGTATGTCTGACCATCCTAGATGGTCCAGACACTGTTCCTTACACACGAGACACATCTTGAGTATGTCTGACCATCCTAGATGGTCCAGACCCTATTCCTTACACACGAGACACATCTTGGGTATGTCTGACCATCCTAGATGGTCCAGACACTGTTCCTTACACACGAGACACATCTTGAGTATGTCTGACCATCCTAGATGGTCCAGACACTGTTCCTTACACACGAGACACATCTTGGGTATGTCTGACCATCCTAGATGGTCCAGACACTGTTCCTTACACACGAGACACATCTTGGGTATGTCTGACCATCCTAGATGGTCCAGACACTGTTCCTTTCACACGAGACACATCTTGGGTATGTCTGACCATCCTAGATGGTCCAGACACTGTTCCTTACACACGAGACACATCTTGGGTATGTCTGACCATCCTAGATGGTCCAGACACTGTTCCTTACACACGAGACACATCTTGGGTATGTCTGACCATCCTAGATGGTCCAGACACTGTTCCTTTCACACGAGACACATCTTGGGTATGTCTGACCATCCTAGATGGTCCAGACACTGTTCCTTTCACACGAGACACATCTTGGGTATGTCTGACCATCCTAGATGGTCCAGACACTGTTCCTTTCACACGAGACACATCTTGGGTATGTCTGACCATCCTAGATGGTCCAGACACTGTTCCTTACACACGAGACACATCTTGGGTATGTCTGACCATCCTAGATGGTCCAGACACTGTTCCTTTCACACGAGACACATCTTGGGTATGTCTGACCATCCTAGATGGTCCAGACCCTATTCCTTTCACACGAGACACATCTTGAGTATGTCTGACCATCCTAGATGGTCCAGACACTGTTCCTTACACACGAGACACATCTTGGGTATGTCTGACCATCCTAGATGGTCCAGACCCTATTCCTTTCACACGAGACACATCTTGAGTATGTCTGACCATCCTAGATGGTCCAGACACTGTTCCTTACACACGAGACACATCTTGGGTATGTCTGACCATCCTAGATGGTCCAGACACTGTTCCTTTCACACGAGACACATCTTGAGTATGTCTGACCATCCTAGATGGTCCAGACACTGTTCCTTACACACGAGACACATCCTGGGTATGTCTGACCATCCTAGATGGTCCAGACACTGTTCCTTTCACACGAGACACATCTTGGGTATGTCTGACCATCCTAGATGGTCCAGACCCTATTCCTTTCACACGAGACACATCTTGAGTATGTCTGACCATCCTAGATGGTCCAGACACTGTTCCTTTCACACGAGACACATCTTGGGTATGTCTGACCATCCTAGATGGTCCAGACCCTATTCCTTTCACACGAGACACATCTTGAGTATGTCTGACCATCCTAGATGGTCCAGACACTGTTCCTTACACACGAGACACATCTTGGGTATGTCTGACCATCCTAGATGGTCCAGACACTGTTCCTTTCACACGAGACACATCTTGAGTATGTCTGACCATCCTAGATGGTCCAGACACTGTTCCTTACACACGAGACACATCCTGGGTATGTCTGACCATCCTAGATGGTCCAGACACTGTTCCTTTCACACGAGACACATCTTGGGTATGTCTGACCATCCTAGATGGTCCAGACCCTATTCCTTTCACACGAGACACATCTTGAGTATGTCTGACCATCCTAGATGGTCCAGACCCTATTCCTTTCACACGAGACACATCTTGGGTATGTCTGACCATCCTAGATGGTCCAGACACTGTTCCTTACACACGAGACACATCTTGGGTATGTCTGACCATCCTAGATGGTCCAGACACTGTTCCTTTCACACGAGACACATCCTGGGTATGTCTGACTATCCTAGATGGTCCAGACACTGTTCCTTTCACACGAGACACATCTTGGGTATGTCTGACCATCCTAGATGGTCCAGACACTGTTCCTTACACACGAGACACATCTTGGGTATGTCTGACCATCCTAGATGGTCCAGACACTGTTCCTTTCACACGAGACACATCCTGGGTATGTCTGACTATCCTAGATGGTCCAGACCCTATTCCTTTCACACGAGACACATCTTGGGTATGTCTGACCATCCTAGATGGTCCAGACACTGTTCCTTACACACGAGACACATCTTGGGTATGTCTGACCATCCTAGATGGTCCAGACACTGTTCCTTTCACACGAGACACATCTTGGGTATGTCTGACCATCCTAGATGGTCCAGACACTGTTCCTTTCACACGAGACACATCTTGAGTATGTCTGACCATCCTAGATGGTCCAGACCCTATTCCTTTCACACGAGACACATCTTGAGTATGTCTGACCATCCTAGATGGTCCAGACACTGTTCCTTTCACACGAGACACATCTTGGGTATGTCTGACCATCCTAGATGGTCCAGACCCTATTCCTTTCACACGAGACACATCTTGAGTATGTCTGACCATCCTAGATGGTCCAGACCCTATTCCTTTCACACGAGACACATCTTGGGTATGTCTGACCATCCTAGATGGTCCAGACACTGTTCCTTACACACGAGACACATCTTGGGTATGTCTGACCATCCTAGATGGTCCAGACACTGTTCCTTTCACACGAGACACATCTTGGGTATGTCTGACCATCCTAGATGGTCCAGACACTGTTCCTTTCACACGAGACACATCTTGGGTATGTCTGACCATCCTAGATGGTCCAGACACTGTTCCTTACACACGAGACACATCTTGGGTATGTCTGACCATCCTAGATGGTCCAGACACTGTTCCTTTCACACGAGACACATCTTGGGTATGTCTGACCATCCTAGATGGTCCAGACACTGTTCCTTTCACACGAGACACATCTTGAGTATGTCTGACCATCCTAGATGGTCCAGACCCTATTCCTTTCACACGAGACACATCTTGGGTATGTCTGACCATCCTAGATGGTCCAGACCCTATTCCTTTCACACGAGACACATCTTGGGTATGTCTGACCATCCTAGATGGTCCAGACACTGTTCCTTTCACACGAGACACATCTTGGGTATGTCTGACCATCCTAGATGGTCCAGACACTGTTCCTTACACACGAGACACATCTTGAGTATGTCTGACCATCCTAGATGGTCCAGACACTGTTCCTTACACACGAGACACATCTTGAGTATGTCTGACCATCCTAGATGGTCCAGACACTGTTCCTTTCACACGAGACACATCTTGGGTATGTCTGACCATCCTAGATGGTCCAGACCCTATTCCTTTCACACGAGACACATCTTGAGTATGTCTGACCATCCTAGATGGTCCAGACACTGTTCCTTACACACGAGACACATCTTGAGTATGTCTGACCATCCTAGATGGTCCAGACACTGTTCCTTACACACGAGACACATCTTGAGTATGTCTGACCATCCTAGATGGTCCAGACACTGTTCCTTTCACACGAGACACATCTTGGGTATGTCTGACCATCCTAGATGGTCCAGACCCTATTCCTTTCACACGAGACACATCTTGGGTATGTCTGACCATCCTAGATGGTCCAGACACTGTTCCTTTCACACGAGACACATCTTGGGTATGTCTGACCATCCTAGATGGTCCAGACCCTATTCCTTTCACACGAGACACATCTTGAGTATGTCTGACCATCCTAGATGGTCCAGACACTGTTCCTTACACACGAGACACATCTTGGGTGTGTCTTTCATTTTTTGGGATCAATTTTTTGAATTTTTCTGATTTTTCTAGAGGTTATTTATATAACTTTTTTTTTCAAATTGATTTCCTACAATTTTGTTGTTGATATTTAGATATTTGTTGAATTTCCGCCTATTTTCCACAAACTGTTCGAACTGCAAGGGGTACTGTAACACGCGCTCTCCGTGCCCTTTCCCATCCATTTGCATATGAAAAACGACCATAAACTCTGCGTCTCTCTCCTCTGCCCACTCTCTCTCCCCTCCACTACCACCTACCCAATGTTTTTATTGTTGATATTTGTTGAATTTCCGCCAATTTGTCCGTGTCCGAACTGCAAGGGGTACTGTATAAGAAGGGGGTCGTGGCTCCCCTCCTCCACATCATTCCCTCCATTTACATAAAAACCGTCTGCGTCTCTCCACTTGGCACACTCTCTCTCTCTCTCTCCGTCAATAAAAGCACCTCCTCCTGCGGCCACTCGCAGCCATTCTTCCCTTCCAGAAGCCTCTCTCTCTCTCTCCTTTTCTCTGCACTCTCTCACTCCCACACACTCTCTCTTCTGTACCTGGCAACGGGCTTCCAGCCACTTTCAACCGATATGGAATCTAGTTGAAAGAGTTTCGAAGCCCACTGACAGAGTCACACAGACGATTCTTCTTATTATTCCGGATGTTTCCTGTCCGGAAAACCGGAAAAAATAAAGTGAGCATACCGTATTTCCTCGAATAGAGTGGCACGCAGCCGAAGAATCAATATATCTGGAGATTGATAAGAAATATCAAAAAGTTATCAACTGCAAAATTGTAGTGCTACTTCTGATCTACAAGTTTCCAGTTGACAACTTTTTGATATCTCTTATCAATCTCGAGATATATTTATTCTCCAGCAGCTAGGCAGACTTTTCTCAAAAACAAATTCTAAAAAAGTTTCAGAATATTCATTTTTCAATTTTTGATGAATTTTTGAAATTTGAGAAAAAAACGTGGAAATTCAAAAAATAGATCCTGACTGTTTTATAAAAATCTGGAAAAATCGGAAAATATCTAGAATTTTTTTTTTTTGATTTTGAAAAAAAAATCAAAAATATCATTCTCAAATTTAGACATTTTCGAAAAATTAATTCCAGAAAAATTTTTTTTCAGAAAACTGCAATTCCAAAATGTAAAGATTTTTTTTAGTCTAAAAAAACATCGCAGAAACTGAAAAAGATTATAGGAAATTTTCCAAAATGTGCTAAAAAATTGCCGAAAAATTCCAGAAAAAAAACAAATTTTCCAAAAAAATATTCTGAAAATTTTTTGAAAAATTCTCAAAAATTCTTAAAAATCAAAAAAAATTTTTTTTTTTAATCCGAAAAATTCCCGATATTTTTGGCAAAATTTTGAGAAAAAAGATGGTGAAAATTCTAAAAAATTAAAAAAAAACCAACGCACCTTTATTAAAAATTGCCACGTGGAAGTCTCCAAAGTCGATGATGGCGGCAGAAGAGTATCGATTGATTGAAAAGTACAGTATCCTGAAAGAATTACTGTAATTAGGAGTAAATGGTAGTACAGGAGGATTCTTAGGAAATGTGAGAAATTTCAAAAAAAAATAAAAATTTTACAAAATTTTGAAAACAATTTTTTTAATGATTCAAAACAAATTTATAATTTTTTTTTAATTTTAAAAATTGATTACAAAAAAAATGTTTTCGCAATTTTTTAAAGTTATTTTTTTTCAAAATTAAAAAAAAAGATTTCATATTTAAAAATTTTTTAAAAAATGTTTGAAAATGATCTTTTCTAATTTTTCAAATTCAATGAAAATCGGGTAAAATAGCGAAAAAAACGAGAAAACAGTTTTTTTGGAAAAAAAACCAAAATTTTTTTTTTTGAAATATAAAAAAAAATCCGAAAATTTCGGTGGTGCCGGTTTGAACCCGGTACTTGATAAGGATGATGATAAGAGGTACGGTCTCAGCGGGGATACTGTAGCCAAAGCGCATAAACGAAACTTGAATGAAATCTTTTTCTGAAATTCCAAATGTTTTTTCTGTTAGGTTATCAAAAAAAAATTTTCAAAAATTCCGGAAATTTTTCTAGATTTTTTTCGTGTTTTTATTATCATTCGGAATTTCCGCGTATTTTCCAGAAATTTTCTAGATTTTTTATTTTTTTTCAAAATTTTTCAACGAAAATCAGGTAATATAGCGAAAAAAAAATGAGAAAACAGTTTTTTTTGAAATACCAAAAAAAAAATTCTGAAATTTTCGATGGTTCCGGTTCCAGTTTGATCCCAGAATCTGATAGGGATAAGGATAAGAGGTACGGTCTCGGCGGGGATACTGTAGCTCAGCTAGCTGGAATTGCCACCACGTCAACAACGAAAATGCCACGTCAGTATGAAATTGCCACGTCATCAATCGACCACCACCTGCACAGGTCAGCTGACCCCCTCCTCCGGTGAGCGGGCTACCTATCGGTCACAATGGAGCGCGTTTGCTGCAATGAGGGGGGAGGGCGAGGAAAGGGCGCGTATAGACCGTACCTCTCTAGGTTACTGTAGCCTACTGTAGCTCGGGTGGCGAGAGTGGGTCTCGCCACGAAGGGTACTGTACCTAATGTTATATCGGGTCTCTACAGTACCTGTCTAGGTTACTGTAGCCTGAAGCCACTGCGCTCTACAGTATACCCCGAGGGGTTACTGTAGTAAAATTCTCATTAGAGCGCGGTTGAAAAATCGCGAAAAAAAAAATTCATAGAAAAACTAGAGAAATAATCATCACACACAACCGATGTTTTGAATTTCGCAAAAATTATTAGCGCTTATAAATAAAAAATTAAAAATAATTAAAAAATGACTTAAAATGTCTTAAAATGGATTAAAAACATGAACAAAGAAAGAAAGAGATGACGAGAGAGTGGGAGAGAGAGAAATAGTACACGAAGTTGAGAGAAAATGAGAAAGTTGGAGAATTCGGGGGAGGGGCGGGAAAGGGGCGGGAAAGGGGCGTGTTTTTGGCGCTCAGACCCGTACGAGTTGATCATCAACGTGTATGGCCATAAGAAATGAGAAATAGTGCCTAGAATTGAGAGGGTGCAGAGAGAAAGAGAGAAAGAGACACTGTACTGGAAATACACGTATGAAACAAGAGGGGAATGGTGGTTGTTTGGCGGTTATTCAAATATACATGTTTCTAATGGAAATTCAAATCCGATCCCTGGGCATGAGACGGCTGTTCGAGTTGTATCCGAGGCCCAGTGTCGACGATTCGTAGTCTGTCGCGCGGTAGTAGTCGGATTCCATTAGGGCCAGGAGGTCCTGTGGAGAAAAAAATAAGTTCGGTTTCACAAATGTTTCATGTTTCAGCTAGTTTCATAATTTTTAGTTGTCTTATCGGAATTACATGAAGATTTTGAGAAGGAAAACGCTTTGACGGCCGCCGGCGGGTCTCGCAACGAACGAGACACAGGTCAGCGTTTGTTACCGTAACCCTTGGTCACACCTGGCTGAGAAGAGTCAGAGGAAAAAATGTGAAAATTCGTAAGGGTAGATTTACGGGGAAAACCCTGTTTTTTCAATCACTCAAATCGAATCTGTACAAAAATCTTTCATATTTCGTCTTTTCAAAAAGTTTATGGGACGTTAAAAGTACCTGGAGTCGCTTTTCTGGGTCGACCTGGTGGCGTTCAAAGTGCGCATTTCGTCGCCCAGATTTTCCAGATTTTCGCTGTCGACAGTAATCCTCAAAAATTCCAAAATGTACTGAGTCTGCAATCACGCGCAAAACATGTTTCAACACAGACGCCGTTCTCTGCAGACTCAGCACATTTTGGAATTTTTGAGGATTACTGTCGACAGCGAAAATCTGGAAAATCTGGACGACGAAACGCGCACTTTGAACGCCACCAGGTCGACCCAGAAAAGCGACTCCAGGTACTTTTAACGTCCCATTAACATTCCCTATGTGTCATACTTCTCTTCCCTTTCTACGTGTTCTCTCCAGTCTCTTGAGTTAAGAAGACTCCTCGCAGATCTTGTAATGCTTTATAAGCTTATTGTCACCGGTGAAACCTTTGTAAATAATTCCCTCTTCCTTGCCCGTGTGAATCTTCCCTCTCTTCGCCGTCACCCTTACCAACTTCGTTGTAACCTTAAAAATACTAACAAAAAATCATCCCAACCCCTTTCTAATCGCGCCCTTAAATGCTGGAATCAGCTCCCCTCTTTATTGTTTCCCCTTAAGCCCTCAGCTTCCTCTTTTAGTAAAAACATTAATTCCCTAGATCTAACTAAACACCTCCGTCTCAATTGTCACAACTACTGACACACATTATCTTCTTACTTCTGTTGATGTATAAGTGGTAATGCCCTTCCTCAATAAATCAATCAATCAATCAAGGCGCATTTCAGTAGAGAAGAGAAAATTAGGTAAATTGCTGTGTAAAAAACCGATTGTTAGGTTTTTTTTTAAATTTTAATGTTATCACTTCACACTTCAAAAAATACATTATTTACATAAAAAATGTACTTTTCTCAGCTTTTTTTCTTCTAAATTACTCCCATTTTATTCAAAATTTCCGATTTCGTGAAGAAAAATTCAAAAAATTTTAAGACTACGTTTTCGTAATGGTAGGATCCCACTTATACGACCAGGTGTGCCTTTGGTCTAAAAACACGGTATTCGGCCGGTTTTCATTCGAATTTTTTGATAAAACACATTAAGCATGATAAGAGAATGAATTGACACGACAAACACCAGGAAAACGGCTGAAATTAAATTTTCCTGGCAATTTGAAAATTTCAAAACCTTTCCACAGTAATTCGCGCCGGCGCGAAACTGTCGGTGGCCTAGAAAATTCTTTCTCTCGAATTTTTCTGCTTCAACGAAAATTCAAAATTTAATTCTGCGTTTTCCTCTTGTTGTATCGACTGTTTCAAGAAGTTCCGCTTTTCCGGCTGGTTTTTTCCTAATTTTTTGAGAAAATTACTTCAATGGGGATTTTTTCAGAATTCAGATTTTTTAATTTGAAAAAAAACCTTGAAGTGGGATTTTTCGATGTTTTTTTCTAAATTTTAAAACTGGGATTTCTTCGATTTTCCCGGGTTTGATGACTATTTCTGATTGTAGATTTTTTTTTAATTCTAAAAAAAAAGAAAAGAAACGCACCTGCAACCTTCCAGGAAGTCTGCTCGCCTGCGCGTGCTCATTGCACTCCAGCGCGTCGATGATGCTCTCCTTGTACTGGTCCAAGTACTTGTAGAGCTCGTTGAGCGCCGAGAACACGTGGAACTCTCCGTTGTGCTGTCGGGATTCCGCCGACAGGTTCGCCCCCATCGTCGCGTCGTCAATGTGCGCCGTCAGCGAGATCTCGGTGTAGTACGAGTCGACGAGGTCTCTGTACTGGTACATGTCTTTGGCGAAGAGCAGTTTGCTGCTCGGCGAGTCCTTCGTCAGCTGGTGGTCTTGTGTCGAGCACGCGTCCATCAGCGTCTGCGCCACCACCGACAGGCAGCCCTCGATTTTGGTGGGCTTTTGAATGTCGAACAGGAAGTGTCTGCGAAACGGAATTATGGCGATTTTTTTTCGCTCAAAAAATTGGTTTTCTAGTATTATATATTTCAAAAATCTTGGAACCTGCGCAAACGCGCTCCGCTAGACCCGTGTTGGTCTCGCCACGACACTTGTCTGCGTCTCTCAGTCGTGACGAGACCAACACGAGTCCAGCGGAGCGCGTTTGAGCAGGTTCCAAGATTTTTGAAATGTATAATATTCTATTATAATCGTTTTCCCGCAAAGTGGCAGTGAGGACGAAGAAAAGCGAGACGGCGGGTCTCGAAACGAACGGACGCAGCTCAACGTTTTGCTACCGTAATCCTTATTCTGAAAATGCGGTTTCCGACCGTTTTTTCATGCGGATTACTTGACGAAAAATCAATAGAAGCGATAAAAAAATTTCTGAAAAATCGGACGAAATCGATTGTTTCCTGGCCAGTTGAAATTTTTAAATTTTTCTACAGTAACCCGCGAGGCCTAGAAACCGCCGCTGACCTAGAAATCTCCGTATTGGCCCACGGGGGACTAGGTTTGGATTTCTCTTCCAAGTGAGCGAAAAAAATTTCAAGAATAATGTTTCAATGTTGAGCATAGTCAATTATTATGCATTTTCTGGAATGTTTCTGGAATTTTTTTTTTGAATTTGTTATATTTTTTGAAAATGTGGAATTTGTGAAGATTGTAAAAATTTGGAATTTTATTTTTAATTTTCAGCTGATTCTAATTTTTTTCTTCAATTCGAAAATTGTTTTTTTTCAAAATGACATTTCCTGGAATGTGGCGTAATGGCAGCGGGTGGGAGGGTTCGGGTCTCGCCACGAAAACATTGAAATTTTTGGAAAATCGACATGCGCCTTTAAAGAAACTACGGTAGACAGTACCTCAAAGTTTAAAGGCGCATCGTCGATTTTCAAAAAAGTTAAATATTTTCGTGGCGAGACCCGATTCCACAATCTGCCTATACGCCACATTTGAGGAAATACTTTTCTCAAAAAAAACAAATTCTAAAAAATTTTCGAAAATAATATTTTTCAATTTTTGGTGAATTTTAAAAATTTTTACAAAAACGCAGACATTGCTGAAAACAGACCTAATCTAAGGGTTACGGTAGCCATTGTTGAGCTGTGTCTCGGTCATTTTTGAGCATTTCTATTATTTCGAAAAAGAAACTCGTAAAAAACTCACGGATTCTTGATCAAATTCACCCAAAAGCGGAGGGGCAACGCGTTGCTCTTCCACGCGTGCACCACTTCCGGATCGTTGATTCCGTGCTCGCGCGCCTGCTCGTCCATGAAGTCGAACATGTACTTGATGCACGGCGGCACGTTGTGCGCGTTGAAGATGCTCTCGAGCAGGCACGTGATGAACTTCGCCAGCGTGCCCTTCATCATGAGCAGCCGCGTCAGGTAGATCTCGGTGACCATCTTCTCCTGCGAGTCGGTCGGTCCGTGCTCCGACGGCTTCACCAGGTGGTACAGTTTGTAGCCGTTGTCCGTGTCGGCGCCGGAGGAGCTCGCGTGGTCCGCCACCACGGAGGAGGAGGCGGCGCCCCACGGCTTCGGCGAGCCGACACCGCCGCCCGTCTTCATCGACAGCGACGACTTCTCGGATCGATCCGAGAGGATGCTCTGCAAACGGTGGACACGATGAGAAATGGGCGGGGACGGGGCGAATTCAAATTGTCTAGATGTTCTAAAGGCTCCGGGACATTTCGAAACCCGGACGTTTCAAAACCGCATGAAAATTTCGAAATGTCTCAGTTTCGAGATGTCCCGAAGCCGTTCTAAATTCTAGATTAATCAAGAAACACGGGTTCCCAGATTGGAAATAGGAATAACTATGCGACACGACTGGCGCGTTTCTCGTGTGTCTGCGTCTCTCCTCTCTCCACACTCTCTCACGCGCCCAAATTGTAACAAATTTCAGTTTTCGGCTCAAAATTTCGTCGCAAAAACGGACACCTAGCTTTTGTAGAGGAGAAAATTCTGCGTCGATTGGTTTTTGAAACGTTTAATTTGGTCAAGTATTCGCGGAGGAGATAGCTCCCAAAGCAGTTTCCGGAATAAACCGGAAGACTGAACAACCGTAGCCAGTCGTTCGAACCTAAGTTTCATAGACTACTTTCTTGCGCACATTTTGATCTACCAAACGTCACAAAAAGATCAAAATTGAGGGAGGAGATACATTTTTAGAGGGTCACATTTATGGTCAATTTTGCGATTTTTTATAGTTATTTTCTGGAAAATCCAGTATTTTGTACCTCCGTCGGAAACTTTTTGTTCGGTTTTTTGAGAAAATTGTCAAAAAATGACAGAAAATCGGCCAAAATAAGAAACTGTCTAATTTTTAAGGCGACGAGAGAGTATTTCTGCCGAGAGACGCCAGACATAACGCGTGATTTCCTATTTCCAATCTGGGAACCCGTGAGGAAATAAATAATAAAAAAAATAAAAATAACCGCGGTGGTCTTGACGGAGCACGACGAAAAATTCACCAGATTATACAACGAGTTGCTCTTCGAGGACAGCGTGAGGATGGCGTTGTTGGGCACGTTGTAGTGGGCGAGTGTATTGAGCTTCTTCCAGTTTCCACCTTCGATTCGCGACGACGAGTCAATGTCCTGGAATACACACATACAATTATTTGATTTTCTCACACCTGCCTAGATAAGTGAGATTCTACCATTACGAAAACGTAGTTTTGAAATTTTTTGAATTTTACTTTACGAAATCGGAAATTTTATCAAATTAGGGATACTTTAGAGAAAAAATTCGGGAAAATTACAGTATTTTTACGTCAATAATATGTTTTTCGAAGATTATAACTGTAAATTGACAGAAAACACATTGCTATTTACCTGAATTTCTTTTTTGGTAGTGGTTTGCGCTTTTAAGAAGCATGTTTTTCCCCGTAAATCTATCTTTGCGAATGTTGGCTTTTTGTACTCCGACTTTTCCCAGCCAGGTGTGGATCTTCTATTAGTTTTTCATTAGAGCGCGTTTGCATCAAAATCAGTAAGATGAAACTATTTTTCCTATTTTTGAACAAAAATTTTGATCTCTTCTAGAAACAGAAATTTTTTAATCCAAATATCCAAGTAAGTAAGTAGTAAATTTTGATGAATAGCCATTTTCAGAAGTATATTTTTAAATTTTTAATTTTAAAAACTATTTTTCGAAGAAAGTTATTCCTAACCAACTTTTTTCAAAAAATAGTTTTGAAAATTCAAAATTTAAAAATATACTTCTGAAAATGCCTATTCATCCAAAATTACTACTTTCTTACTTGGATATTTGGATTTAAAAAAATTTTCTGTTTCTAGAAGTTGTCAAAATTTTAAAACACAATGTTCATCTTACTGATTTTGATTAAAAATTTGTTTTTTAAGTAAATATTTAAAAAAAAATTAATAATCATACATTTCAAAAAGTGATACTGAAGATACAAAAAAAATCTCGCAATTAAGAATGTTTTTACTAAAAAAAATAATTTATGTTTCTAAAAGAGATAATTTTTGGTTTTGACCAAAAATAGGCAATATTGCACTCGTTTTATTGAAGAAATTGATTTAAAAAAACACATTTTTTTCCATGAAATTCGCTTTTTTGAAGTGATTTCGAGGCCAAAATCAAAAAAATCGAATTTTTCTCCTATGGTCTTGTATAAAATTTTACAGATTTTTTCTGTTTTCCAAAAAAAAAAATTTTCCGAACAATTTCGGCTAGTCCGGAAATTCCGAAAAAAAGTCAATAGGTGTGAAAAATTTCCGATTTCTTTCAATTTCAGATTTAAAAAAAAAGAAAATCTACCGTAACCCATGGGGCTCACCTCACACCTGTTTGGACTAATGGGAATTTCTGGACCAGCCAAAAAATTTTAAAAATTCAAAAAATGCAAAAAATCTCCCCTTCTTTTTTTCGCAATTTTTTTCAAAAAAAAAAACAGAAGCAAAAACTACCATAACCCATGGGCAAGTTTTCCCCTATGATTTTATATAAAATTTCACCGATTTTTAATGTTTTCCAAAAAAAAAAAAATTTCAAAAAATTTTTCATTCCGGAAATTCTGAAAGTCAACCGGTTTCTTTCAGATTTCAGATTTTTTAAAAAATCTACCGTATTCCATGGGTTCACCTGCACACCTGTTTGGACTAACGGAATTTCTGGACCAGCCAAAAATTTAAAAAAAATCTACCGTACCTGCAGTGTCATTTTGCCATTGAGACCCGTCTTCCACTCGAGTTCCAAATCTGCGGCCGCCGGTCGATCGGCGAATCGGTAGCCTCTGTACTTGACGTCGAGGCACTTCTCCTTCACTTGCGTTATCGTGTCGCAGTCCAGAACGCGGACGGGAATGTCGTTTTGGGTGTAGACCGAGTCGGTGGACGAGACGAACACTGTCAGCTCTCTGTACTCGAACGTCGCCCTCAGCAGCTTCTCCTCGGACAGCGAGTAGCGGGCCTCGAGTGTGAGGGCGTCTTGCGGACCCTTCTCCATTTGCTGCTTTATGCCCCAGAACAGCTCGTAGAGCTTCTTGCCGGCGTCGAATGACTGCAAGTTGCATAATTATTTCATTTTTTTTTAATTCGGAGATACTTACTTACTTACTTACTTACTTAGCATTTTTTTCAAAAACACACATTTTTTCAGAATTTTTCAAAAAATTATTTTCACATTTTTTAATATTTTTATCAAGGAATTTTTTATTTTTTTTAAACTAAATTCTAAAAAAAAACATCGTTTCGCAATTTTTAGAAAATTTTCTTACTTACTTACTTACTTACTTACTACTTACTTACTTACTACTTACTTACTTACTTACTTACTTTCAAAAATTAGAAACCCGCGACCGAGGAGAGCTCTGCTCGAGAGAATTATTATATCTGGATACTGATAAGAGATATCAAAAAGTTGTCAACTGCAAACTTGTAGTCCTATTTTTGATCTACAAGTTTGCTGTTGATAACTTTTTGATATCTCTTATCATATTCGGGATATGATGATTCTCCGGCAGAGCTTTCCTTGTTTGCCATTTCGATGGCATCCCATAGTATTTTCTTGAATACAGTTTTTTCGCGTATTTTTTAAAATTTTCAATATTATCATTTTCTCTTTAAAGTAGCAGTGAGGACGAAGAAAAGCGCGAGTGGTCTCGAAACGAAAGACACAGCTCAACGTTTTGTTACCGTAACCCTTATTCTGAAAATAGAGTTTCCGACCGTTTTTTCGTGTGGATTTTTTGACGAAAAATCAATAGAAGCCATGAAAAAATTTCAACACCAAAAATTTCCGGAAAATCGGACGAAATCGATTTTTCGATTTTTCCTGGCCAGTTGATTTTTTGAAATTTTTCTACAGTAACCCGCGGTGGCCTAGAAATCTCCCAGTTCGTCCTCTCTGCCACTGTTGGAGACAAAAATATAATATTTACTGAAACCGTTCAACTTGAACGGATCAAATTTTTCGTTAAAAGTCGGAAAAAAAAATTTCAAAAAAATGGACATGGAATTTAGGCGTTTCGGATTGTTCATTTTCCGGAACACCCTTTTTCTAATTTTTTTCAGTTTCTCGGCGTTTTTATTTTTTCGAGCCGAATACATTTTCCGCTGTGAACAACTTATCCTATGTTGTTACTAAAAAAAAAGTGAAAATCTCCAATTTTTGCAAATTTTCGAAATTTGAAAAAGTTTTTCAATGAATAAAAAAATATTTTCGAAATTTTGATCTTTGAATTTTTCGAAAATTATGGAAAACTGTCTGAGCGCAATGAATTCGACGTATTTTTCAGTAGATAAATTGTTTTTTTTTTCTAAATTAAATTTATGTTTCGAAAATTCTTCGCAAAAACTGGAAATAACTGAAATCTCATGAAAATACACATTTCTTTTTTTGAGCAAAATACACGCGGAAGATGTGAGCAGCGAGAAAAGGCATTCGGCTCAAAAAAAATTCAATGAAACAGAAAAATTACCGTAAAAACTCTATTTTAACGGCACCCCTAAGTGAACGGCACCCCTTATTTAACGGCACCCTCCACATTGTCGTTTCCCATTGAAAAAAACTCAATTCCTCCGTATTATACATGTTACCTCGGGGTTTTCAACGTTTTTCTCAAAGATTTACTATTTTCCCACGAAAAACGTCCATTGACAACGTAGATTTACGTAGAAATTAGTCAAATAAGTCGTAAACAAGAGATCGAAAATCGGGAAAATTTCTGTGGCAACAGAATTGAAAATTATAACGGCACCCCTAAGTGAACGGCACCCCTTTTTTAACGGCACTAAAAAAATGAGGTTGAACAATTTAACGGCATGCCGTTAAAATAGAGTTTTTACGGTAATATTCGGATTTGGATATCAGAAAACGGTATTATTCAATTGGCTTCTGGCTAATCTCTCAAAAAACCGAAAACACTCACCTTGAGATGATCGTGGAGCAGAAAAGTGAACCAGGCGGAGAGCATCCTCTCCGCAATGCTCTCACTCCGTCGAAACAGGATCTTCGGCTGGAACTTCTTCTCGACCGTCTTCTCGATGAGCTCGCGGAGCAGCTGTTTGAGCATTTCGGTGCAGTAGCCCATCTTCTCCTGCAGCACCACCATGAGCAGACTGCCGACGTAGACGCGGTCTTTGCCGACAAAGTACTTGTTGGCCTCCATTGTGCGCACCATTGTTAGGAAGAATGTCTGCAAACAGTTGTTTTTTCACAGGTGATTTTTAATTTTAATAATTTTTTAAAAATTTCAAACTTCGAAAATATTTGGGGAACATGCTCAATTTTTCCAGGTGATTTTATTAAAAGTTTAAAAAAATTCAAAAAAAATAAATGTTCCCTGAAACCTCCTGAAAATGTTCTTTAGCTAAAAAATGTTTCCTTTTAATTTTTAATTATTAAAAAATTAGATAATTCCGTGATTTTCCTGAAACTCTAAAAATCGTCGAAAATTAATTTTTTTTCAGTTTCAAAATTTTTTAAATAAAAATTTCTGGCTTTAAGCTGCAATGCGGTGTTGTTATGCGATAAAATAATTTGTTTTTCTAATTAAATAAAGATCCGTAAAAAAAAGAGAATTCTTGTCGATTTAACGATGAAAAATAAATTTTTTCTTTCTTTTGCAAAAAAATTCAGAAAATTTCATGTCTCCTGAAACCTCCTGAAATTTCAACGTTTTCATGAAAACGTTCCTTAACTTACAATTAAATTTTCCTTTTTAATTTATTGAACTTTTGAAAAATTACATAGATTCCGATTATTACAAAAAAATCGTCGGAAAAATTAATTTTTTTCAGTTTTAAAAATTTCAAAATAGAATTATTCATTCTCTAAGTTGCTTATTCGGCTCTAAGCTGCAATGGGGTCACTTACGAAAGATGAATAATTTTTTCTGTCTAATTGAAAAAAGATCTGTAAAAAATATATAGAATTCTTGTCGATTTAACGATGAAAAATAAATTTTTCTGTTATAATTTTTTTTTTCGCAAAAAATTCAGATTTTTCTAGTCTTTGCAAAATTTGGTATTTTTCTCCGGTATTTTTAGTTTTTTTTTAAATTCAAAATTGTTATTCCCAGAGCTCGTTTTCAATCTTTTTCAGGTGCATCTCAATGTTTCCAATGATTGATTTTTAAAAATTCAACCTAATCTATATAAAACATTTGAAACATTGAATAATTTTCCTGAAACTTCCAGAAAGAGTTCCTCTACTAAAAAGTGTTTTGTTTTAATTTTTAATTTTTAAATTAATTTAATTAATTTAATTTTTTAAATTAATTTTAATTCAACTTTTTAATTAATTTTTTAAATTAATTTTTTTTTAATTACATAAATTCCGTGATTTTCCTGAAACCAAATCGTCTCGAGAACAATTTTAAATTAAAAATTTCTGGCTCTAAGCTGCAATGGGCCCACGTAATACTTTTCTTTTTTTAAGGAATACTTTTTTTTCTAATTAAGAAAAATATCCGTAAAAAAATGAGAATTCTTGTCGATTTAACGATGGAAAATGAATTTTTCTGTTATAATTTTTTTTCGCAAAAAAAAATTCAGAAGCGGTTTTAAAAATGTCTGATCAGAATTTCTAGTCTAAAAAATTGATGATTCCGTATTTTCAATTTTTTTCAAATTTAAAATTGTTATTCTCACAGAGCTCGTTTTCAGTCTTTTTCAGGCGCATGGCAATAAACCCAATGATTGATTTTAAAAAATTCAACCTAATCTATATAAAACATTTGAAACTTTAAATATATATATTTTTTTATTTTTAAAAATAAATTCCTCTTCACTCAAAAAATTTCAGTTTTTCGTGTTTTTCGCTTAAATTTCTGCCTTTCCAGATAAATAAAAAATCTCACCTTATTCATGAGCAACTTATGGAACTCGCGGAGGCCCGCTTCGATCGCTTCCGCTTTATGGGTGTCCACTTCGAGGTTTTTGAGCACCGGGTGATTTTTGCCACTGTTCGGGAAGAGAACCTGTCAAATTCAAAGGGTTACTGCTGTAGCATTGTTTTTTCGGACAATTTAATTTTCTACAAAATTTCAAAAAAAAAACTCAAAAAAAATCAATATAATGTTGGAAAATGTTCAGTTTTCATAATTTTCTCTGCTACAATTTACAATTTCAAATGCGGGCGCCACGAATATCTCGCAACGAACGAAATTTGTCATCGCCGAAATGTGCTGCGCCTTTGAAGCGGTGATACGGTAGTTTCCTCAATTTCAGCGGTTTTTCAACCGTTTCTCGCGATTTTTCCGGTAAAAAAAAGCACAAAAAATGGAAAAAGTGGGCGCGCGTTTGAAATTTTCATTGTGAACTCCGATTTTGAGAAACACCGAGAATATTTTTTTAAAAATCAAAAAACTACCGTAAAAACGTTATTTTAACAGCACTTTCAATTTTGTAATTTCTCATGAAAAAAATAAAAATTGTTTCATATTTTGCATGTAACCTCGGGATTTTGAACGTTTTTCTCAGCCATTTACTAATTTCTCAGAAAAATTATAATTTTCACCAAAAGTGCCACTGACGGAGGTTTCTCGGCTACCGCGGGGCACTGTAGAAAAAATTCAAAAATCCAAAAATTTTCAACAGACCAGGAAAAATCAATTTTGTCAGATTTTCCAGAAATTTTTTGTGTCAAAAAATTCTTCATTGCTTCTATTGACTGTTTGTTTGAAAAAAATCCAAATTCAACACTAAAAACAGCCGAGGACCGTATTTTTAAAATTAGGATTACGGTAACAGTCGTTGAACTGTGTCTTGTCGTTTCAAAACCGGTAATACTCACCCCAAACGCTGCTTGAGAGAATCGATATATCTCGATATTGATAAGAGATATCAAAAAGTTGTCAACTGAAAACTTGTAGATCAAAACTAGAACTACAAGTTCCCAGTTGATGACTTTTTGATATCTCTTATCATTCTCGATATATAATCATTTTCCCACAGGGGTGCCCCTCTATTCGAGTAAATACGGTATTATAGTAAAAATTCCAGTTTCAGCGTATTTTCTTATAATTTTTTTGCCACATCTAATGAAAATAAAAGTACCGTACCCGTGCACAGTAGTCCTTGTACTCGAGGAATGGAGCGGTCGGCGTTCCCAGCGGCAGGTCGGCTGTGTATTGGTTCAGTGACGTTTGGAGTTCGGCGAACGCTTCTTTGCACTCGGTGGCCACCTGTAATTTGGTAGATCAAATTTTTTAAAGACTTATTGAAAAAGAAAAATTATAGTGAATCGCAATTTCCGACAACTAATTGGATTTTTCGTGAAAAAAAATCTGTTCTACAAAATTTTGGAATTTTTCTGGGGATTTATGTCGGTCGCTCGGTCTAATCAACAGAGGACCGTTCATTAAAAATAATTATTTTTTGAATCAGAAAAAATTTTTTTTGAAGTAATTTTGAAAATTTTAGGAAATACAATTTAAAAAGTTTAAAATTGTAAAAAGGGGAGAAACTAGGATTTTTGAAAAAGGATGAATTCCCAATCATTTCCAATTTTTTAAAAATTCATTTTAAAAAAATCTTAAATTTCGAAAATGTTTTTTTAATACCTATTTTTTAAGGAAAAAAAATGTAAAAAAGCATAGAAAACAATTTTTTAAGCAAAATTGATTTTTTGCAATTTTAAAATGCATTGATTTATCAGGGCTGATAGAAAAATTTTATTTTAAAATATTTCAAAAATTAAAAAAATTATTTTTTTTTGGAGTTTTAAAATTTTTTTCTTTAAATTGTTTTCACGTTTTAAATTATTTTTTCTTCAGGGATGACAGCATTTTTGAAAATTTGAAAATATGATCTTAAAATTCTTAAAAAAAATTATTTTTTCTAAACATCAATTTTGCAACTTTTGAAAAATTCAAAATATCGAGAATGTATTTTTTAAAATATAATTTTCCCGAAAAAAAATGTAAAAAATGTGTGAAAAAAATTTATCAGCAAAATCGAATTTGTGCAATTTTTAAAATTCATTGTTCTATCAGGACTAATAGCAAACATTTTATTTTAAAATGTTTCGGAATTTTTTTAACACATATTTTTTGCAGTTTCATGAATTTTTCAAAAAATTATTTTCACATTTTTTAATATTTTTATCAAGGAATTTTTTATTTTTTTAAAACTAAATTCTAAAAAAAAACATCGTTTTTGCAATTTTTAGAAAATTTTCTTACATTGCATTTTTAAAAATTATTTTTTCAAATTATAAAAATGAAAATTTCTTCAAAAAATTCCAATTTTTTAGACGCTGACAGAATTTTTGAAAACTTTAAAATTTTATTTAAAAATTTTCCAAAAAATATTTTTTTTCAACACATCGTTTTTGCAATTTTTAAAAAAATTTCTCACCTTGGTTTTTTTTTTTTAATTTTTTCAATTTTTCTCAAAAAAAAGAAGCTCACCTTCATCTCGATAGTGTCCATTTGATTTTTCAAATACTTCATTTGCCTCTGATGCGTGTTCGTTTTCCGGCGGTAGAGCACAATGAGGCAGATGATAAGCGATATCATGAGAATGATAAAGGCCATGATAAGGAGGAAGAACGAGGAGGAGAGTCCCGGCGAGTCGTACGAGACCTCGCCGACTGAGAAGCTCGCGTTTCCGATCGACACCACTATTTCGGGGTTCAGTTTGCCGACGGCCGGCGGTTTTTTGACTGGCGGCTGGCAAGTGAGCACTTTGTTCGCGAGGGCCGTCAAAGGGCACGCCTCGCCCCCCACCGTCACCTCGATGTCGCGTTCGGAGGCCGCCAAGTTGAGGTGGTTGCCGTTGAGCGTCAGAAAATCCTCGCCGGGGCGCACGAATCGAGGATCGGACAGCTGCTCGAACGACGGCGCTGGCATCACTTTGATTCGGGAACGGCTACGAAACAAAAAACATTATTTTGTTAAATTAAATTTTTTTGAAATTTTTATTTTATTAATTTTTTTTAAAAAATATTCTAAAATTTTATATTTTACATGAGAAAAATTATTTCATTAAATTTTTGAATAATATTTTACATGAGAAAAATTATTTAATCAAATTTTTAAAAAATGCTTTAAATTTTACATTTTCCTTGAGAAAAATTATTTTATCAAATTTTTAAAAAATGTTTTAAGTTTTACATTTTCCTTGAGAAAAAGTTTTTTATCAAATTTTTAAAAAAATGTTTTAAGTTTTACATTCTACATGAGAAAAGCAAAACAAAAAATTATTTTATTAAATTATTTTAATAAATTTCAAATTTGAATAATATTCCAAATTTTACATTTTTTGGTGAGAAAAGTTATAATTTTTAAAACATATTCTAAATTTTACATTTTTCTTGAGAAAAATTATTTTATCAAATTTTTAAAAAATGTTTTAAATTTTACATTTTGAGAAAACTTATTTTATTAAATTATTAAATAATCTGCAAATTGTGCAGATAGGGATCTTTTTTAATAATTAAAAGTAAGAGAGCCAGCCAGATCAGCCTTTTACATCACTTAAAATTTTTCTAAAACTTCGAATTAAAAAAAAACAAATTCCGGTTTCTAGACATGCTTAAATTCGTGAGCTATTCTGATCAAAATTAATCGATTTATGTGTTCATGTGCACTGTAAACAACAGGATTTTTAGGTTTTTTATTTCCAATTTCAATGTTTTACGCTTCAAAAAATACATTATTCACGTAAAAAATGTACTTTTGTCAGCTTTTTTTCTTCTAAAGTACTCCCAATTCGATCAAAATTTCCGATTTCGTAAAGCAAAATTCAGAAAATTTTAAAACTACGTTTTCGTAATGATAGGATCACACTTTCCTAACCAGGTGTGATTCCGCATTAAATTATTTTCTGAAAAACCGCAAAACGACTCACTACAACTCGGCTCCGTCGAAATCGAACAGGTACTCGGTGATGCGTTCGACGTTCTGCCGATCGGATTCCCGTCCTCCCGGCACCGACGGCGTCGCGCACTTCATCAGTTGGTCGTCGATTATTTGACACGTCGGACCGAACGATTTCTCGTCTCTGAAACAAGAAATTGCGGTTCAGGCTTGGTCGGAACTGGAACTACCGAAACTACCGAAATTTCCGTCGGAAATTTTTCCGATTTTTCATAACGGAAATTGTTCCGAAAATTACGGAAATTCTCATTTTCTCAACAGAAAAAAGTTAGCCCCGAGAAGTGAAAAAAACACGATTTCCGAATGATTATTTCAACAAAAATGTGTTAATTCTTTGGTTTTTCCGACAAAAAGGACTGAAAAACCGAATAATTTGTAATATTTTCAACAGTTTGGCCCATATTTTCAACAGTTCGGCTTATTTTCGGAATTTTCGAAATTTCCGACTTTTTTTTCGGAAAAAAAAGTCGGAATTTTTTTTTAACGATTTTATGAAGAAACATTCTTCAGAGAAATGAATGTATTGATATTTCCATTATTTTATAAAATCTATTAAACAGGAAATTAAAAAAAAAATTTTTTGCAAAGTTAAGAATAGTTAAAGACCAAAAATTTAAAAAAAAACTGGAAATTTTACCAAATTTTGACAAAAATGTGTTGTTTTCATGCTTTTTCTTTTTTTTTTGTCAGAAAATGCGCATGAATAATTCGAGCAATTTAAAAAAAAATCATTTTTGATAGAATTGCTCCCAAATCGAATATTTTAACAAAATTGCAATTTTTTGAATGTTTTTTTCGGTTTTTTTGTGAATATTTTTGTTTTCTCTAAAACCCGTGTTTCTTCTGTTTTGCTAGAAAAAACCGCATGAATTTCCTTTGTTATTTTAAATAAAATCATTTTTTTCTAAAAACCACCTAATTTTCGAATCTTAAATCTCGAAAAATCAGCTGAACATTTTTCAAAAGATTTTTTTCAATAAATATTTCAGCTAAATTCGATAAAATAATTTTTAGTACCTCCCAATTTGAAAAAAAAAAATCTAAAAACTCACCCCAATCCAACGAAGACCATACGTGGCCGCTGCAGCAGTGTGAATCCTTGACCGTAGACGTCTACAGTAATCCCACCGGACGGAATCGTCTTGTTGGGAGATATCGATTGGACTGATGGATCGGATCTGCAAAAAATAAGGGCATTCGTTTTTTAAAAAAATTTTTATGGAAAAAAATAGCCTTGTTTTAAGGGAATTACATTTTTCAATTTTATTTTTCGAAAATTGAAATTTCCATGATTCAATTAAATTTTTATAATTTTTTCAATTTGAATTTGATTAGGCCATTTCAAAAAAAACAAAATTGCTCTGTTTCTAAATTTGGAAAAAAAAATTAATTTTAAATTTTTAAAAAATGTTTAATTCCCAGTTTTATAAACTCATTGAAATTTATATTCAGGTGCATAATTAATTTTTTTTGAAATTTATTAAATTAAATTTTTAAAAAAATGTTTAATTCCCAGTTCTATCAACACATTGTAAATCTTATTCAGGTGCATAATTAAATTTTTTAAAATTTTCTAAATTAAATTTTTTTTAAAATTTTTGATTCCCAGTTTTAAAAACACATTGAAATTTATATTCAGGTGCATGATGAAATTATTTTTAAAAAATTTTAAATTAAATTTTTAAAAAAATGTTTAATTCCCAGTTTTACAAACTCATTGAAATATTTATTCAGGTGCATAACTACATTTTTTTAATTTTCTAAATTTAATTTTTTTCAAAATTAATTTTTGATTCCCAGTTCTATAAACACATTGAAAGTTTTATTCAGGTGCATAATTAAATTTTTAAAAATTTTCTAAATTAAAAAAATAATTTTTCGGTTTCTAAATTTTTAAAAAATGTTTGTTTTTTCGAAAAATGTTAATCACTGTTGGAGAGAATCATCTGCAGGGTTTTAATTTTTTTTTAATCCAACTAAATAAAAAAACTCACGTAAATTCGAAATAAATGGGTATCGGCAGACTCTGGAGCTGATCGTCGAAGGCGATGTGAAGGGGCAGCTGACCCCCTTCTCCGGACGGACCCATCCGGCAAGTGAGCCATCCGGAAGACCGGCCGAGGATTCTGCACGGCACCTGTCCGAATCGCACCGTCACATCGGCGCCAGTGTCCAGATCCACTCCGGTCAGCGTGACGTCGGTGCCTCCGGAACGCGGTCCTTTCACCGGTTTCATTGACGAGACGACGGGCTCCACGTAGGAGAAGTGCTCCGGCGAGTGGGCGAAGAATTTGAGCGAATCGTGACGGAGGGTCACCTGGAGAAATATAATATTACCAGTCTGTTCGCACCGGCTAACGCCGGCACTCTGGCTGGGTTTGCCTCTGGGAAGGTGACGGATGGGGTCTCCCTACATCATTTTGCCTTTGGGAAACATGCGGACGGAATGAACGAATGAATGAAAAACCCACTCCTCTGGGAGAATATATATAAGAAAGATTTTGAAAAATAGATTTTGAGCGATTTCTGATTTTTAGCGGGTTTTTGGGGCTAAATATTATAATTTTCTCGCAAAGTGGCAGTCCAGGACAAAGAAAAGCGCGAGTGGTCTCGAAACGAACGACACAGCTCAACGTTTTGTTACCGTAACCCTTATTCTAAAAAGAGATGGTTTCGACCGTTTTTTCGTGCGGATTTTTTGAAAACAAAATTTTTAAAAAAATTTCTGGAAAATCAGACGAAATCGATTTTTCCTGGTAAGTTGAAATAATGAAGTTTTTCTACAGTAACCCGCGAGGCCTAGAAATCTCCTAGCTCTTCCACACTGCCACTGTTGGAGAAAAATGTAATACTTGGTACTAAATTTTCCAATTTTTGAAATTTTCTCAAACGGCGTTCGAACCGAGTTAAAGGATTTCTCTGCCACGGCGGCCGTAGATCACAACGAAATTTTTGAAAATTTCAAAAAGCTGGCTCGGTTCTATTTGAAATTTTTTTTTTTAAATTCGAGTTCTGAAAAACTGCTTCAAAAATCACAACAAATTATTGAAAAATTTAAACAATTTTAAACATTTTTTTTGTTTTTTTTTTCAATTTTTTCGAATTCGATTCGAATTTTTGACATTTTTCATAAAATTTGTTGTTTTTTTTCAAAATTTTATAAGTTTGAAAATTTAAAAATTTTCAAGAAAACTTGTTTCAGATTCGATTCAAAAAGAAGATGAAATGTTTGTAAATACTTCATCAAGGGAATTTTTTATCCATATTTGAGAAATCACAGAAATTTGGGAAAAATAACGTTTTTTTTTCTCTAATTTTGGCAAATTTTTATTTTTTTTTCTCTCTCAAAAATTCAAAAACTTTCAAATTTTCCAATTTTAAAGAAAATCTATCATAACGAATTTATTTTTAATTGAAAAAAATTTTTTGAACATTTTTTTCTAATGATTTTCGAAAAATGTATAAAATTCGAAAATTTGACATTTCCCATAAAATCTGATTTTTTTTCAAAAATTAAAAAAATTTGAAAATTCCCAACTATTTAAAAAAATCTGTTTCAGAGTCTATTCAAAGCAATTTTTTAAAATTATGATTCGATTTAGGCCAAAAAAAAAGAACAATCTTGAAAAATAATGAAATTAGGGAAATTTTTAAAAAAAAACTTTTTAATTAAAAAAAATTGAGTTTAAAAATGGCGTTTGCTCTAATAAAATTCCTCGTTAATTCTTTATTTGGATAAATTTTTGAAAATATTTTTAATTTTTGCAGTTTCAAGAACCACCATTAAAAATAGATGTTGCTAAGGAAAATGTTCATAAAATTGCTTCCTTTTTTGTTGTATTTAAATGTTTTAAGATAAAAATAAAAAACCGACTCACCGCCACGACGCCCCTCTGATTGCTGCCCTTGATGGTGCTTTTGCCAGTGATACACACGATTCTCTGCGACGGCACGTACTCCTCCTGGACCACTTCGCACGGCACATTGGCCACTTGGACGGCCTTCTCGACGTCGGAAAAGTGCCTTCCCAAGTTGATTCCGGAGATGGTCAGCCGGGTGCCTCCGAAAATCGAGCCCTTCTTCGGTTTGAAGTCCTCAATGACCGGATTCGGGCACAGCTGTGTCGCGTTGAGCCAGTTGTCCGCAATGTTGCGGTTGGGGCACGAGTGCGGTCGAGCGCACTTGCTCTCCAGGGAGCACCATCCGCAGTCGTACTTGTCGGCGTCCAGGGTCAGGCAGCGGCCGCAGTTCGTCGCCAGGTTCTCGCACGAGTAGACGTCGATTTGCAGATTGCCCACGTTGTCGAGGTAGCGCGCGGTGGAGGGCTTCCGGAACGGTATTCCCGAGGAGCCCGTCGGCGACCAGATCACGTTGAAGCCGTAGGGTGTGGAGCCGGAGCCGAGGAGCGCGGTGCCGTACGGCTCGAAGTGCATTTCGTCGCAACTGGAAACGCGAAGATTCAAAAAAAAAATTTTTTTTTGATTAAAAGCGGAATTTTTTAAAAGAATTTTTTCAATAATGGAGAAAAAAACTGAACAAAATGTTTTTTTTTCGAATTTTAAAAATTTGCACACTATCATAATTTTTACTGATAATACAAAAAACATAAAGTTCAGAAAAATTAATTTTTTTTTCGAAAAAATAAATTTAGAAATTTTTTTTAGAAACGGAATTTTTTCATACTGTCCGTTTCAAAACCACGAAAGTACTGGTGGTCGCAAATTCTCAAAATCATTATTTACAATTTTTAAAAATGTTTTCATTATAACCAAAAAATTGTTTGATTAAAAACGGAACTTTTTCAATAATGGAGAAAAAAACTGAACGAAATGTTTTTTTTCAAATTTTAAAAATTTGCACACTATCATAATTTTTACTGATAACATAGAAAACATAATGTTGGAAAAATTAATTTTTTTCGAAAAACCATAAATTTATAATTTTTCTTAGAAACTGCATTTGTTTTCATAATGTCTGTTTTAAGACCGCTAAAGTACTGGTGACCGAAAATTATTAAAATCATTATTCACAGTGTTCCAAAATATTTCCATTATAACCAAAAAAAAATTTTTTTTTTTGAGAAAAAATTATTTTTGAATTTTTTAAATTTGCAATTTCATTTTCGCTGCTAAACTAGAAATTTTTTTTAAAAATCCGCTTTTGATTCAAAAAAAGACATTGTAAATTAGAGATAGCAAAAAACCGGAAACAATTAATTAGATTTTTTTTTTCAAAAAAAATTTACATTTTTTCAGAAACCGAATTTTTTTTTTCATACTGTCCGGTTTAACACCACTGGTGGCTGAAAATTCTCGAAAATCATTTTTACAACTTTTAAAAATATTTCCGTCATATTTAATTAAATACTAGGACTTTTATAAAATTACCTTATTTTTTGAAAATCAATTAAACATTTTTAAAGATTTTTTTTTTAATCCGACAATTCGCTGATAAAATGGGAAAAGTAGTTTTTTTTTAATAAAATTTTTTGAAAAATGAGCAAAATCAGAATTTTTTTTTAAATTTTTGCACACTAACACTGATAAAATCTGAAACTTAGTGTTTTTTCAAACAAATTTAATTCAAATAAATTAAAATTTTTTCTTTCGATTTTTTGAATATTTTTAAAAATCAAAAAAAAATCAGGGTTTATCAATCGAGAATAATAAATTGAATTTTTTTTTTTGAAAATTTTGTTTAAAATTGAAATTTGATGGCCAAGACAACAACTACCGTAATCTCGTTTGTTGCGAGACCATATGTAATTTTTCAAAAATACTTTGATAAAAAAAATCAACAAATCAGTAGAATTTTAGAAAAAATGTTCAATTTACTCATTTTTCAAAACCGCTTTTTTTTTTTTAATTTTCAGAATCTCGTATTTTTAAAAAAATCAAGAATTTAAAAAAACTCACGTGATAGTGTCATCGGACGTTCTCATCGCAATCTTCTCGTGGGTTACTGTACCGTACTTGAATTCGCACTTGAAATCGCCCATGAATGACGGATCGGCGTTTTCGACCTGGACGAAGAAAATAATTAGGAAAATAATCTCTAACCGTTTCCAGATTTTATCCGATTTTCTAAAATTTCAAAAAATTAGAAAACTCAAAAAAACCCACCTTGACACTGATATTCCTCCGTTCTCCAGTGGCCACTGACATTTTGGACACTGAAGTGACGATATGTGGACATTTGCTGGGTCCTTTCCGGATCGACGATCCTTCGCGCTGGAAAATAATTGAAATACAAGTTTTGATATGGAAATCGAGTATTTGCCTTATTTCATTTTTGAAGATTTTTTCAGATTTTTAAAAACTCATTTTTTGCCAAATTTAAATTAATTTTTTAAATTTCTATGCAGCGAATGTCGAAGAAATTTCACGGCGGGAAATTCAAATTTTAAAAAAAATTCTACCTCGCGTTTGGAACCCCGGTGAAAATCGATTTTTTGCAAATTATCAAAGGGAAAAAAGACTCACATTCAACCCGTTGACAATGTGCTGTTTGCGGCACTTGTCCTCCGTCAATTTGCCGGCGACACATTCGTTCGATTCGAGGCACCAATCGCACGGAAACTGACTGGCGGCGCACGCGGAGCACGATTGATACCGATTGCAGTCGTAGAACGAGAAGTTGGTGGTGGCCAGAGGGAGTTTGCTGCCTGGAGAGAGAAAACGCAAGATTACACCGTTTCAAATGACATATATTCGCATTATTGATATGACAATGGTTAGTCAGACACTTTCTCATTAAATCCATTTTCCCTATTTTTTTTTCTAAAATTATATAAATAAATTGATATTTAAAAAAAATGTTTCGCTCCCTTGGAAGAGGAGGGAAAAACTCGGCCACCACGTTGATTGGCCTCTGCAACCAATCGGCAAGGCTGGCTCCGCCCCATCGATACGAGACCAACGGGGGACTAGGTTTGGATTTCTCTTCCAAGTGAGCGAAAATAATTTTTTGAGAATAATAGTTCACATTCGAAAATTTCAGTTTCTAGAATTCGAGAATAGCTCCGTTTTTTTTTAAATTTCGCTCTCTTATTCGAAATTAACTTTTGGAAAAACTGGATAGTTTTTAACTTTCTAAAATTGCGAATTCCTGAGAAAACCCTTCATATTTCACAAATGTTTTCAAAAAAGCTTGAAATTTTTTAAAAAACGTTATCGGAAAAAAATTATTTTAAAATTGCATAAATTAATTCTTTTTTTTTCAATTTTGTAGTTTTTTCATGAAGTGAGGCTTCAGTCGGATTTTGTTAACTTTTCAAAAAAAAAATCGTTAATTATACGTTTTTTTTTCAAATCAAGTCAACTTTTTTTTCCAGTTTTAATCACAAAGCCAGGAGTTTTCTTGTTTTCAAAAAAACTATTCAAAATTAACAAAAGTATAATAATTTTGCTGGATTTTTTTCTGAGAAGATGGTACCGTAAATTAATATTTTTAATTTTGCAAATATTTTGTTTTTTTTTTCAAATTTTAGTAAAGTAAAAAAAATATTTTAAATAACGTCAGAAAGCACACCTGTACGAAAAATGCTGCTTTTTTTGAAAAAAAAATGGCTAGGCTAAAAAAAGGGCTAAAAAAAATTTTTCTAAGGGCGTTTTTAAAAAAAACCGGTACAGTAAGATAGTAAAATTTAAAGGCGCATGGTAGTTGGGAAAAAGGTCTCGTAATGAAATTTTGGAAAAAATGAAAAAAATTGGGGAAATTTTTTGCAAATATTATACGTACCCCATGATTTCATATAAAATTTCACCAATTTTTCTGTTTTCCAAGAAAATATTCTAAAAAATTTTGGCTAGTCCAGAAATTCCGTGAGTCCAAACAGGTGTGCCGCCAAGTTATACGCGACTTTTAAAGCCCTATTCAAATTCGGTTCAAGTCGCTTTTTACACCTGCATTAAAAAAAAAACTTTTTTTGCAGTTTCTAGTTTTAGAGAAAAAAAAAAATTTTTTTCTAATTTTGCTGACTCCCCTATTCACCCTTCCACTCCACCAAAAACACCCACCATCCGAAACGACGACCAGTCGAGCAGCCAAATGGAATTCGTTCGTCGGTATTTTGGGCAGTCTGTCCATCGGCGGAGTGGCACACTTCAGGGATCCGTCGAAGGGCATCGGTTCGGAGACGACGGCGTCTCCGGTGGGAAACTGGAAGAGGCACTGCATGCGGCGGCCTTTCGGCGCTTGCAGGTTCTCGATTGTCACGTTCAGGTAGTCGGCGGTGTTGATTTGGATCTGGTCCGGTTTGACGCTTTTTATTCTGGAAAACACTAAGTGAGGGGGGGGGGGGGGGGTTTCTAATTGATTTGAAAATTTGATAGAGCAAACGCTGCTCCAGAGAATCAATTATATCTTGAGATTGACAAGAGATATCAGAAAGTTATCAACAGGAAAATTGTAGTTCTAGTTTTGATCTACAAGTTTGCTGTTGATAACTTTTTGATATCTCTTATCAATCTCAAAATATGATGATTCTCCGGCGGCGCAAATTCGAGCAGTTTTGGTGAATAATTTCTAGCTTTGTGATTTTCGAAAAATCATTGAAATTTTGAATTTTTCAAACGTTCAAAAATTAGAATATTTGATCTACCCGACTTTTCAGAAAAAAATTTCCCGTTTCCCAAGTTCTACTTTTTTTAAAAATCGTTGCTTAATGCACTCCGATTTTCTCAAAAATATTTGAATATTTTTTTAAAATTAAAAAAATATAGAAAATTTCAAACTGATCTTCTTTCTCAAAAATACAAGAAAACCTGTTGACGTTCGTTTTTCATAATTTTTTTAGTTAATCAAAATTTAAAATCCGAAAAAAAATTTCAAAAAACAAAAAAAAATTTGAATTAAAAAAGTATGTCTTTTAATTTTTTAAGATAAGCTTTTTTTTATTGAAAAAAACAAAAATTGCGGAACTATTTTCATATGTTTAACAGATTAAATTATTTAAAAAAAGAGAAATATAAGTTTTTCGAGATTTTCTGAAAAATCCGAGGAATTTCTAAAGTTTTTTTTTTTTAATATTATTCATTTTTTCCAAATTTTCAATAAATGCTAATTTTGAAAAAGGTTATCAAAAATTGTTCCATCCATTTGCCGAATATATTGCTTTTGGAAATTTTTTAAAAGTCTGTTTCAAAATTTTCCATTCAATCTCCCTCTTTTTCATCTTTCAGTGTTTTTCCGTTCCTACTTTCTTCCTCCACAATAAAATGACTCACCTCGGACATTTCGAGTTCTGAAAGTCGAGCCATCCTCTGGAAGTGTGCGGCACTTCTCGTTCGCACGATTCCTCCTGGGTACAGTGATTGTTGCTCACACACCATCCACAGTAGGGATCACGCGACGACAGGCATCCGTCGCATTGCGTCGAGAGCGATTCGCAGCGCGAGGTGGGCATTTTGATGACCTGCAAGTAAGTGGATGGGAGAAAATTATTACAATTTGAAAAATATCGACATTTTCCTTTTTTCGAATTATTTCTTTGCAGAAAATGGATCGTACCGAGACCTATTCGCCGTTTTTAAGAATGCGCCTTTAATTTCTTTGCGGATTCTCACTAATTTCGTGTTTTTCCTAGATTAATAGTTCCCCACACCTGTTTGGACTTCCGGAATTTCTTCAAAACATTTTAGCACTTACCAAAATTTTTCAGAACAAAAAAAATTGAATTTTTCGTACAGGTGTGGGTTTTCCGAATTTTCGAGGTTGTTATTCCGGAAAAAAAGTAGAAAGTCTGAGTGAACTTTTGAAAGGATCGGATTTAATATAATGACGAATGGGTCTTTTTTCAAATTTTTTGCACTGAAAAAATAGTCTGAAAAAAGGAAAAAATTGCAAAAAATGAAAAATTTCAGATAATTTTCAGAGGTTTTAACGAGAAAATTTTTTCTGGCGGCCGCCAGCGGTCTCACCAGTAAATCGCAATTTTCCTTAAAAATCCGGTCTCCCGATATATGGAATTTTTTAAAAAATTTTGTTGAGGAATAAAAATGCTTAAGTACCAAAAGACAGTTTCTAAAGCTATTCTGGAGAATGTCTGAAACAGTAATTTCCAGATGTAAAAATTTGTTTTTATACCGCTGAAAAAAAGGCAGTTTTTGCGTTACACATTTTTTTTTGCATTTTTTAAAGTTTCAAAAAATCATTTTATTGTTCACGGACCCAATTTTTGATGGTCACTTGATAGGCTTCAATATTGAGATATTTTCATTTTTGATTGTTCATGTTTTCGATTTTTCAAAAAAAAATTGAAAAAAAGAAAGCCATTTTATTAATTTTTGAAAAAAATTTAATTAAAGTTTCAGAAAATTCTTATTTGTTTTCTTAAACCAAAGTTCAAATGTTATCACTGCAGGCGTGTCCAAGTTCAATTTTCTTTAAAATAATTGTTTTTTAAAATAATTTAAAATTTCAGTAGCTCCTTGAACTTCAAACATTACAGCCGAAAACTGCGCCAATTTTTAAAAATAAAAAAAAACAAAGTTTTTAGCGTTATGCTTATGTTTTTCATGAAATAAATAAAATAATTTTTTTGAAGCGCTATGTTTCAGAAGTGTGCTAATTTCATCAAAATTGAAATAAATGTAATAATTTTAAAAAAAAATCTTAATTATCTTTAAAAGTATGAAAAAATCAATAAATTTTTCTCTAATTCTATCAAAATTGAAATAAATGTAATAATTTTTTTTTTTAAACTATTCTTAATTATCCTTAAAACTACAAAAAAATTAATCAATTTTTCGCTAAATTCATCAAAATTGAAATAAATGTATTAATTTTTTTGATTATCCTTATCTTCAAAACAATGACAAAATTAATCAATTTTTCGCTAATTCCATCAAAATTGAAATAAATTTTCTATTTTTTTTAAAACCAAATACTAACCTTGCTGGGCGTGAGCACAAATACGTGTTTTCCGTCGCCGCTGAACTCCATATCCGCCAGAATCGGCTCGTTCTCAGTTAGGGTCTCCGTTGAATACTTTTCAGCGTTCCGCTTGCTCTCAATCAATATTTTGTGCAATTTTCCGGAAGTGGTGCCCACGAATGCTACAGTACTCGAGCGGGTGGTGTTGATGGCGATGGACGTCAGCGAGTCGTCTTCCATTACGATTGTGGCCGACGTCGAGATGGGCGTGTCGCCGCCTGGAGGATTACGGTATTTTTTTGATTTGATTTATCACAATCAGAAGGGAATCAGCGAGATTTCTAATAAATTTCTAAATATTTCTAATTTTTTCTTCGACCTAAATAGAAAAAATTGTCTAGAAAAAATTAGACGAAACGCTCAAAATCTCTTGGTTTTTTTTTCTAGTTTCATATTCGGAACAGAAATTTAAAAATTGCTATTATTAAAATGATCGGATGGTCTCGCCACGGAGAAAACGAATTACTGTAACATTTCAATTAATTTTTTGCAATTTTTTGTACGTAAATATGCAAAAAGTTTCAAATGGCCAGGCAATTTTTCAATTTTTCAGAAATGCTTGGTGTCGAATTTTTTTTTTAGTTTTTCAATTTTTTTTTTCGTCAGAAAGTCCGAACGGTGGAAAGTCCACTTTTTTCAGAATAAGGGCTACAGTCGTTTCGAGACCTGCGTCTCACCAATTTTCGATAATAGGGCAATTTCAAATGCAGAGAAATAAATATTCGGTTTCAGCCAAAATATGAAAGAAAATGTAATGTTTGCTCGAATGTTCGATGACAGTGAAATTTGGCTGAAATTCGGCTTATTAACCGGAATTTTCCAAACTTTCCATAAATCTCCATTTTTTTAAAATTTCAATCGAATTTTCTAAATCTAAAAATCAATTCACCATTTTTTTTTTCGTAAATTAGAGGAAAATTCGGAAAGCAGAAAATAATGTTTTATTTTTGACATTCATATTGAAACGTTGTAATTTAAAAATTCGATTGGCTCTGTTGGAGTTTCAAAAATATTTTTTGAATCAAAAATTCAGATTTTAATTGAAAATTTGGAAGCACGAAAAAATGTTTTGAAAAAAAAATCTCTCGAAAATTTTTGTTTATTTTTTTTGAATTTTTTTCCAATTATTTGTAAACTATTAAAATGTGATCCAAATACTTACCAATTTTCGAGTTCACGTCTTTTCCGCACTTTATGCCCTCCCACGGCAGAGTCGTGAATCGGCAGTCGTCGTTGGAGGAGAACCACGGAAGATTCTGGAAGGAGATCGGCTTTTTTTAATGTAAAATTTTATGGAAATTTGAGAACTTTTCGAAACCGAATATTATGCATTGAATTTTTCTACTTTTTTCCATTTTTTCAAACAATTTTTTGCGAAAGCTCGAGAATGCGCCTTTAATTTCGTGTTTTTCCTAGATTAATAGTTCAGAACGGTCCTTTTCCACGGCTTTCCGAATTTTAGAGTTTGTCATTCCGAGAAAACGAGCGATTTTTGTAGCAATTTTCTGAAATTTTTTCCCATTTTTTGCTGCGAAAAAATAGTTCGATTTTCGAGAACAAAAAGAAAAAAATGCAAAAAATGTCGCGCGAAAATTCCGAAAATTTCAGCTAGCCAAAAGAAAGTAAAGTTTTTGGTAATTTTCGAAAATTTCGGTAGTTTCGTTTGCGATTCCGACCAAGCCGGCACACTTGGCCAGATAAGTGTGATCCTACCATTACGGAAACGGAGTTTCAAATTTGTTGAATTTTGCGTTACGAAATCGAAAATTTGACCAAAATCGGGTAATTTTTCAAAAGAAAAAGAGCAGCTAAAAATAATGAAGCTCAAATTCACATGCTAATGCGAGCAATTCTGAAACAGTGTGCTTTTCTGTTTTTCTGGGATCATTTTCAAATTTTTGGGTTGAACAACCCTTTAGTTGGTTGTTGTTCTTCCCGTAAAACTACCCTTATGATTTTTCGTTTTTTGCTTTCCGACTCTTCCCAGCCAGGTATGTCCAAGCCTGATTTCGATAGTACAAATTTTAAAAAAACGCACCTTTTTGAGGCCAGACGTTCCCTTGTAGCACTTCATGATGTTCTGTTTGAACATGGCCTCGACTTCTTTCATTGTGAACATACAGATTGCCGACTTTCCGGTTGGTTCGGCCGATCGGTACGAGTTCTTGTCGCCCTCCCAGAACACTCCGTAGAGCACCGGGTCACTGACACTGCAAATTTCAGAGAATTTAGAGAATCGAATCGCCTGTGTAATAGGTCTGTGATTAATGGACCTAGGTTTTTTCTTCTATTTTTTGCCACCAAAACAATAGAAAAAAATTAGAAAAAAAACAGAGAACAATTTTAATTTCAAAAATAGAAATTTTTTTTTTTTTACCTTTCTTTTTTTTTAAGTTTTTTTTTCTTTAAAAAAATATTCTTTTTTTAAAATTTACCTGAACTTCTTTTTGCTAGTGGATTGCGCTTTAAAAAAACATGTTTTTTTTCCGTAAATCTATCCTTACGAATTTTCGCTTTTTTTTACTCCGACTCTTACCAGCCAGGTGTGCTCCCATTCTAACCTGATATCCAGCGATTTGGCCAGTTCATAGCCAGCGCGTGTGACGTAGACATCTTGGACCAGATTGAAGTCGATGCCGTTCGAAGTGCACTCTAGAGGGACTTCTGTGTAGCTGTGGAAGTTCTTGTCGCCAGTGCAGACACGTGTCAATCGGGATTGGATGGGTGCGTCGTCGTGGATGGTCTTGCGTTGGCGGGTCACGAAATACGCGTAGTCTCCCGATTCGAATCCGTTGATGTAGTCGATTCTGGAAAGAATACGGGCTGCTTTGGGGAAGTTGAAATATTTTTTAAATATTTTTTTGAATAATTTCCAGCTTTTTGCTTTGAAAATAGTTGCTTATTCTGGTTAATTATCACTAATTACATTTATTCAGTAATAACTGGCTCAAAAATCAGAGAGTTGATAGTTGTTGACTGGGGAGACGCGGGTTTGTTTACCGTAACCCTTATTCTAAAAATCGGGTTTTTTTTTCGGATTTTTTGACGAAAAATTAATAGAAGCAAAAAAAAAATTTTAAGCACAAAGAACTTCTGGAAAACCAGACGAAATTGATTTTTCCTGACTAGTTGAAATTTTTGTGTTGAAAAATTCTTCATTTCTTCTTCTTTAAAAAATCGCACGAAACAAAATTACAAAAAAATTCAAAAAAAAAGAGAAAATAAAAACTCACTGATACTTGTAATATCCGCGACTGCGGTAGTCCAACGAGACGTGCGTGCCTCCGTAGAGTCCGGGAAACACGATTTCGAAGGCTTTCTGGGGACGGAGGAACAGAGATGACACCGACATCCGGTCGTGGTCCTGGAATAAAAGGAGGAAATGGGCGTGTTATGGGGGAAGATTACAGTTGCAATCTGGACTAGCCAAAAAATTTAAAAAAATTTCCATTACCACTCACCCCAGTCAAACAATTTTTCCCCCTTTTTTGGCCTATAAATTTTTTTTAAAGCGAAATTTTTCGTACAGGCGTGGCATTTCCTTTTTTTCCTACAATTTTTCCAAAAAAAAAAAGAGCCACTCACGCCACTGCCAATCGTCGCTCCGACGTAGAGGACGGGCTCGTTGGTCAAATTGGCGGGTCCCTGGCCGACGAACAGCACGACCGACGAGGCCGTGTCGTTGGAGACACGCGGCTCGATCGCCTCCGAGATGACGTCGGAGATGTTGTGCAGGTTGCGTAGACGGCATCTTCCCTGGTAAAGATTGCTGCACTCGATGAGTTTCGACGATTTATCGTAGACCGCCAGCGCTTTCGTGTGCGAGTTGGTGCGCGACAGCTGGTGGCGACAGTCTTCCCGGTTGCGCGCGTCTGCAAGTTTATTTCCTTTAATTTTTAGAAAAATTGTAGAAAAATTTTCAAAATTTCAACTGACACCAGGAAAAATTGAATTCGTTCGATTTTCCAGACATTTTTGGTGTTAAAATTTTTTTATTGCTTCTTTCATCCTGTTCATTTTTATTTTATTTTTTCGCTTAATTCGTCCCTCATTTTTCATTTTTCTTTTCCGAAATTTCCGACCATTTTCGGAACTTTTTTTCCAATTTTATTTCCGTCTGAACATTTTTTCCGACTTGATTTTCAGAATTGTAAAAAAAACGATTTCCGAATGATTATTTCAACAAAAATGTGTTGATTCTGTGGTTTTTTCGACTTGAAGAACTGAAAAACCGAATAATTTGTAATATTTTCAACAGTTTGGCCCAGTTTCGGCACACCTGTTTGGACTTCCGCAATTTCTGGACTAGCCAAAATTTTTCAGAAAATTTTTAAGGAAAACGGAAAAATTGGTGAAATTTTATGTAAAATCATGAAAATTAAAAAAAAATATTTGCAGAAACTTTCTCCAATTTGTTTCTTTTTTCCAAAATTTTGTTGCGAGACCTTTTTCCCAACTGCCATGCATCTTTAAATTTTACTATCTTACTGTACCGGTTTTTTAAAAGACGCCCTCGCCCCAGCCAAAAAAATTTTTTAGCCTAGCCATTTTTTTTTTCAAAAAAAAAACAGCATTTTTCATACAGGTGTGAGTTTCGGCTCATTTTCGGAATTTCCGACTTTTTTTCGGAAAAAAATTTCCAACCAATCCTGATTCCCCCTTCTATCACTATTTCCCTCATTCTCCTATTATTCTCCTTTCGTCCCCTCGCGCCGTCACACTACTTCAAACCCCCCATAATTCGAATAAAGGGGAATGTGTGTCCCTCTTCTCCCCCCAAATCCACAAGTGTGTTTCAAATCTCTTTGATTTTCCGTGAACAATGAGAATTAGAGAGAGTGAGAGAGAGAGAGAGAGAGAGAGAGAGAGAGAGTGAGAGAGAGAGAGAGAGAGAGAGAGAGAGAGAGAGAGAGAGAGAGAGAGAGAGAGAGAGAGAGAGAGAGAGAGAGAGAGAGAGAGAGAGAGACGCAGAGTGACTGAGATTAAGCCGCTTCCTCCGATGGGGGGCTAGAGATGAGCGAGATTATGGTAATTAGGGGTTATCCGGGGGAGGGACCCCCCAATTTGTCATCCCGGGTGGCATTCTCATCAATTATTCGAGTACTTGTCCCCGAGAGACTTGACAAATTTGATTTTACACGAATTTTATTTGTAAAAAAGTTAAAAATTAAGAAATTCCTCATTGTTGTCGGTAATCAATTTTTTCAAAATTTGGTTCTCCGAATCCGAATTTGATGGTTACTGATTGGGAAAATTTTTTTTTTTCCATGGAAAAAATTTTCATTGAACATTTTTTTAAATTTCGGGTATTTTTCAATAAATCAATTTTTTTAAATAAACAGGGATGTCTGGTGGAAACTAGGTGTATGTTTGAAATTATGGTTTTGAAAATATGAAGAGCACATTATTTGACAAATTCGATTTTATACAAATTTAATGTTTCACGGATTTTATTTGTAAAAAAGTGAAAATTTAGTTCAATACATGAGTGGCCAATCGTTATTCAAAAATTATTTTCCTTGTCAAAAAACTTTTTAAAAAAATAAGTTTTTAGGATTCTTGCCGCTAGCTTTCAAAAAAAAGAATTTCAACTTTTAATTGCACAAAAATCAGTATTAAAATCCTTTTTTTATGTCTCAAAATTTGTAATTTTTTAATGGAAAAAAATATATTGATTGAGAACTTCAAAAAATAGATACTTGTGATCTATTTATTATCGTTTTCTCGCAAAATGGCAGTGAGGACGAAGAAAAGCGCGAGTGGTCTCGAAACGAACGGACACAGCTCAACGTTTTGTTACCGTAATCCTTATTCTGAAAATAGGGTTTCCGATATTTTTTTCGTGCGGATTTTTGGACGAAAAATTAATAGAAGCAATAAAAAAATTTTAACAACAAAAATTTCCGGAAAATCGGACGAAATCGATTTTTTCTGGCCAGTTGGAATTTTGAAATTTTTTTACAGTAACCCGCGACGGCCTAGAAATCTCCTAGCTCTTCCACACTGCCACTGTTGGAGAAAACCGATTTTATTTGCGAAAAAGTTAACAAATTCGATAATTCCTCACTGTTTTCGGTGATCAATTTTTTCGATGGCGAAAAATAATTTTTTTAATCGAAAAAAAAAAAATATTGATTGAAAAATCTTTTTTTAATTCAGCTATTTAAAAAAAAATCAATTTTCCTAAATAAACAGTCATGTCTGGTGGAAACTAAGTGTATGTTTGAAAAAATGGTTTTGAAAATATGGAGAGCACATTATTTGATAAATTCGATTTTATACGAATTTAATGTTTCACGGATTTTATTTGTAAAAAAAGTTAAAAATTAGGCAATTCCTCATTTCTGATTGCTTCCGGTGATCATTTTTTCCAAAATTTGGTTCTACCCGATTTTGATGATTATTTATTATTTTTTCAGCCAATTTTGCTGCTTTGGTGGTTTAATTATGAAAATTTTAAAAATATTCACGAAAAAATAAATTTCACATTTTGCAAATATTTCTCAAATATTTCTGATTTTTTAAAATTCTAAAAATAAATTAAAAAATTCGAATTTCCATTTTTCATTATTTTTTATAATTCTGAATTTTCAAAGAAATTTTAAAAATCGTTAATTTTCGTTTTAGTTTTTAAAAAATAATTTCAGTTACAATAATTTTTTATTAAAATGTTTTTTTAGCCAATTTTACTGGTTTTCTGGGATTGCATTTTACAGTATGCGTATTTTACGAATTATAAATTTCAAATAACAAAAAAAAATAAAAAAAAAAACAATTTTTTCAAAAATGCCTTTCTCGTCCCTTTTGTCTCAAAAATTCCCCAAAAAATATCCGAAAATTTTTATTTTTTTTGTTCTAAAAAAAGAAACAACTTGTCTGTGACGACGACAAAGACATAGAGAAGAGGGGGGGACACATTCATTTTAAGCACCGAAAACGGAGAGCCGTCCGTCGGGAATACTGATTTTGTCACACTTGGAGGGACAAAATTGGTGTATTGGATGGGAAGGGACACTAAAAAATTGGAGAAATGGGGCAAAATTCTCAGATTTTGGAATTTCTTTTGAAAATAATATTTTCTGCGAGAAATGAAAAATTTTTTTAAAAAATCGAAAATTCAATTTTTCCAACCTGAAGGATGTATCTCATTTTTTCCTTTTTTAATTTTCCAATTTTTTTTCCGGATAAATGTGTATTATTTCAGTGTAGATGGTGGATCAACATTTGTTTTTTCAGATATTGGAATTTTTTTTTTGAAAATAAAATTTTCTGCAAAAATGGAAAATTTTCAAAAAAAAATTGAGAAAATTTAATTTTAAAATTTTCCCGGACAAAAAACTGAATTTTTTTTTTGAAAAATGAATACACATCATCTAATATCAAACGAGCCAGAAAAAATCGGAAAAAAATATAAACAAAATCTGAAACATAGATTTTTTTTATTTTTTTATATTTTGCGAACAGTGAATTATCGAAGGAATTCTGTTTTTCTTTAATTTTTAAAATTAAAAAATATCTGCTTTTGATACAATAAATTTTTCGGAATTTTTAGAAAATGTATTTTTTTTGTTAATTTAGAATTTCCCGAATTACACCTGGCTCGATAAGTGGGATTTTATCATTACGAAAACGTAGTTTTGAAATTTTTTGAATTTTGTTTTACCAAAATCGAAAATTCGATTAAATTGAAAGTACTTTGGACAAAAAAGCTGAAGAAATTAAATTTTTTTAAAAATAAACAATATGTTTTTCGAAGTTTATAAGTTTATAACGGTAATTTGAAAGAAACAGCTTAAAATCGGTTGTTTAAACTTCAATTTACCGAAATTTCTCTTCGGTAGTGGAATGTTTTTTTTTTAATTTTTCAATTTAAAAAAAATCTGTTTTTGATAAAATCAATTTTTCAAAATTTTTAGAAAATGTAAATATTGTTTAATTTAAAATTTCCCGAATTTAAAATGAATCAACTCACCCCGACAAAGCGGCGAATCGTCGTGTGGTCCAGTTTGGACGTGTCTTCGGACGGATAAATCGGCACTCGTCAAATCGTAAATACTGTTGACGGCGCCCACGAAGACACGTGTCGTCGATGGATCGATAGCCTGGAAAAATTGATTTTTTTCAACATTCAACGTGTCGAGATCGATTAATTTTGCGAGACTTTGAATTTGTGCACATTTTGAAACGGAAATAATTTTTTTTTTGAATTATTTTTTGAACGATAAAAAAAATAATTATATTTATTTAAACGAATATTCAAAACGAAACAATCGATTAATTTTGCAAGACTTTGAATTTGTGAACATTTTGAAACGGAAATAATTGTTTTTTTTTTTAATTATTTTTTGAACGGAAAAAAATTATTTTGTGATTATTAGTGTTAATTATAATAGCTTTTAGAATTTATATAAGAAAAATTGAAAATAATGGAAATTGGATTTTTTTTTTAATTTTTAAAAATGTGATAACGAGACAACACCGAAAAAAAACAATAGGAAAACAGGAAAAAGAAATTTTGAAACAGGGTTTTTTTACTAAATTAAATATTTTTGAATGGTTTTTTCAAAGTTTTTTCAATTAACGGAAAATTTCAGAAATTTTTGAAGTCATTTATTTGGAAAAAATTTAAAAAATTTAAAATAAAATGTAAAAAAATATTTTTTTTGCATTTTTGAATTTTTAAAATTTTATTCAGTAATTTGGAGATGTTATGCGCATGATTTTGATTTAATTAATTTTTTTCTAAATTAAAAAAATCAATTTTAGAAAGAAAAATGATTGAAAAAGAAAAAAATGATTGCGAAAAAATGACAAAAAAATTTTCTAAATTTTAGAATTTTTGATGAAATTTTTAGGCGTTGACGTTTGATTTTTTGTTTTTTATTTATTTATAATTTTTAAATTTTTGGGATTTTTCGAAAAATGCAAATTTTTTCAAAAAATTCCAAAAATCTCCAAATTTTTCAAATTTTTTTCTAAACTTAAAAAAACGCACCATTTTCTCGAAAACCTCCTGTCCATTGTTGCTGGGATTCTCAAAGACCAAATTATCGTCGATCGAGTAGACATTTTGGGCTTTTGGCGGGGCGGCGGCCGTGAGTGGCGCGAAAATTAGTAGAAATGTGAAAAAATAGGGCATCTCATGCCTATTTTTCATCCATATAACTCCCGCAGTGGACTTTCTGCAAAGAATCGATGAGAAATGGGGAGAAAATTCGAAAAAAGAGCGAAAAACGAACAAAAACGAAGGAAAAAGGTAAATAGTGGGCAGGAACTGGATTTTTAAAGCCGATTCGGGGTGTTTTTCGATGGGAATTGCGTCAGAATCGTTTGAAATGTTCGAAACGCTTGAAATTGACAGAAAAAAACGAGAGAAATGAACAAAAAATGGCAAAAATTCGAAATGCGCTCATTTCGCAATCGTTTTCCGACCTCCACCACGATCGAGGCGTTTGAATGATAAAATGATAGTGTCACTTGTCTTATCAGTATGTGAACGGGCCAATGTTTGAATAGGGGGGAGTGTGTGAGGGGCAGGGGTGGTGAAAACAACGGTTTTTGGGGGGAAAAATGGAAAATTTTGGGGAAAACAGTTTTAAATTTCAAATTGGCGCTCAAATTTTTGTCTCAATGGAGCGCGTTTGCCGCATCAAAGCTTCATTTTATTTTTGGGATTTTTCAGGATTTTTCAGGATTTTCAGCGTTTTTCAGCGATTAATGCGTAATTTTCAGGCTTTTCAGATGGAAAATATTCGAAAATTAACTGGAAAATCAAAATAATCACCAAAAATCACAAGGAATCCTGGAAAAAAGTAAGATTTTTTCGAAAAATAGGAAAAATAAAATTTTGGCCTAAAAAATAGAATTATGCTAGATTTCCCGCAGATTTTCCACCTTTTTTCATTCGATTTGTTCATTTCAAAGCAAAAATATTTTCCTCAAATTGAAAATTGTACATCGAAATTTAAAAAAATGCGATTAGTTCTAAATTTTCAATTTTTTTTCTATTCAATGCAAAAAAACCTCCAGGAAAATAGTTTTTCCGCAAGTTCTCGGCGTTTTCAATTTTAACTGTTTTCATTTCAAAGCAAAAACATTTTTCTCAACATGAAAATTGTACGATTTTTTTTGAAAATGCGAAAAATTCGAAAATCATAAAAAATCCTAAAAATTGAAATACAGCGATTAGATCCAAGCAAGAAATTCCGATTTAAAAAAAATAGATGTCTCGAAAATTATAGGACTCCAATTTGAAGTTTTTTCGAAATTTTTCGAAAATCCTTCGAATTAATTCGAAAAATTGGAAAAATGGAAAATTGATTCGATATAAATTATTCTAAAAATCATAGAAACCCCCTACAATTTCCTGTTAGGCCTATATCCTCCCACTCGTTCCTCCACAAGCATCAAACGGCTAAAAGCCTAAAGGATGGGCAAGTGGTGGGGGGAATGGGGGAGGAAACTGGTCCCACAGAGTGTCTAAGGGGTGGATGAGGGGGGGGGGGGGGGGGAAGGGGGATGATTAGGAGATGAGCGAAGAAAGAGGGGGGGGGGTAACAAGTATTTCAACGAGAGAAAATGTGGTAGTAGGCGGTTGGAGGAGGGGTGGTCTAAAATGTCGAAAAGTTACGCACAGAGAGAGAGAGAGAGGGGGAAAAGAAAAAGGAGGACACCCGTGGACGTCTTCGAAAAGTCAAGAGGGGGGCAGAGGAGAGGTCGTTCGGAATCTCACCCCGACCGCATATAAACCAATGTCGAGCGGTCGGCGCGGCCGGAATGAATCACACTTTCTTCTGCCCCCCGATCGGCCCGCGGCGAAACCGATAGTGTGTGCGAGACGCAGACGCGACGAGTGATTTTATCGGGGACGTGTGTGTGTGTGTGCGCGCGGACAGGGACACCGGGGCAGAGAGAGAGAGAGAGAGGACAGTGTGTAAAGTTGTGGAGTAGTGGTTGTGAAGGGCGAGGATGAGGCACGATGATAAATGGTGTGTGTGTGTGTGTGTGGAAATTAGGAGAGTTGAAAATTACTCGAATTGAAAAATTTGAAACTTTTTTGCAAAATTGGAAGTTCACAAAATTTTATAAATATTATTAAAATTTTTAGAAAATCGCAAAAATTCGACAACATTAAATATTTGAAAATTTTTTTATTGCAAAACTGGAAAATAATTTTTGATAATTTTTAGAAAATCGCAAAAATTCGAGGAATAAAAAAATTGTAAAAAACCAAATGCATTAACTGGTCGTACAAAAAATGGTTTGAGAATCCAAAATGAAGAGAAGTTGATTTTTTTTTTTTTAAATGACTGTCTGGTATTTTTTTTTGCAAAATTGAAAGTTCACAAATAATAATTTTTTAAAATTTTCAGAAAATCAAAAATATTCGAGATCAAAACGTTTTTTTTCTGTAAAAAATGGTGAAAAACTCCAAAATAAGGAGATTTTTGAAAACTTTTTCCAACTCGAAATTTTCCAAAAATGACTGTCTAAAAAATTGAAAGTTCACAAATTTTTATATTATTAAAAACAATTTTTAATAATTTTTAAAAAATCGCAAAAATTCGAGATCAAAACAGTTTTTTTTTCTGTTTCATCAGTGGAATACAAAAAAAATGGAAAAAATCAAATGGATTGTTTTAATAGTACAAATAAAAATGGTAAAAAACTCCAAAATAAGGAGATTTTTTTGCAAAATTGAAAGTTCACAAATTTTTATAATTTATTAAAAATAATTTTTAATAATTTTTAGAAAATCACAAAAATTCGATCAGCGAAAAAAAACACCTATTGGATTAACTGATTGGTCAGAAAAAATTGTGGTATTTATTAAATTCTCGAAATTTTTCCCATTTTAATTAAATTTCCCCTCGGAGCCAAGGGGGAAAAATGAGAAATCTAGTAGGAGACAAGTGTATGTGTGGGACAATGGGGGACAGTGTAAAGTTGCGATCATCGGGAGGGAAAAGAGAATTACACGGGGGGCGGGGATGCCCCACCGGCGCCCAGAGTGATGGGTTTATGGGATTTCGAGCACACACTCGCCTTGCCTCCCGGAGCTCATTAGTTTTTGAGCACAAGGCGGCTCCAAGTTTCATGGGGAGAGGGGGTGTCTGGGAATTTTTTAAAAATAGAAAAAAATTTGATTTTTGAAATTTTTCGGGAACTCCTGAATCCTTAAGGTTTCCTGGAACAGAGTCACCGGAATTTCTTAGAAAATTGTTTTTTGTTTTGAATTTTCGGGAAATCTTAAAAATAGGAAAAACTTTATTTTATTTTTTTTTTTGAAATTTTCGGAAAATCTTAAAAATGGAGAAAAAATTTAAAAATAGAAAAAACTTCAAGTTTCAAGGGGTAGAGGGGGTGTCTGGGAATTTTTTAAAAATTGAAAAAAAATTGATTTTTAACTTATAAAAAAAATATTTTAAAAATACAAGAAATTTGATAAAACAGCTATAAATTATAATTAGGAAAATTTAATTCAATTTTTTAAAATTCCCTGAAAATCCTGAATCCTCAGGGTTTTCTGAAACAGATTCACCGAGTTCCGGAAAAAATTGATTTTTTAAATATTTTATTAAAAAATATTTTTTGAAAAAATTCAATTTTTTAAAGAAACAGAAATTTTTCAAAAAAAAATCCCAATTTTTAAAAAATTACAAAATTTTAAATACTGTTTCAAAAAACAACTATTTCGAAGACAAAGAAAAAATTTAAAGTATTCGAAAGAGAAGAGAAAAAGAAAAAAATTGAAATTTTTAGGCAATTTTTAACAAAAAATGTTTTTAAAAATATTTTTGAAAATTTCGCTAAAAATTTTTTATTTTTTATTTTCTACAAACCGTCTAGTATGATCAAAAAAATGCGAAAAATGTCAAAAACGCGCTCAAGGTCTCCTCCCCCCTTCCCCCCTCCCAGTTCTCCCGGGGGGAATGGTGTAGACGGAAGGGGGGATGAAAAATGAAGAATTGATGAAAGTTTCTCCCTTTTTTTGGTGTCTCTTTCGTCCACGGACGGCCACAAATATTCAAATGACCAAATTTCGCGTAATTGTAGTGTTTTTTTAAAAATTAAAATTTTTAAAAAAGATTTTTAAGAAAATAAAAATAAAATTTCGGTTTCAGCAGAAAAATAAAATTAAAATTAAAGTTTTCTCGAAAGTTCACAACGGTTTCCGAAAACTCAATTTTTGAAAATTTTAAAACATTTTTCTCCAAAATTTTTAAAATTAAAAAAATATTTTTTTCGAAAATTTTTTAAATTAAAAAAAAATGTTTTCCAAATTTTCGTTCCTTCTTCAAAATTTTGAAAAAATTACATTTTCAAAAGTTGCATTATTACAGTCGAAATTCTGAACATTAGTCTCAGAGCGCCTTCGGATAATTTTTCAAAAAAATTGAGCATTTTTTTTAACTAAAAGAGTCAAAACGTACCATTAATTTCCCTCGAAACCTCTAATGTAAAAAATTGAATTTTTGAAAAAACTCATTATTTTTATCTCTAAAGCGCATTTGCAAAATTTTCAAAATGTTGAAAAATTTATGTAAATAAAATATTTAAAAAATCAAAAAAAAAAATTTAAAAATTTTTTTCTTCTCGTTCAACCTTAGAGCGCATTTGCAACATTTTTAACTAAAAAGTTCGAAATCAGAGTTCACAATAAACAAATTCAAACGCGCGCGTGAGATATCTCGCAGCGAAGAACGAAATGTAACGACGAATCGTGCTGCGCCTTTAAATCCCCGACTACGGTAGTTGCCGATAATTAATTCCTTGTTTTTCACTCGATTCACTCAATTTCAACCGTTTTTTCAAAGAAAATTCACTTTTTGTGTTTTTTTAGAGGAAAAAACGCGAAAAACGGTTGAAAAATCGCTGAAATTGAGTAAATCGAGTGAACTGTCGTAGTCGGGGGTTTTCCACTACCGTAGTCGGGGCTTTAAAGGCGCAGCACGCTTCGTCGTTACATTTCGTTCTTCGCTGCGAGATATCTCACGCGCGCGTTTGAATATTTATTTTCAACTCCGATTTTGAGATTTAACGATAATACTTAACCTAATCCAAAAAGTAGAAAATAGCAAAATAGATAGTTTGGTGGGGGGGGGGGGGGGGATTGACAAAGAGACACTTGTTGTTCGAGTGAATGTTCGAACAGAAGCCGGCGGGAGGACACCCAAAGAGAGACGGTTTCGGGCGGTTCAGAAGCAGAGAGAGAGAGAGAGAGTAGAGAATCAGAGAGAGACGCAGAGAAACAGTGCAAAAAGTCAACAGAAGAGAAGTCTCTCGAGAAAGAGCCGCCGCCGGGAGCCCAGCGGGGGGAAGAAACGAACCGAAACCAGGCCCCCCACCGATTCGTATCCCCCCAAATCGTTTGTTCTTTCGCGTTTTGTGTGTTTGAGATGACCGCGGCGGGGGTCAACAAGACACAAATAAACATGAGCCTGGAGGGGAAAACGGATTACTGTAGGTTGTACTGTACAGTTGGTAGCAGGCTTGGTCGGAAATGACCTGTCGGAAATTTTTTTTCTGGAAAAAAAGTCGGTAATTTTTTTTCCGAAAAAAAATTCCGAAATGAAAAATCGGAAAAATTCCCGTCGGAAATTTCGGAAATTTCGTTGTTTCCGGTTCCCACCAAGCCTGGTTGGTAGGTCTCCATTTAGTGTAGATCACTGTTCAATTGCTCAGCCACATCTGTACGCAAAAATTCTGCGTTTTTTTCTGGCTAGACCAAAAAAGGGCGGAAAAAATTTTCTTTGCAAAAAAAGGTTCAGTAAGATAGTGCAATTTAAAAGCGCATGAAATTTTGGAAAAAAGAGAAAAATTGGAGAAATTTTCATGATCTTGGATAAAATTTCACCAATTTTTCTGTTTTCCAAAAAAAAAATTTCTGAAAAGTTTTGGCTAGTCCAGAAATTCCGTGAGTCCAAACAAGTGTGTGCTCAGCTGATGATTTTTTGCAAAATTCGGGAAAAAAAATGTGAAAGACAAATTTTTTTTTTCCGAATTTTTTTTGTATATTTTGATAAAATGAGCACAACTTTGTTCAAAATGCTCCAATTGAGCTCTGATTTGGACAAGGGACAGTCAAGGGGTCTAGAAGTGTCCTGGATTTTTTCTAGATTTTTAGCGGAAATTTCAGAAGCTTTAGAAAATCTGAAAGTCGAGAAACACACATAAACATGGGCCTGGAGGAGAGAAGGAAGGGGATTACTGTAGGCTACTGTACAGTTGGTAGGTCACCATCTAGTGTAGATCACTAAACAATTTCTCAACTTATGATTTTTCGAAAATTTGGGAAAAAAAAATTCCGAAAAAAAATGTGAAAGAAAAATTGAATTTTTTCGTATATTTCACTAAAATGCACAACTTTGCTCAAAATACTCCGATTGAGCTCGTTTGCAGACATGGGACAGTCAAGTGGTCTAGAAGTGTCCTGGATTTTTTCTAGATTTTTAGCGACAATTTCAGAGGCTCAAAAAAATTCTGAAAGTCGAGCAATTTGAAAAAATAGCGTTTTTTTTTCAAATTTCCCGGAAAAAAACTGAAAATTCTAGAGCATATTTGCAACGATCCAAACTGTTTTCAGACTGAAGATGAAAGGATTTAGAGAAGGCTGAAACACTGAAACAATGAGAAATCACTGAAATTTATCAGAAATCTTTGAAATCGCAAAAAAAAAATTTTTTTCAATTTTTTTTTTGGTAGTATTTAGTTAAGCACATTTGTCGGGAAACGAAGAGGACAAAAAGTGGGAGAGGCGGAGCGTTGTCAATATAATTGTTATAAGTGGGAGAAGTGGACATAAGGAGCCAAGTGGGGGAGGAAACAATGAGACAAGTAGCAGGAAACAAGAAAGGGAGAAGAGGAAGTGCGCTCTGTTGAGAAGTTTCGGTTTCCTGGATTACTGTAGGTTGGTGAGGTACGCAAACACCGCGATTTAGGATAGTTACAGTATGCATTGGTTTCCTGGATTACTGTAGGTTGGGGAGGTACGCAAACACCGCGATTTAGGATAGTTACAGTATGCATTGGTTTCCTGGATTACTGTAGGTTGGTGAGGTACGCAAACACCGCGATTTAGGATAGTTACAGTACAGTTACAGTACCTCCCCAATCTACAGTAATCCTGGAAACCAATGCGTGTTTTTTTTCCAAAAAATTCCAAAAAAAAAGTTTTTTTCAACATTTTTCTAAAAATCACCCAAAGACCGGGACCGGCACAGCTTTCGATAAACTGATCAACTGATGATAACTGATAAGAAAATAAGAGGCAGTGTCGCCGACGTCGACGACACATAGCAGATAGTGACCACCCCCACTTGACATGTCTCGGGAGGGGGGAACAGGGGAATGTTTGGTTACTGTCAAAACTACGGAAAGCCCCCTTGGGGGGGGGGGGTAATAGAGGGGGGTTATCTCGGGACGAAAGAGAAAGAGAGAGAAATGGAAAGTTGGTGGTCTCGGGAGGGGTAAAATGAAAGAGAAATCGACAATCATCCAATTTCTATTCGAAAACAACGATGCATATGATTGAGAGGGAGGGAGGGGTGGTTTAACGATTTCCCGGTGTTCCGGAACAATTCCGGAACAATTCCGGAACAATTCCGGAACACCAAAATCCGCGAGAAAAGTGCGGGTGTTTTTAAAATATAAAAATTCTTTTTTTTTTTTTGTAATTTCTGAATTTTTCAAAAATCACCGAAAATGTACAAACTTTTGGAATGTGTTTTTTTTTTTGATTTTTGACAATTTTTAAAATTAATTTTTGATTTAAAAAAATTGAAAGGATATTTTTCAAAAGACCGTATCTCCTTGAATAGAGCACACGCTGCCGGAGAATCATTATATCTTGAGATTGATAAGAGATATCAAAAAGTTATCAACTGGAAACTTGTAGTCCTAGTTATGATCTACAATTTTGCCGTTGACAACTTTTTGATATCTCTTATCAATCTCAAGATATATTGATTCTCCGGAATCGTTGCCGCTCTATTCGAGAGTAAATATTGTTTTAGGACATTTTTTTTTAATTTTAATTCTTAAATTTTTTTTTATTGTTTGCAATTTTTTAACGAAAGTGATAACTATATTCAAAATTTTAAGAATACCCGTGTTCTGAAATTGTAATTTTTAGCATTTTTTTCAGTCAAACTTTCAAAAAAAAACGCCATTTCTGCACTTTCGTTTTTTTTGGAATAAAACAAATTTTTTCCGGTTTTCGGATTTCAGGATAAAAAATTTTCAAAAATTTGAAAAGTTTACGAAAAGGAAATAAAAATAAATTTCAGAAATTTTTTTAAAAAATGTTAAAAATCCATATTCCATCAAAATTTTTTTTTACAATTTTGTTCAAACCACAAAATTTCGAGATTGATAAGCGTTATCAAAAAGTTGTCAACAGCAAAATTGTAGATCAAAACTAGGACTACAAGTTTCCAGTCAACTACTTTTTGATATCTCTTATCAATCTCGAGATATAGTGATTCTCCGTCAGCGTGCTGCTCTATTCAAAGAAATACGGTAGCTTCCACTACAAAATCGAAAAAAAAGCACAGATTTTTTCAGAATGCGCGGTTTTTCAGTGGTGTTCACCAGAAAATCCCTCTCTTTCTCAAAAAAAAAAATAATATCGGTTTCGAATATTCTTGAATAACCGGAAAATGTGAAAAGATCTTGATGAGTTAATTGCACACACCATTGACTGAATTTTTCGCAAAAATCTAGGAAATATTGATAATTTAATATTATTTTTCTAAATAACTCCAATGTGATTGCCAAAAAATTTCGTTTCATTTGACAACATTTTCGAGGAAAAAATCGGAAAAAAAAATTTTGAAAACTTTTTTTTTTGAACTTTTCGATTTTTGAGAAATTTTTTTGGAATTTTCGAAAAAGTTTTCTGAAAATATTCAAGAATATTGAATATGCGCTATAAGGAGAAATTGTGGATTTGAGAAAAAAAAATTTTGAAAACTTTTTGTTTTGGAATTTTCCGATTTTTGAAAAAAAATTTTTTTTTGAATTTTTCGATTTTCGAAAAAGTTTTCTGAAAATTTTCAAGAATGTTGAATATGCGCTATAAGGAGAAAATAGGGATTTTCAAGAAATTTTACTGGAACTGAAAATTGGAAAAAAACGTTTTTATTTTGAAATTTTTCGATTTTTGAGAAATTTTTTTGGAATTTTCGAAAAAGTTTTCTGAGAATTTTCAAGAATATTGAATATGCGCTATAAGGAGAAATTGTGGATTTGGGAAAAAAAAATTTTGAAAACTTTTTTTTTTTAATTTTTCGATTTTTGAAAAAAATTTTTTTTGAATTTTTCGATTTTCGAAAAAATTTTCTGAAAATTTTCAAGAACGTTGAGTATGCGCTATAAGGAGAAATTGTGGATTTTCAAGAAATTTTACTGAAACTTGGGAGAAAATTTTTTTTTTTTTTTTAATTTTTTACCAATAAAAAAAAATGAAAAAATGGCAGATCAATTGAGAGCTCCATTTTGGACCATTTTCAGTGTAGATGTCCCAAAATCAAAGGGGACAAGGGGACAACGATGATGGGACACCCTATACAGATAAGTATCATTCTCTAGTATAATGTGAGGGAGTGTCATCTTTTTCTTGTTCATTGACGTGGAAAAATGGGAAAGAGAGGAGGAGGAGGGAATATGGATATGGATGGGTACATATGACGGGAGGGTGTATAAAAGATGAGTTATTATAGAAATGGGCGAGTACGGAATAAGAAATGAGAGAGAGTAGTTTGCTCTACGAAAGTCTCCGGCTCCCATTTCTACGTCTTCGTGGAAAATGATCTACCTAAATGCTCCAATTGAGCTCTGATTTGGACAGGAGAAAGTCAAGGGGTCTAGAAGTGTACTGGATTTTTTCTAGATTTTTAGCGACAATTTCAGAGGCTCTAGAAAATCTGAAAGTCGAGAAATTTGAAAAATGGGGTATCTCTTGGGAAAATGAGCATAACTTGGCTCTGAATGGTCCGGTTGAGATCAAAATTGAATTCCAGGTAGTCAAGGGGTCTAGAAATGAGCGCCGCAGAACAATCCAGAGCCATAGAGCTAAATTCTGGAGCTCCACGTCTTCTGGAAAATGATCTACCTTCAAATTTGAGTGCTCCTAGGTAAAATGAGCACAAATTTACTCAAAATGCTCCAATTTGGCCCAATTTTAAAATGGAAACAGTCGAGGACGCTGATAATGATACAATCATTGTTTTAGGCGTCCAGCTGATATTCTGGAAATGATAAGAAATTTTGAAACCTCCACTTTACATTTTTCCAAAAATTTTCAGTTTCATAGTATTTCCAAATAGCTTTCTGTATCCGATTTTTCATTTTCCAGAATTTCTCAACACATTTCTTTGAAACTGTGCTCAATCGGAGCATTTTCAGCCAAATTCCATAATTTTTTCGTATATTTAACTAAAATGAGCACAAATCGCCTGAAAATGACCCGATTGAGCTCAAAATCGGATTCTGGATGGTCAAGGGACTAGAAATGAGCCCACAGTATTCCGGAACCATAGAGCCAAAATATAAAGCTTCATGTTTTTTTGGAAAATGATCTACATTCAAAATAAGCATTACTTGGCTCCGAATGCTCCGAATGCTCCGGTTGAGCTCAATTTTGAACTTTGGATAGTCAAAGGGTCGAAAAAATCAGACCAGTACATTTCAGAGCCATAGAGCTAAATTTTGAGGCTCCACGTCTTCTGGAAAATGATCTACGTGCAAATTTGGGTGTTCCTAGGTGAAATGAGCATGAATTGGTTCTGCCCTGAATGCTCTCCAAAATGCTCCATATTCTGGTGTCGGGACTCCGTTCTTATCACCAAAAACGTCCTTTCCAGTCGTAAAATAGTCTAGGTGAAACAGTAATCCGGATGATAGGGTCCAAATGCTCCAATTGGGCTCAACTTTGAACTGGGGGTAGTCGGGGGCTCTTGAAATGGTCCAGAGATTTTCCAGATCATTCAGACCAAATTCTGGAGCTTCACGTCTTCGGGAAAATGATCTACCTGCAAATTTAGGTGCATCTAGGTAAAACGAGCATAATATGGCTCAGATTGCCTCAATTGAGCTCAAAATTGAACTCCAGATAGTCAGGGCGACTAGATGTGATTCCTAGAGCTCTAGAGCGAAATTCTGGAGTTTCACGTCTTCTGAAAAATGATCTACATTCAAAATTAGGTGTTCCTAGGGGAAATGATCATAACTTGGCTCAAAACGCTCCAATTGAGCTCTGATTTGGACTGGGAACAGTCAAAGGGTCTAGAAATGAGTCTTGAGATTCCCAGAGCTCTAGAGCACAATTTGGAGCTTCACGTTTTTGTGGGATATGATCTACATTCAAAATTAGCTGCTCCTGGGTGAATTGCGCACAGTTTGGCTCAGATTTGAATTGGTGACAGTTAAGGGGTCTGAAAATGAGCCGAAGACTTTCTAGAGCTCTGGGGGAGCTGCAAATGCTCCGATGATCCGTCTCCAATTATATATCTGTTAGAGCTCACAAATAGGCATCGAAGACAAGTTCAAGAGTCAAATTCAAGTGCGCTCTCTTCGAAATCATTGTTTTTTTTTCAAAATGAACCAAAGCAATGGAACGGACTAACAAACCCACCCTGTTGTTCTGATTTTCAAGTTTCTATGAAACAGAAAAAAATGTAGATCATTTTCCAGAAGACATTGTGATTCTAATAACTTCTCCAGGCTCCTGGGAAGCTCCCAACTCATTTCTAAACCCCTTGACTATTTGGAGTTCAATTTGGAGCCCAATTAGAGCATTTGGAGCAGAGTTATGCTCATTTTGCCAAGGAACACCAAAATTTGCAGGTAGATCATTTTCCAGAAAACATTGAGCTCTCTGTTTTGGCCCTATGGCTCTATGGCTCTGTGGGCTCATTTTCAGACCATTTGCCTGGTAATTGGAGCATTTTGAGCCAAGTTATGATCTTTTCATCTAGCAACACCTAATCGTGAAGGTAGATCATTTTCCAGAAGACGTAGAGCATCAGAATTATTTTCTTGAGCTCTATGAAACCCCAAACTCATTTCTAGTCCGCTTGACTGTCCCCCATTCAAATTAGAGCTCAATCGGAGCATTTTGAGCAAAGTTATGCTCATTTTACCTAGGAACACCTAATCGTGAAGGTAGATCATTTTCCGAAAGACGTGGAGCTCTGTATTTTGGATCTGTGGCTTTGACAATCTTTAGGCTCATTTCTAGTCTACTTGACTATTTGGCCTTCAATTTTGAGCTCAATTGGAGCATTTTGAGCCGTGTTGTGCTAATTTTAGTTAAATATATTCCAAAATGGTAGAATTTGGCTGAAAATGCACCGATTAAGCGGTATTTTCGAGCATTTTATGAAAAAGGATAGAAAATTGGAAGTTCGGATACAGAAAGCTACTTGGGAATTTGATGAAACTGGGAATTTTGGGAAAAATGTAAAGTGGAGGTTTCAAGATTTTTTATCATTTCCAGAATATCAGCTGGACGCCTAAAACAATGATTTTATCATTATCAGTGTCCTCCACGGTTTCCATTTTGAAATTGGGCCAAATTGGAGCATTTTGAGTGAATTTGTGCTCATTTTACCTAGAAAACACCCAAATTTGCAGGTAGATCATTTTCCAGAAGACATGGAGCTCCAGAATTTTCCCAAACTATATTGGAAAGCCTCTGGACAGTTTCTAGGCCCCTTTACTATCTAAAATCTAATTTTGATCTCAACTGGACCACTTGTGCTCATTTTCTCAAGTGATACCCCATTTTTCATATTTCTCGACTTTCAGATTTTCTAGAGCCTCTGAAATCGTCGCTAAAAATCCAGAAAAAATCCAGGACACTTCCAGACCCCTTGATTGTCCCATGTCCAAAGATGAGCTCAATCGGAGCATTTAGAGCAAAGTTGTGCTCATTTTACCTAGACGCCCCTTATTTTGACTGTAGATCATTTTCCCAAAGACGTGGAGCTCCAAAATGAAAAAAAAACGGGGAAATTGAGAAAATCAAAGGGAAACTGGCAGAAAAAGGGAAAAAGAGGGCGCGAAAAAGGGGAGAAAGGGGGGAAATGTGTAGATGACGCAAATGAACGCAGGTGTTCGGCAGCTGGGCGGGCACGGGGCAGGGAAAGGGCAGAGATGGATTGGATTGGATTGAGGGACGAAAGAAAGAGACATTTTGGAAAAATAAGTAGAGTGGAATTGAAAAATTGAGAAATTTCTTCTTTTTCTGCATATTTCACTGAAATGAGCACAACTTTGCTCAAAATGCTCCGATTGAGCTCATCTTCAGAAAATGGACAGTCAAGGGGTCTAGGAGTGTCCTGGATTTTTTCTAGATTTTTAGCGACGATTTCAGAAGCTCTAGAAAATCTGAAAGTCGAGAAATTTGAAAAATGGGGTATCTCTTGGGAAAATGAGCAGAACTTGGCTCTGAATGCTCCGATTGAGCTCAAAATTGAATTCCAGGTAGTCAAGGGGTCTAGAAATGAGCCTGGGACATTCCAAAGCCATAAAGCCAAAATCTGAAGCCTTACGCTTTGTGGAAAATGATCTACATTCAAAGTTAGAAGCGTCCAGGTTGAATGAGCATAACTTGGCTCTAAATGCTCCAATTGAGCTCAAAACTGGATTCTAGATAGTCAAGAGGACTGAAAATGAGCCCGGAGCTTTTCAGAGCTCCACGTCTTCTGGAAAATGATCTACCTTCACGATTAGGTGTTGCTAGATGAAAAGAGCATTACTTGGCTCAAAATGCTCCAATTACTAGGCAAATGGTCTGAAAATGAGCCCACAGAGCCATAGAGCCATAGGGGCCAAAAGAGAGAGCTCAATGTTTTCTGGAAAATGATCTACCTGCAAATTTGAGTGCATCTAGTTAAAATGAGCATAACTTTGCTCCAAATGCTCTAATTGAGCTCCAAATTGAACTCCAAATAGTCAAGGGGTCTAGAAATGAGTTGGGAGCTTCCCAGGAGTCTGGAGAAGTTATTAGAATCACAATGTCTTCTGGAAAATGATCTACATTTTTTTTGTTTTATAGAAACTTGAAAATTTGAAGAACAGAGTGGGTTTTAGTGCTGTCTTATTGGCTTGGTTCATTTGAATAAAAAGTGACCCCAGACTCATTTCTAGACCCTTTGACTGTTCCCAGTTCAAATCAGAGCTCAATTGGAGCATTTTGAGCCATATTATGCTCATTTAACCTAGAAGCACTCAATTAGACGGTTTCCCGGGAACTTAGACCTCTACATTCTGGCTCTATGGCTCAAATAACTCCTTCGGCTTATTTTTAGACCCCTTGACTGCCTTAAATTCAAATCTGAGTCAAAATAAAACTGTTTGAGCCAAATTGTGCTCATTTTACCTAAATGCACCCAAATTTGAAGGTAGATCATTTTCCAGAAGACGTGAAGCTCCAGAATTTTGTCTGAATGATCTGGAAAGCCTCTGGACCGTTGCTAGAGCCCCTGACTACCCCCAGTTCAAAGTTGAGCCTAATTGGAGCATTTGGACCCTATCATCCGGATTACTGTTCCACCTAGACTATTTCACGACTGGAAAGGACGTTTTTGGTGATAAGAACGGAGTCCGGAATCCAAAATAGAGCACTTTTGAGAACATTCAAGGCAGAACCAAGTTTCGAGCCAATTCATGCTCATTTCACCTAGGAACGCTTCTAATTTCGCACGTAGATCATTTTCCAGAAGACGTGGAGCTCTGAAAAACTCCAGAGATCTGGAATGTTCTGAGCTGATTTTTTGACCCTTTGACTATCCAAAGTTCAAAATTGAGCTCAACCGGAGCATTCGGAGCATTCGGAGCCAAGTTATGCTTATTTTGAATGTAGATCATTTCCCAGGAAAACATGAAGCTCTATATTTTGGCTCTATGGTTCTGGAATACTGTGGGCTCATTTCTAGTCCCCTTGACCATCCAGAATCCAATTTTCAGCTCAATCGGGTCATTTTCAGGCGACTTGTGCTCATTTTAGTTAAATATTCTTAAAAATTATGGAATTTGGCTGAAAATGCTCCGATTGAGCACAGTTTCAAAGAAATGTGTTGAGAAATTCTGGAAAATGAAGAATCGGATACAGAAAGCTATTTGGGACTTTGATGAAACTGGGAATTTTGGGAAAAATGTAAAGTGGAGGTTTCAATATTTCTTATCATTTCCAGAATATCAGCTGGACGCCTAAAACAATGATTTTATCATTATCAGTGTCCTCGACTGTTTCCATTTTAAAATTGGGCCAAATTGGAGCATTTTGAGTAAATTTGTGCTCATTTTACCTAGGAGCACCAAAATTTTCTAAAAGACATGGAGCTCCAGAATTTTGGCTCCATGGCTCTGGCGAACCTTAGGCTTATTCTCACATTTCTTGACTATCCCATGTCTGAAGTTGAGCTCAATTGAAGCATTGTGAGCCAACTTATGCTCATTTTACCTAGAAAAACACAAATTTGTAAGTAGATCATTTTCCAAAAGACGTGGAGCTCTATACTTTGGCTCTGTGGTTCTGGCAAACCTTAGGCTCATTTTTTAACATTTCGACTGTTCGAAATCCAATTTTGGGCTCGAAAAGACCATCTTGAGCCAACTTATGCTCTTTTTACCTAGGAACACCCAAATTTGCAGGTAGATCATTTTCCAGAAGACGTAAAGCTTCAGAAACTTGCTCTAGAGCTCTATGAAACCAACAAAGCTCATTTCTAGACCCGAAATGGAGCATTTTCTGGAAGGATTGGGGGGGGGGGAAATTTCGAGCCTGGGAATTTACCTGGGAATACCGAAATTTGCAGGTAGATCATTTTCCAAAAGACGTAGAGCCTCAAAAAACATGTTAGACCCGAAATGGAGCATATTCTGGGGGACTGGGGGAAAATTGCGAGCCAAAACCAAAACCAGTGGAAGGATGTGGGGGGGAGGGGGTAGATCAGAAGGCACCAGCACATGAAAACTGCTCCTCCTCACAAAAAGATACGAAATTAGTGAGTGAGTGAGTGTGTGTGTCATCATTCTCTGTGCACACACTCACTAACGAAGTCGCGTCTCCGGAATTGGATTGTCAAGTCAACTGGTCCGGAACTCGTGTGTCCTCCCCCTTCGAGCCGCCGCCGCCGCCAACGATTTTTCGGCTTTTCGCTGCCGAAAAAGAGAGATTTGTTCCGGTTTTGGGGGAATTTGAAACGAGATGATGGCAAGAATCAGTGGACATGTTTGGGAGGGTTTTAGCGGTTTTAGGGGGGGGGGGGGTGTCTAGAGATCATGGACACTCGGAACCATGGGGGGAGCTAGAAACAAACTGTGTGCTCTTCCTACCTGGGAGAATCCGAATTTCCAGGTAGATCATATTCCACGGAAACGTGAAGCTCCAAATTGTGCTCTAGAGCTCTGGGAAGCTCAAGACTCATTTCTAGACCTCTTTGACTGTTCCCAGTCCGAATCAGAGCTCAATTGGAGCATTTTGAGCCAAAATATGATCATTTCCCCTAGGAACACCTAATTTTGAATTTAGACCATTTTCCAAAAGACGTGAAACTCCAGAATCTTGCTCTAGACCTCTATCAAGCTCCGGAATCACATCTAGTCGCCCTGACTATCCAAAGTTCAAAATTGAGCGCAACCGGAACATTTTGAGCCATTTTATGCTCATTTTACCTAGATTCACCCAAATTTGCAGGTAGATCATTTTCCAGAAGACATGGAGCTCCGGAAACTTCCCCCAGAGCTCTAGAACGTTTTCGGCGGATTTCTAATCCTCTTGACCATTTGGAGTTTAATTTTGAGCTCAATCGGAGCATTTTGAGCCGAGTTGAGCTCATTTTACCTAGGAACGCTTAAATTTGAATGTAGATCATTTTCCTAATGACGTGGAGCTTCAGAAACTTGCTTCAGGGCTCATTCTCTAAGCCCCTTGACTACTTGGATTTCAAATTTAAGCCCAATTGGAGCATTCTGAGCAAAAACTTGTGCTCTATATGATCTACACTAAATTTGGCTTGTGCCTAGCATTCCAGAGGACGTGGATATTCAGAATTTAGCCCGGATGCTAGGAAATCTTATTATTTTTCACTGGAAGCAAAAAAAATATCAGAAATCGATGAAACTGGAATTTTTTTTTTCGGATTCTTGATTTGGAACGATTTTGAATGTAGATCATTTTCCAGAAGGCGTGAAGCTTCAGAATTTGGCTCTATGACTCGGGAATGTTCTGGGCTAATTTCTAGTCCCCTTGACAATTTGGATTTCAATTTTGAGCTCAATGGGACTATTTTGACACTTATTTAACCGAATGGCTTCCAGTTTCAAATGTAGATCATTTTCCAGAAGACGTGAAGGTTCAGAAGTATGTTCTTGAGCTCTGTGAAACCCCATACTCATTTCTAGTCCGCTTGACTGTCCCCCATTCAAAGTTGAGCTCAATTGGAGCATTCGGAGCCAAGTTGTGCTCATTTTACCTAGGAATACCTAATTTTGAACGTAGATCATTTTCCGAAAGACGTGGAGCCTCCAGAATTAGATCTATGGCTCTGGTATGTTCTAGACTGAATTTTTGACCCCTTGACTACCTGGAATCCAATTTAGATCTAAATTGGAGTATATTGAGCAAAGTTATGCTCGTTTCACCTAGGAACACCTAATTTTCAAAGTAGATCACTTTTTAGCTCTTTGAAACCCCAGACTCATTTCTAGACCCTCTTATTATCTGGATTTGAGCCAAAATGGAGCACTTATTGAAAAGGGACTTTCGGAGTCCTTATCAGTGATAAACTTTTCAAGAGGAGATTTTTAAAAAAATAAAATAAATTATGACTTCTCGCGTACCTCTTTTGAGCCGTATCCTCCCTTGTGATCGATTATGTCCAGGTGGGCCTTTTCTGTAATTTAGAAATTTAAAAAAAAAACGTCCTAATTTCGAAATGAAGAAAAAAGAAAATTCGAAAAATCACCAGAAAAAAAAATTTTTTTTTGGAATTTTTGAATATTTTAGAAAAGTTTTTACATTTTCGGTAATTTTTGAAAAATTTAGAAATTACAAAAAAATTCGAATTTTTATATTTTAAAAATTCCGAAAATTCCAGATTTTAGGAGAACAATTTAAAAAATCATAAATACTGAAAAAATTAACTTTTTAAAATTTTTTAAAAATTCCAGAAAATTCCTTTTCGGAAAATTTAAATTTCAAAAAATTTAGAAAAATTCCAGAAAATTTATTTTCGGAAAATTCAAATTTCAAAAATTTTTAAAAAAATTCCAGATTATTCTTTTTCAGAAAATTGAAATTTCAAAAATGTTAAAAAAAATTCCAGAAAATTATTTTTCGGAAAATTTAAATTTCAAAAAATTTTAAAAAAAACTTCCAGAAAATTCCTTCTTAAATCCGGAAGCGGTTTTTAGAGGAAATACGCCAATCTAAGTATGTAGATCAGAAAAAAAGGTAAAAAAGAGAAAAAAAACCGAACAAAGAGCGGTAAAATGGGGGGGGGGGGAGAGATAGCCATCTCCCCTGCACTCTCTCTCTCTCGTTGTCTGCGTCTCCTCTCTCTCTCTCTCTCACAGCGAACAGAGTAATAAACCGACCGATTTTCCGCTCATTTCCCTATTTGGCTGAGTATAAGAGGAAGGGTCAAGGACCAATTTGGGTCTTGAAGCGAAAATATTCGCAAATATTTGAAAAATTCTTCATCTGAAAAAATTCGAAAAATTTTTGAATTTTTTGAAAAACTTGAAATTTTTAAAAATTTTTAATTTTTTAACTTAATTTTTTTTTTAATTTTTAAATACTTTGAAATGAATTTTAATTTCGAAAATGTTTGAAGAATAAAAAATAATATTTCAGAGAAAAAACCCTGATAAACTTCTGATCAAAAAATGAAAAAAAATTACATTTTCAGAAAACTGGTATTTTAATTTTATAATTTTTTAAAATAATTTTTTGATCATCAGTATTGATTTATCAACACTTGCATTTTCACCATAATTTATTCTCACTAAAACTCCAAATTTTCGGTATTTTCTGAAACAGTGATTTTTTTTTTTTAAATCATACTATCGGATGACATTCGAAATGGCTCGCCGAGGAGAGCTCTGCCGGAGAATCAATACATCTCGAGATTGATAGGAGATATCAAAAAACTTTCAACTGCAAACTTGTAGATCAAAACTAGGACTACAATATTGCTGTTGACAACTTTTTGATATCTCTTATCAATCTCCAGATATATTGATTCTCCGGCAGCGTGTGCTCTTTTCGAGGAAAGACGGTATTGATTATTTAATAAAATGATATCAGTGTCAAAAATGATTGAATTCCTGGGACGATATTTGATCTCAATGGGAGGTCAAATACTAAAGATGCTTTTCTTTCAGAAAAAAAATTTTTTAAGAATAAAATCACTGTTTCAAAAAATCAAAAAAAATTGGAATTTTCGAAAGAAAAATGATTCGTCGTAAAAACGAAAATCAAAGAGAAAAAAAAGAAATGCTATAATTTAATAAATTTTTTTCTAAATAATTGGTAAAAATACAGTTCTGGCCAAAAAGGTATGCCGTTTGGTTTTTTGAGATCTGCCGGAGAATCACTATATCTCGCGATTGATAAGCGATATCAAAAAGTTGTCAACAGAACAATTGTAGATCAAAACTAGGACTATAATATTGCAGTTGACAACTTTTTGATATCTCTTATCAATTTAGAGATATAATCATTCTCCGGCAGCGTGTGCTCTTTTCGAGGAAATACGGTAAAAATAATTCAATTTTCCCAAATAGTGGTTAGGGGGGTGTCCAAATCAACATAGCATGTCAATATATACACGAACCGAATCGAAATAAGAGAAATGAGACAGGTGAATGACAGTTTCGGATGAAATACGACTGGCCGGGGGGCAATTAGACACCCCCATCTGTTGCTTTTACATTCGAACACATAGAGGGACTATTTCCGGAAAATACGGATTGATTCCGGAGACATAAAACTGATAACAAAACTGATAAGTAAAAAAAAAAAAAAAAAAAATTTTTTTCAATTATTTTAAAACTTTTTTTTTCAATCTCAAAAATATTTCGGCGATCAATCACAAACATTGACACAATTATTTCGAAAAAAATGTATCAAATTATCATTTCTTTTTTCTCTTCAATTATCACTATTCTCTACGACGAATCATTTTTGTTTCTAAAATTCGAAATTTTCAAGATTTTCTGAAAAAGTGATTTTATTTTTATTTTATTTTGAATTTTTTTTTTTTTCCGGAAAAAAGCATCCTTAGTGTTTGACTTCCCATTGAGATTAAGTATCTTTCCAGGAATTCAATCATTTTTGACACTGATATCATTTTATTAAATAATCAATACCGTATTTCTTCGAAAACAGCACACGCTGCCCGGGAGAATCACTATATCTTGAGATTGATAAGAGATATCAAAAAGTTATCAACTGGAAACTTGTAGATCACAACTAGGACTACAATATTGCAGTTGACAACTTTTTGATATCTCTTATCAATCTCCAGATATAATCATTTTCCGGCAGCGTGTGCTCTATTCGAGGAGATACGATCTTTTGAAAAATATCCTTTCAATATTTTTTTGTTTTTTAATAAAATAGATCAAAAAATAATTTAAAAATTTGTCAAAAATCAGAAAAAAAAATCCCCAAAGTTTGTACATTTTTGGTGTTCAAAAATGGATAGTTAAACAAAATTTTTTTAAAAAAAGTTTGAAAATTCGAAAAAATTCCAGAAATTTGAAAAAAAAAATTTTTAGTCCCGAAAATAATTAAAACTGAAGGAATTGATTTTTGAAAAATTTCAGAAAATTTCAGAAAATTCCACTTTGGAAAATGTGAAATTTTCAAATTTTTTAAAAAAAAATTTTGAAAATTTTTTGAAAAATTCCAAAAAAAATTCCAAATTTTTGGAAAAAATGTAAAAATCGGAGAATTCAAATGATAATAATTCTAAAAATGTTTGAAAAAATCCAAAAAATTCCAGATTTTTGGGAAAAAAATTCCAATATTAAATTTTTTTAAATTTTCAAAAAATTCTCGAAAATTTCCTCTAAAAAAAAAATTAAAAATCCGAATAATTTAAATGTTAAGAAAGGATACGAAAACGTGTGAAAATCCATGGAAAATGTGTGAGAACATGGGCTGAGGGGGGATATTAATACATAAATGTGCGTAAATGATCCATTAATTGTCCAGAATGTGTTGTTATCTTCCCATTTTAATCTGTGTCCTTATTCTTCTCATATGTATCGTAAATTATGTAAAAGGGTCCGTCCAGGGGGTATATCGGAGTGGTAGATCAGAAGAAGAATGGGGGAAAAAGAAGGAAAGAGACAGGTTTCCCAGCAGTTTCCTTCGTGGGAGGTATCCTGGGTGGTCTGGGGGGGACCACGTACAATACCTCATAATTGACGCGCAATATAACTATGTCTATGCATTATTACGGTAGGCAGGACTACGGTATATTAGGGATACTGTAGGCAGGAGTACGGTATAGAAAGGATACTGTAGGTGGTCTATGATACATTTCCTTCGTGGGAGGTATCCGGGGTGGTCTCGGGGGAAAATGGACCACTTGCAGATGACTGACGCACTTTCACGTACAGCACCTTATATTTGACGCGCAATAGGATTGCAACCAAGACTACAGTAGGAGATTACGGTGCAGTAGGGATACTGTAGGTAGAAGCGATGGTCAGTAGAGCGCGTTTGCAACTTTCACGTAGCAGGCAATGTCAGAAAATGCAAAATCTACTGTTTCACTGAATTTTGATCAATCGAGTAATCAACTGAATCTCAATTATTGTTCTAGAATTTCCATAGATTACTGTAGACAGACTCAAAGGCGCAAAGGTTACTGTAGGTTACGACACGCTGCCGGAGAATCATTATATCTCGAGATTGATAAGAGATATCAAAAAGTTGTCAACTGCAAACTTGTAGTCCTAAGTTTGATCTACAAGTTTGCAGCTGACAACTTTTTGATATCTCTTATCGAACGGAAAGCAAGGCGAAAACAAAGAGAAAACAAGAACGGACATTGAAACTGATGTAATAGGAGGAAAAGAGCGTGGGTGGCCAAACAGGTGAAAGAGAGCGGTCCATTGGTATATTCGCCAATAGAAATCGATATTCGTGGAGTGGTTGATGGAGTGAGCGGGGGGGGGGGGCAGGTGGATGAGGGTCAGGTCAATTTGAGGCATCCGAGATTGGCGACCATGTAGGTTTTCAGCCGCGCGATAATATCGGATGCCATCGAAATGGCCCCGCAACCGAGGAGAGCTCTGCCGGAGAATCATTATATCTGGAGATTGATAAGAGATATCAAAAAATTGTCAACTGCAAATTTGTAGTCCTACTTATGATCTACAATTTTGCTGCTGACAACTTATTGATATCTCTTATCAATGTCCAGATATAATCATTCTACGGCAAAGCTCTCCTCGGTTGCGGGGCCATTTCGATGGCATCCGATAGTAATGTTCGTTTATACGCTCCGCCAGCGGGCGTCCGGTCTCTCCGATGTATGATCTACCACAGTCGCAAGTGATTCGGTAGATGTATCTGCTGGAGGGATCGTCCCTTCTGTTCCACGACTGTTGCGTTCACATACTCCCTCTATCACACAATTAGTCGATACTCTGTGTCAAATCCGCGGTGTACTTCAAATAAATTGATCCAATCAAAGCCTTCTGCTCACACAAATAATGCCACCAGAAAGCACCTAAATCAGCTCGTCCACCAAATTATTGATAAGAGATATCAAAAAGTTGTCAACTGGAAACTTGTAGATCACGACTAGGACTACAAGTTTTCAGTTGATAACTTTTTGATATCTCTTATCAATCTCGGGATATAACGGTTCTCCGAGGCAGCGTTTGATTCGCGGTCTAGAAACCCAAATGCGCTCTCATTTCCTAGGCCATTATATCTGGAGATTGATAAGAGATATCAAAAAGTTGTCAACAGCAAAATTGTAGATCACGACTAGCACTACAAGTTTCCAGTTGACAACTTTTTGATATCTCTTATCAATCACGAGATATCATCATTCTCCGGCAGGGGTGGCGCTCTATTCGTGGAAACACGGTCGCCGGTAGCTTCCACATTTAAAAAATCGCCAAAAAGAGAGAAAATACAGTAGATAGGTTACTGTAGACACGCTCTATGGTACTTCTTCAAAGGGAATCCGTTGTTATTACTGCTAATCCTCAGGAGGTACTTTTTGCTCTTTGAGCACACATACTCGACTACTTTCTAGTGATCCCTTCCTTCGTCTCTCTGCGTCTCTCCATTCATCCCTCTCTCTCTTATTTAGCGAGAGAGAGAGAGAGAGAGACGCAGAGAGTGTTTGCACTGGTATAATACGGTTCCCCCCACAGATTATCCCCCCAAGAAACAAACGACAAGTGTATTTGGGGGAAAAAGCCAAAAAAAGGGGATGAGGGACCAAAAATTCGGAAAAAAAACCACTTTTTGAAAAATGGAAAATTAGAAATTTCGGTCGAGCGCGTTTGCTGGTTGAAACCACATGGTTATCGATTTTTTAGAGATGGCAGAGTGCTGGGACATTGTGGGACAACTATGGGACAAGTATGGGACACCCTCCTTGTGGGACACAGGAGACTACTCAAAATTTGGCCAATTTTCTCGAAAAAGTGTTCAATTTCATGAAATGTTGCAAATGCGCTCTATTGAACAACTCTCCATATTTCGATAGAGCGCAGTTGCATAGTCCAAACACGCTGAAAATCGATATTTATGTGTGTATCAGTTGACGATTCGATTGATGGTGTTATTGAGAAGACGTCGCCCTTCCAGGTACGCCGTCGCGTGGTCGTAGTGCTTCGGAACGACGGTCAGGATCTGAGGGAAAGTAGATCAAATTATGATTAGAGCATTTGAAACAAACAAACCTTCGGATTCTCCACACTCTCCATCGTGAAGTTGAAGACGTTCGTGTTGACGCGCGCCTGGAAAAACAACAAATGAAGGAGAATTTGGCTGCGTACGTTACACTGAGTATTAAACGCCCTGATTGTTTTTCAATTTGGAGAGGGATTGGCGCGAAGTTTTCAAATTTCCCGATGGATTTGGTGAATTGGAAAATTAATGTGCAATTTGTCGTCGCCGTGTTTGCACATTTACGCACACAATAATTTGGGAAATTTGGCGCGAAATTCAAATATCCGATGCGATGGGAAAAATGTGCATTTTGTCGTCGCGGTGTTTGCGTACTCAAATTTTCAGAAAAATGGCGCGAAATTCAAATTCCAATTCCAATTCGTAAAGTGTGTGCATTTTTACGTCATGGTGTTAGATTTTTGGCGCGAAATTCAAATTCCAATTCCAATTCGCAAAGTGTGTGCATTTTTACGTCATGGTGTTAGATTTTTGGCGCGAAATTCGAATTCAAAATCCAATTCGTAAAGTGTGTGCATTTTTACGTCATGGTGTTAGATTTTTGGCGCGAAATTCAAATTCAAATTCCAATTCGTAAAGTGTGTGCATTTTTGCGTCATGGTGTTAGATTTTTGGCGCGAAATTCAAATTCAAATTCCAATTCGTAAAATGTGTGCATTTTTGCGTGGCGGTGTTTGCAGAACACAGTACCTCCTGTCCGAGTGTGTTCATCTTGGCCAAATCGGGCAATTTGTGCTGATCCGTGATCGAGGCGGCCACTTTGACCTGTACGTACCGGCCGCTGGTGCACGTGACGAACGAGTCGAAGTGGAGCACGTGTCCTATTTCGACGGGCTTCGTGAACTCGATCTGATCCATGGATCGGATCGAAACGCGCCCTTTGCAGTAGAGTTTCGCGTTCGTGTGCGCCAATTCGAGCGCTTTTCGCATCAGGAAGCCGCCGAATATCTTTCCGTACATGTTCTGGTACTCAGGGAAGCAGATCTCCGTCACCGAGAGCTTCGTCTTGTGCATCCACATCTCAGTGTCCTGAAAACGACGAGTTATGATCTACTGAATGCCCAAACGGAGAGCATTTCGAGCCGAGATACTGTATGACATCGCACAATCATCGATATCTCGAGATTGATAAGAGATATCAAAACGTTGTCAACAACAAAAATGTAGATCACAACTAGGACTACAAGTTTTCTGTTGACAACTTTTTGATATCTCTTATCAATCTCCAGATATAATCATTCTCCCGGGCAGTGGTTGGGGTGTCACAAAAATTTGCTGTTTCTCAATTTCTAAATATTTCCCTTTCGAAAATCTCAAATATTTTTCAGTTGTTTTCACTACATAATTTTAAACTACTTCCCAACCGAAACCGGAATTCTGGGCTAGTTTTCCAGTTTTCCGGTTATCTTCCGGAAACAACCACCGTCCGGGAAAATGATTATATCTCGAGATTGATAAGAGATATCAAAAAGTTATCAACTGCAAACTTGTAGTCCTAGTTGTGATCTACAATTTTGCGGTTGGCAACTTTTAGATATCTCTAATCAATCTCCAGAAAATCCGATAGTAAAATGGCCTATTTTTGAAGCACAAAAAGAGAGCATTTTGAGCAAAGATATGATTTTTCAAAAATAGGCCATTTTACTATCGGATTATCTCGAGATTGATAAGAGATATCAAAAAATTGTCAACGGGAAAATTGTAGATCAAAACTAGGACTACAAGTTTACAGTTGCCGACTTTTTGATATCTCTTATCAATCTCGAGATATGATCATTTTCCGGCAAAGCTCTCCTCGGTTGCGGGGCCATTTTGTTGGAATCCGATAGTAGACACAACGAAAATGATTTTTCCCAGCTTTTTGAAATCCTCAAAAATTTTTCACTGATCTACGGCCGAGAAATCCGTTTGAGCAGAAAAAAACCGATGATATGATTAGGACCTCGTGCAACCAACGTTTTCGATAACGGGTCGATTCGAAGATTTCAAGAAACAGTGGATTATTTTCCCCCACTCGACACCCACCTCCAAAATGGGAATATCGTTGATAGTGTTTCTGGTGGTCAATTTGATGTACATGTCGTGTATCAGACGCAGCTCCTCGTTCGTCGGCTGCCGTTCGTCCGTGTTGCTCATCCGCTTGAAGTGCTCCTTCGTCGAGTGCATCGCTTCTGCCTGGTCGGGAGTCTCGGCGAGCAGTCCGTGCACACGCACCTTCTTCGTCCCGTCCCACGGATCACGGGAGACCTGCAAGATGAAATAACCATCCTAGACATACCAGATGTACCCAGATGTGGTTCCTATGTAAGAAACAGTACCAGAACCATCCTAGACATACCAGATGTACCCAGATGTGGTTCCCATGTAAGAAACAGTACCAGAACCATCCTAGACATACCAGATGTACCCAGATGTGGTTCCTATGTAAGAAACAGTACCAGAACCATCCTAGACATACCAGATGTACCCAGATGTGATTCCCATGTAAGAAACAGTACCAGAACCATCCTAGACATACCAGATGTACCCAGATGTGGTTCCTATGTAAGAAACAGTACCAGAACCATCCTAGACATACCAGATGTACCCAGATGTGGTTCCCATGTAAGAAACAGTACCAGAACCATCCTAGACATACCAGATGTACCCAGATGTGGTTCCCATGTAAGAAACAGTACCAGAACCATCCTAGACATACCAGATGTACCCAGATGTGGTTCCCATGTAAGAAACAGTACCAGAACCATCCTAGACATACCAGATGTACCCAGATGTGGTTCCCATGTAAGAAACAGTACCAGAACCATCCTAGACATACCAGATGTACCCAGATGTGGTTCCCATGTAAGAAACAGTACCAGAACCATCCTAGACATACCAGATGTACCCAGATGTGATTCCCATGTAAGAAACAGTACCAGAACCATCCTAGACATACCAGATGTACCCAGATGTGGTTCCTATGTAAGAAACAGTACCAGAACCATCCTAGACATACCAGATGTACCCAGATGTGGTTCCTATGTAAGAAACAGTACCAGAACCATCCTAGACATACCAGATGTACCCAGATGTGGTTCCCATGTGAGAAACAGTACCAGAACCATCCTAGACATACCAGATGTACCCAGATGTGATTCCCATGTAAGAAACAGTACCAGAACCATCCTAGACATACCAGATGTACCCAGATGTGATTCCCATGTAAGAAACAGTACCAGAACCATCCTAGACATACCAGATGTACCCAGATGTGATTCCCATGTAAGAAACAGTACCAGAACCATCCTAGACATACCAGATGTACCCAGATGTGATTCCCATGTAAGAAACAGTACCAGAACCATCCTAGACATACCAGATGTACCCAGATGTGATTCCCATGTAAGAAACAGTACCAGAACCATCCTAGACATACCAGATGTACCCAGATGTGATTCCCATGTAAGAAACAGTACCAGAACCATCCTAGACATACCAGATGTACCCAGATGTGGTTCCTATGTAAGAAACAGTACCAGAACCATCCTAGACATACCAGATGTACCCAGATGTGGTTCCCATGTGAGAAACAGTACCAGAACCATCCTAGACATACCAGATGTACCCAGATGTGATTCCCATGTAAGAAACAGTACCAGAACCATCCTAGACATACCAGATGTACCCAGATGTGATTCCCATGTAAGAAACAGTACCAGAACCATCCTAGACATACCAGATGTACCCAGATGTGATTCCCATGTAAGAAACAGTACCAGAACCATCCTAGACATACCAGATGTACCCAGATGTGATTCCCATGTAAGAAACAGTACCAGAACCATCCTAGACATACCAGATGTACCCAGATGTGATTCCCATGTAAGAAACAGTACCAGAACCATCCTAGACATACCAGATGTACCCAGATGTGATTCCCATGTAAGAAACAGTACCAGAACCATCCTAGACATACCAGATGTACCCAGATGTGATTCCCATGTAAGAAACAGTACCAGAACCATCCTAGACATACCAGATGTACCCAGATGTGATTCCCATGTAAGAAACAGTACCAGAACCATCCTAGACATACCAGATGTACCCAGATGTGGTTCCTATGTAAGAAACAGTACCAGAACCATCCTAGACATACCAGATGTACCCAGATGTGGTTCCCATGTGAGAAACAGTACCAGAACCATCCTAGACATACCAGATGTACCCAGATGTGATTCCCATGTAAGAAACAGTACCAGAACCATCCTAGACATACCAGATGTACCCAGATGTGATTCCCATGTAAGAAACAGTACCAGAACCATCCTAGACATACCAGATGTACCCAGATGTGGTTCCCATGTGAGAAACAGTACCAGAACCATCCTAGACATACCAGATGTACCCAGATGTGATTCCCATGTAAGAAACAGTACCAGAACCATCCTAGACATACCAGATGTACCCAGATGTGATTCCCATGTAAGAAACAGTACCAGAACCATCCTAGACATACCAGATGTACCCAGATGTGGTTCCCATGTGAGAAACAGTACCAGAACCATCCTAGACATACCAGATGTACCCAGATGTGATTCCCATGTAAGAAACAGTACCAGAACCATCCTAGACATACCAGATGTACCCAGATGTGGTTCCCATGTGAGAAACAGTACCAGAACCATCCTAGACATACCAGATGTACCCAGATGTGATTCCCATGTAAGAAACAGTACCAGAACCATCCTAGACATACCAGATGTACCCAGATGTGGTTCCTATGTAAGAAACAGTACCAGAACCATCCTAGACATACCAGATGTACCCAGATGTGGTTCCCATGTAAGAAACAGTACCAGAACCATCCTAGACATACCAGATGTACCCAGATGTGGTTCCCATGTAAGAAACAGTACCAGAACCATCCTAGACATACCAGATGTACCCAGATGTGGTTCCCATGTAAGAAACAGTACCAGAACCATCCTAGACATACCAGATGTACCCAGATGTGGTTCCCATGTAAGAAACAGTACCAGAACCATCCTAGACATACCAGATGTACCCAGATGTGGTTCCCATGTAAGAAACAGTACCAGAACCATCCTAGACATACCAGATGTACCCAGATGTGATTCCCATGTAAGAAACAGTACCAGAACCATCCTAGACATACCAGATGTACCCAGATGTGGTTCCTATGTAAGAAACAGTACCAGAACCATCCTAGACATACCAGATGTACCCAGATGTGGTTCCTATGTAAGAAACAGTACCAGAACCATCCTAGACATACCAGATGTACCCAGATGTGGTTCCCATGTGAGAAACAGTACCAGAACCATCCTAGACATACCAGATGTACCCAGATGTGATTCCCATGTAAGAAACAGTACCAGAACCATCCTAGACATACCAGATGTACCCAGATGTGATTCCCATGTAAGAAACAGTACCAGAACCATCCTAGACATACCAGATGTACCCAGATGTGGTTCCCATGTGAGAAACAGTACCAGAACCATCCTAGACATACCAGATGTACCCAGATGTGATTCCCATGTAAGAAACAGTACCAGAACCATCCTAGACATACCAGATGTACCCAGATGTGATTCCCATGTAAGAAACAGTACCAGAACCATCCTAGACATACCAGATGTACCCAGATGTGGTTCCCATGTGAGAAACAGTACCAGAACCATCCTAGACATACCAGATGTACCCAGATGTGATTCCCATGTAAGAAACAGTACCAGAACCATCCTAGACATACCAGATGTACCCAGATGTGGTTCCCATGTGAGAAACAGTACCAGAACCATCCTAGACATACCAGATGTACCCAGATGTGATTCCCATGTAAGAAACAGTACCAGAACCATCCTAGACATACCAGATGTACCCAGATGTGGTTCCTATGTAAGAAACAGTACCAGAACCATCCTAGACATACCAGATGTACCCAGATGTGGTTCCCATGTAAGAAACAGTACCAGAACCATCCTAGACATACCAGATGTACCCAGATGTGGTTCCCATGTAAGAAACAGTACCAGAACCATCCTAGACATACCAGATGTACCCAGATGTGATTCCCATGTAAGAAACAGTACCAGAACCATCCTAGACATACCAGATGTACCCAGATGTGGTTCCCATGTGAGAAACAGTACCAGAACCATCCTAGACATACCAGATGTACCCAGATGTGATTCCCATGTAAGAAACAGTACCAGAACCATCCTAGACATACCAGATGTACCCAGATGTGGTTCCTATGTAAGAAACAGTACCAGAACCATCCTAGACATACCAGATGTACCCAGATGTGGTTCCCATGTAAGAAACAGTACCAGAACCATCCTAGACATACCAGATGTACCCAGATGTGGTTCCTATGTAAGAAACAGTACCAGAACCATCCTAGACATACCAGATGTACCCAGATGTGGTTCCCATGTAAGAAACAGTACCAGAACCATCCTAGACATACCAGATGTACCCAGATGTGATTCCCATGTAAGAAACAGTACCAGAACCATCCTAGACATACCAGATGTACCCAGATGTGATTCCCATGTAAGAAACAGTACCAGAACCATCCTAGACATACCAGATGTACCCAGATGTGGTTCCTATGTAAGAAACAGTACCAGAACCATCCTAGACATACCAGATGTACCCAGATGTGGTTCCTATGTAAGAAACAGTACCAGAACCATCCTAGACATACCAGATGTACCCAGATGTGATTCCCATGTAAGAAACAGTACCAGAACCATCCTAGACATACCAGATGTACCCAGATGTGATTCCCATGTAAGAAACAGTACCAGAACCATCCTAGACATACCAGATGTACCCAGATGTGATTCCCATGTAAGAAACAGTACCAGAACCATCCTAGACATACCAGATGTACCCAGATGTGGTTCCTATGTAAGAAACAGTACCAGAACCATCCTAGACATACCAGATGTACCCAGATGTGATTCCCATGTAAGAAACAGTACCAGAACCATCCTAGACATACCAGATGTACCCAGATGTGATTCCCATGTAAGAAACAGTACCAGAACCATCCTAGACATACCAGATGTACCCAGATGTGGTTCCTATGTAAGAAACAGTACCAGAACCATCCTAGACATACCAGATGTACCCAGATGTGGTTCCTATGTAAGAAACAGTACCAGAACCATCCTAGACATACCAGATGTACCCAGATGTGATTCCCATGTAAGAAACAGTACCAGAACCATCCTAGACATACCAGATGTACCCAGATGTGATTCCCATGTAAGAAACAGTACCAGAACCATCCTAGACATACCAGATGTACCCAGATGTGATTCCCATGTAAGAAACAGTACCAGAACCATCCTAGACATACCAGATGTACCCAGATGTGGTTCCTATGTAAGAAACAGTACCAGAACCATCCTAGACATACCAGATGTACCCAGATGTGGTTCCTATGTAAGAAACAGTACCAGAACCATCCTAGACATACCAGATGTACCCAGATGTGATTCCCATGTAAGAAACAGTACCAGAACCATCCTAGACATACCAGATGTACCCAGATGTGATTCCCATGTAAGAAACAGTACCAGAACCATCCTAGACATACCAGATGTACCCAGATGTGATTCCCATGTAAGAAACAGTACCAGAACCATCCTAGACATACCAGATGTACCCAGATGTGGTTCCTATGTAAGAAACAGTACCAGAACCATCCTAGACATACCAGATGTACCCAGATGTGATTCCCATGTAAGAAACAGTACCAGAACCATCCTAGACATACCAGATGTACCCAGATGTGGTTCCTATGTAAGAAACAGTACCAGAACCATCCTAGACATACCAGATGTACCCAGATGTGGTTCCTATGTAAGAAACAGTACCAGAACCATCCTAGACATACCAGATGTACCCAGATGTGGTTCCTATGTAAGAAACAGTACCAGAACCATCCTAGACATACCAGATGTACCCAGATGTGGTTCCCATGTAAGAAACAGTACCAGAACCATCCTAGACATACCAGATGTACCCAGATGTGGTTCCTATGTAAGAAACAGTACCAGAACCATCCTAGACATACCAGATGTACCCAGATGTGGTTCCCATGTAAGAAACAGTACCAGAACCATCCTAGACATACCAGATGTACCCAGATGTGATTCCCATGTAAGAAACAGTACCAGAACCATCCTAGACATACCAGATGTACCCAGATGTGGTTCCCATGTAAGAAACAGTACCAGAACCATCCTAGACATACCAGATGTACCCAGATGTGATTCCCATGTAAGAAACAGTACCAGAACCATCCTAGACATACCAGATGTACCCAGATGTGATTCCCATGTAAGAAACAGTACCAGAACCATCCTAGACATACCAGATGTACCCAGATGTGATTCCCATGTAAGAAACAGTACCAGAACCATCCTAGACATACCAGATGTACCCAGATGTGGTTCCCATGTAAGAAACAGTACTAGAACCATCCTAGACATACCAGATGTACCCAGATGTGATTCCCATGTAAGAAACAGTACCAGAACCATCCTAGACATACCAGATGTACCCAGATGTGGTTCCCATGTAAGAAACAGTACTAGAACCATCCTAGACATACCAGATGTACCCAGATGTGGTTCCCATGTAAGAAACAGTACCAGAACCATCCTAGACATACCAGATGTACCCAGATGTGATTCCCATGTAAGAAACAGTACTAGAACCATCCTAGACATACCAGATGTACCCAGATGTGATTCCCATGTAAGAAACAGTACCAGAACCATCCTAGACATACCAGATGTACCCAGATGTGATTCCCATGTAAGAAACAGTACTAGAACCATCCTAGACATACCAGATGTACCCAGATGTGGTTCCCATGTAAGAAACAGTACTAGAACCATCCTAGACATACCAGATGTACCCAGATGTGGTTCCCATGTAAGAAACAGTACCAGAACCATCCTAGACATACCAGATGTACCCAGATGTGATTCCCATGTAAGAAACAGTACCAGAACCATCCTAGACATACCAGATGTACCCAGATGTGATTCCCATGTAAGAAACAGTACTAGAACCATCCTAGACATACCAGATGTACCCAGATGTGGTTCCCATGTAAGAAACAGTACTAGAACCATCCTAGACATACCAGATGTACCCAGATGTGGTTCCCATGTAAGAAACAGTACCAGAACCATCCTAGACATACCAGATGTACCCAGATGTGATTCCCATGTAAGAAACAGTACCAGAACCATCCTAGACATACCAGATGTACCCAGATGTGGTTCCCATGTAAGAAACAGTACTAGAACCATCCTAGACATACCAGATGTACCCAGATGTGATTCCCATGTAAGAAACAGTACCAGAACCATCCTAGACATACCAGATGTACCCAGATGTGGTTCCTATGTAAGAAACAGTACCAGAACCATCCTAGACATACCAGATGTACCCAGATGTGGTTCCCATGTAAGAAACAGTACTAGAACCATCCTAGACATACCAGATGTACCCAGATGTGGTTCCTATGTAAGAAACAGTACCAGAACCATCCTAGACATACCAGATGTACCCAGATGTGGTTCCTATGTAAGAAACAGTACCAGAACCATCCTAGACATACCAGATGTACCCAGATGTGGTTCCCATGTAAGAAACAGTACCAGAACCATCCTAGACATACCAGATGTACCCAGATGTGGTTCCTATGTAAGAAACAGTACCAGAACCATCCTAGACATACCAGATGTACCCAGATGTGGTTCCTATGTAAGAAACAGTACTAGAACCATCCTAGACATACCAGATGTACCCAGATGTGGTTCCCATGTAAGAAACAGTACTAGAACCATCCTAGACATACCAGATGTACCCAGATGTGGTTCCCATGTAAGAAACAGTACCAGAACCATCCTAGACATACCAGATGTACCCAGATGTGGTTCCTATGTAAGAAACAGTACCAGAACCATCCTAGACATACCAGATGTACCCAGATGTGGTTCCTATGTAAGAAACAGTACTAGAACCATCCTAGACATACCAGATGTACCCAGATGTGGTTCCCATGTAAGAAACAGTACTAGAACCATCCTAGACATACCAGATGTACCCAGATGTGGTTCCCATGTAAGAAACAGTACCAGAACCATCCTAGACATACCAGATGTACCCAGATGTGGTTCCTATGTAAGAAACAGTACCAGAACCATCCTAGACATACCAGATGTACCCAGATGTGGTTCCTATGTAAGAAACAGTACCAGAACCATCCTAGACATACCAGATGTACCCAGATGTGGTTCCTATGTAAGAAACAGTACCAGAACCATCCTAGACATACCAGATGTACCCAGATGTGGTTCCTATGTAAGAAACAGTACCAGAACCATCCTAGACATACCAGATGTACCCAGATGTGGTTCCTATGTAAGAAACAGTACCAGAACCATCCTAGACATACCAGATGTACCCAGATGTGGTTCCTATGTAAGAAACAGTACCAGAACCATCCTAGACATACCAGATGTACCCAGATGTGGTTCCTATGTAAGAAACAGTACCAGAACCATCCTAGACATACCAGATGTACCCAGATGTGGTTCCTATGTAAGAAACAGTACCAGAACCATCCTAGACATACCAGATGTACCCAGATGTGGTTCCTATGTAAGAAACAGTACCAGAACCATCCTAGACACACCAGATGTACCCAGATGTGATTCCCATGTAAGAAACAGTACCAGAACCATCCTAGACATACCAGATGTACCCAGATGTGGTTCCCATGTGAGAAACAGTACCAGAACCATCCTAGACATACCAGATGTACCCAGATGTGGTTCCCATGTGAGAAACAGTACCAGAACCATCCTAGACATACCAGATGTACCCAGATGTGGTTCCCATGTGAGAAACAGTACCAGAACCATCCTAGACATACCAGATGTACCCAGATGTGGTTCCCATGTGAGAAACAGTACCAGAACCATCCTAGACATACCAGATGTATCCAGATGTGTTTCCTATGTAAGAAACAGTACCAGAACCATCCTAGACATACCATGATGAAGTCGGCCTTCAAAATGTGTCCCAAATGTCCGTTGTCGTCGTTTTGGAAGAGTCTCAGCGACAGCTGCTTACTGCTCACACCCGCATAAGTCACCTGTCCGTCGATGATAATGTCCCTCGACGGATTGATGTCCACTCTGAAAATGGGCAGTTACTTGAATTGTCATGGTTATGAGTGGGTCAAATATTAAAAATTTTCGAAAGGGAAATATTTAGAAATTGAGAAACAGCACATTTTTGTGGGATCCCAAACGCTGCCCTGGAGAACCGTTATATCTGGAGATTGATAAGATATATCAAAAAGTTGTCAATAGCAAACTTGTAGATCAAAACTAGGACTACAAGTTTCCAGTTGATTACTTTTCGATATCTCTTATCAATCTCGAGATATATTGATTCTCCGGCAGAGTCTCACTTATGGAAGTCGATCCTCTTGACGGAGGCGGTGACGATGGTCCTCGGCAGAGTCATCGGTCCGTCGAGGCTTCCGCTCTCCGAATTGTGCACGTAGGCCACGTGAACAGCCATGTGATCGAGGTCCTCGAGCACTTTGCCCAGTCGGACACTTCCCGCCGCACTCACGTACTCCTTCTGCTTCTTCTTATCAGTGCTCAGCGGGATGACGAACTGCCAATCATTGATTGATAAGATAACACAACTGATATACCTTCCGGTAACTGTGCGAGATGGTCCGTGGCTGCAGCGGTTTGTTGGCTCTGTCGCCGTCTGTGAAGGCGTCCGGGCGGCAGTTGGCCACGTGTTCGTAGATGGACGACACCATTTGATCTACGGCCGTAGTCTCCGGTTCGTTGCGATTCTCCGAGAGAGCATAGTGGTGCAATGCTCTTCCACCCATCAGTTTCACCGAGGGTCTCGACACGAACGAGGCGTTCTGCAAAAGAGAGACGATTGTTCGGTGGAGCGCGATTGCTGTATTATCGATTTTTTCTCAAATCTGAAAAAAATCTAATTTTTTTGTAGATTTTTCCACGTTTTTGAAAACATTTTCTGAACTTTTTTGATTTTTCCAGAAAATTATAAAAAAATCTGAAAAAATATAAAATATAATATTTGGTACTAAATTTTCCAACTTTTGAAATTTTGCTCAAACGGCGTTGGGGTCGAGTTGGAGGATTTTTCAGATCACCGTGAAACTGATTGAAAATTTCATGGTAGAGCGTGTGAGGAATTGGGTCTCGCCACGAGAACATTTTTGAAAATCGACATTCGCCTTTAGACTCTGAGTTACTGTCTACCGTAGTTTCTTTAAAGGCGCATCATCGATTTTCGAAAAATTTATATTCTCGTGGCGAGACCCAATTCCTCTCACGCTCTGCCATCGCGCCAGTTCGAAAGAAATATATAATAGAAAAGAAAAATTTAGAAAAGCAGCTTCAAAAATTGGGAATTTTTTTTTTTTTTTTTGAAAATTTCAGACGAATACAGAAAAAAAAGTTATTTTCCCGAAAGGGAACGCAAAAGTGATCATTGTTTCTGATGGGGCCTTAAAAGTGCCTTTTTTTTCTTTTCTTTTTTTTTTTTAAAGTGCGCGTTTCGGTCGTCCAGATCTTCCAGATGTTCGCTGTCGCCAGTAATAATCCTCAAAAATTCCAAAATGTACTGACAAGGAAAGTGTTTTTACACAAAGATCAGGAATTTCCTATAAATTTGCAAGGGTGCACTTTTAGATACTGGAAATCGGTTCCACATAGTGGCCACCTGCGGAAACGTCTAGTTTTTCTGATATTTCGTCTCAAAGTACTCAAAAATGCCAGATTTTGGGCACTTTGAGACAAAATATCTCGTAATGCGGCGTCCAAAGCTCGTTGAGGACCTCTATAGAGGCGACCTCGACGCGTCCAAAGTAGAGATCGTCGAGGTGTCGAGGTAAAAATGTTTCCTGTGTCTGTGAACACCACGACGCAACTATTGCGTCATTTTTTTGCGCAACAAATAGATGGAAGTTTTAAGAACTATTAAAGACTTTTTCAAACTATCGATGGTATTATATATTTCAAAAATCTTGGAACCTGCGCATTCGCGCTCCGCTAGACCCGTGTTGGTCTCGCCACGACTCTTGTCTGCGTCGTTCCAAGATTTTTGAAATATATAATATTTTATTTTTAAATGTTTATTTTTCGTTTTATTGGAAGTTTTGGACGTTTTATTTGAAATATATAATATTATCGTTAAATCTCAAAATCGGAGTCGACAAAAAATAATTCAAACGCGCGCGTGAGATATCTCGCAGCGAAGAGCGAAATGTAACGACGAATCGTGCTGCGCCTTTAAAGCCCCGACTACGGTAGTTGCCGATAATTAATTTCTTTGTTTTTCACTCGATTCACTCAATTTTAGCCGGTTTTTCAACCGTTTTTCACGAAAAATACACTTTTAGTGCTTTTTTTACGGGAAAAAGCGCGAAAAACGGTTGAAAAACCGCTGAAATTGAGTGAATCGGGTGGAAAACAAGAAATTAATTATCAAGCAACTACCGTAGTCGGGCGTTAAAGGCGCAACACCGATTCGTCGCTACACGTCTCACGCGCGCATTTGAATTGTTTTTGTCGACTCCGATTTTGGAATTTTTGAGGATTACTGTCGACAGCGAAAATTGGAAGACCTGGACGACCGAAACGCGCACACTTTGAACACGACTACTGTAGAAATGGGCTCCTACTGATAAGGGCGGGAATGCTTGTGGATAGGGGGATTGGATTGGAATTTGGGTCTGCGTGCCATGAGCACTACTACTACCGTAGAAATGGGCTCCTGTCAAAAAGTAGGCGGAGCTTCGGATTGATTGTGGAATGGGGGATTGGCCTGATTGGAATGGCCAGCACTTGATGTGTGATGTTCCAACATCACACATCACTCTGTCCAGAAATACAACAAAATTGTTCTAAAATTGTTTCGACATTTTTTTCGCTTTTTAAAAAATTATTTTTCTAAAAATGAAACTTTCTCTAAACAAAGGGGGGATAAAAATAAGAAAAAAAAATGAACCGGCTCCTGTAAACTGGCCTAGTGGCCGGTAATAAGCTTTTTTATTTTTAACAATTTAGGAAAAACTTTTTTTGCAATTTAAAAAAAAGATAAATTTAAAATTTTTTTTCGAATTTCAGAAATATTTCATTTCCTCAAACATTTTCTCAAAATTTCATTCAAAATTCAAACTGAAGTTTTAAAAATTATTTTTGAAAATATTCACAATTTTTAACAATTTTTTTAAATTTTTAGAAAATTATTTTTAAAATTTTTGGTTCCGAAAAATGTTCATTTTTTTCACATAATTTTAAAAAGCTAAGAAAAATTCAAAACAATTTTAGCACAATTTTACAAAAATGTTCAGTTTCAAGATGAATCGAAAAAAAATCATTTTGAGAAATTAGTCGGTAAGTAGAAAGGTTCTTTTCAAAAAGAAGGCGTCCGTTTAATAAAACTCACCGGAAATCGACAATATCCATTGAGAAATGGCCCTCCGAGACGTCTCGCAAAAGTGTTCACCAGCATATTTCTGTAAAATAAATACTGCTCGGGAGAATCGATATGTCTCGAGATTGATAAGAGATATCAAAAAGTTGCCAAGAGAAAACTTGTAGTTCTAGTTTTGATCTACAAGTTTCCAGTTGACAACTTTTTGATATCTCTTATCAATCTCGAGATATAATGGCCTAGGAATTGAGAGCGCATTTGGGTTTTTAGGCCGCGATTCAAACGCTGCCCCGGAGAACCGTTATATCTTGATAGTGATAAGAGATATCAAAAAGTTACTAACTGCAAATTTGTACTACTAGTTTTGATCTACAACTTTCCTGTTGACAACTTTTTGATATCTCTTATCAATCTCGAGATATAATCATTCTCCTAGGCAGTAGTTGAGGTGCCACAAAAAATTGCTGTTTCAAAATTTACAAATATTTCCCTTTCGAGAATTTTCAGTATTCCTCCCCATAGCCCTGAACATGATTTTCCAGCTATTTCCTAACAGGAACCGGAATTCCGGACTATTTTTCCCATTGCTGTTTTATCCGGAAGCGTTCCGGAAACCTTCCGGTTATCTTCCGGATTTTTTTTTTTTTTCGAATTAAAAAAAAAACTATAAAATTATAGAAACCACGGAATCAGCGAATGTTATCGAGTGGCGGATATTCCGAGACATCCGGAATGCTTCCGGAAACAGAGAATTGCTTTCCGGAAAATTTTGAAAAAAAATTATCGAAAAAATATTTTGTTTTCCGGAAGCATTCCGGAAAGTTTCCGGATGAAACGGTAACCGGAAAAATAGTCCGGAATTCCGGTTCCGGTTGGGAAAAAGTTGAAAAATCATGTTCAAATCAATGGGCAGGAATATTGAAAATTTCCGAAAGGTAAATATTTGGAAATTGAGAAACAGCAAATTTTTGTGGCACCCCAACTGCCCGGGAGAATCATTATATCTTGATAGTGATAAGAGATATCAAAAAGTTGTCAACAGAACATTTGTAGATCAAAACTAGGACTACAAGTTTCCAGTTGACATCTTTTTGATATCTCTTATCAATCTCGAGATATATCGATTCTCCCGCAGTATTGCCGCTCTATTCGAGGAAACACGGTATTGTGAGGAATAAAAATTGAAATAATGAGAAAAATTGTAAAATGGAAGAGTGTGAAATACATTGAATTGTGATGCTATCACCGTAATCAGAAAAAAGAAAAAAAATCGGAGAAACACGCAATTTTCACGATTTTCCCTCGAAGAAAGGCATGCGGAGGTCACGGGAACCTTATCAGTGATTAGTGATATCAGTGATAAGAAGAAAGAGAATTAGAGAGAGAGAGGGGATCAGTGAGGTCACTTTCCGAGAGAATTAGGCAATGCGATTTGGAATTTTTTATTTTTACTTTTGAGAAATTGTAGAAAAAAATTAATATTATTTAAAAAATATACAAATTTAATAAATATAACAGGTTTTTTGAAATTAATTTTTTTTAATTTTTGAAAAAACTCTAGAATAATTGTACAAAAAAAATCATTTTCGAGTCAGGACCCTGATTTTTTTATCGAGAAAAATGTGAAAAATTTTTTCTCATGATAAAAAATTTAATCAAATTAAATAATCAAAATTTGATATATTTTGTAAAAGATCCAAAAATTGAATGATTTTTTTTCATAATTTTTGAAAAATTTTTTGAAAAATTAGAAAATGTTAATTTTAAAAAATGTAAAAATGGTTTTTTTGTTTGAAATTTCTCATTCTAACAAGAATCTGATTTTAAAAAATAAATTTTTGAAATTTTGAAATTTAAAAAAATCGAGAAATAGGAAATATTCAAAAATGTTTAATCAAAAAAAAATGAGAAAAAATTTTTCGAAATTTTTAATTAAAAAAAATATTTTAATCTTGAAAAATTCAGGAAAAAAAATAAATTTCTGAAAATTTTTATTCGAACAAATGTAAAAATCTTCCTGCAGATTTTGTAACTTTTCAAAAAAAAATCTTCAAGAAAAGCAAAATTCGAAAATTATAAATTGAAAAAACATTTTAAAAAAGGATTTTTTGAAATTTTTTTTTTTCTTATTTTTACGTTCTCAATTGACACTAAAAGCAGCCGTTTTTAGTCAAAAGCACCAATTTGGGTAATATTTCGATATTGATAATAGTGAAAATGATAAAAATGATAAACACGCAAAAATGTATGTAGAAAACACAGATTTCCGTAAATATATACACTTAAATTTGAAAAAAAGTGAATAAAAAGGAAAAATAAGAGAAAACAATCAATAAAACAACGGAAACGTGTCATCTGGGGAGACACTGAATGTGTCCGCGGGCCGATGGTCAAATGGATTGGATTCATCGACTAATTTGGCAGGTCTGAAAAATTAATTCGAAGGGTATATGTCCAGGAACACATTTCTAGACCCTTCAACTGTATCCAGCCGAAATTGGAGCTTAAACGGAGCATTTTGAGCCGAGTTGTGCTCATTTTAACCAACTACATCAAGTTTTGGCTATAACTCAACTTCCAGACAATCGAACACATCTGAAACTTCAGATATCACTCTGAAACCCTAACCTTACACTTTCAGACCTCTCAGCTATTTCCAGTCCAAAGATGAGCTCGAACGGAGTATTTTGAGCCAAGATATGCTCATTTTAAGTTAGGACACTGGATTTTAGCGATTTCTTCATTTCCACATTTCCAGATGACGTCACAATTTCAGATTTTCAGCGATAGCTCCAAAATTTTAGGGATACATTTCTAGACCCTTCAGCTGTTTCCAGTTCAAATCTGAGCTTAAACGGAGCATTTTGAGCCAAGATATACACATTTTAAGCCAAAACGCTCATTTCTCGATGAAAATTAGCATAACTCGGCTGAAAATGCTCCGATTGAGCTCCAATTTTGGCTGGAAACAGTGAAGGGGTTAAGGAATAAAGTCCTTACACTTCAGAGCCCTAGGTGGAAATTCAGATGAGCCACGTCTTCTGAAAATGCCCGAAAATGTCATTTTTCCACACTTTCCCAACTTCCCGGCAATGTGGGTCTTTCAGAAATGTTCATTCTGGTCTGAGAATTTCAGAGCATGTCTCCCATGTCCCTGACTGTCCCCCATTCGAGTCCCAGCTCAATCGGAGCATTTTGAGCCGAGTTGTGCTCTTTTTAAGTTAGGACATTGGATTTTAGCGATTTCTCAACTTCCAGATGACGTCACAATTTCAGATTTTCAGCGATAGCTCTAAGATTTTAGGGATACATTTCTAGACCCTTCAGCTATTTCTAGTTCAAATCTGAGCTTAAACGGAGCATTTTGAGCCGAGTTGTGCTCATTTTAATCAACTACATCAAGTTTTGGCTATAACTCAACTTCCAGACAATCGAACTCATCTGAAACTTCAGATATCACTCTGATACCTAAACCTCCCACTTTCAGACCTCTCAGCTATTTCCAGTCCAGAGATGAGCTCGAACGGAGCATTTTGAGCCAAGATATGCACATTTCATGTGAATGCACCCGAATTTCCACTTGTATCCCTATTTTCAGACATTCGCTCATCTGAAACCCCAGAAACATGGCCACGCCCCCTTTTTGGTGATAAACTGATGGAATTATTGATAAAAATAAGAAGGAATTGGATTTGTAATTGAGATTTGTGTAAAGGATGGGGATAATCCCTATAATCCTGTACACATGTGCGCAGTGACCTTGTCTGTTTTCTCGTCTGTTTAGATGTCATTTCTCAATTCTCCTTATCAATGTTGTCTTATCAGTGTCAGTGTCAAACTGAAATTTTTTGACTAGGTTACTGTACTTACCGTATTTCCTCGAGACAAACACTGCCCAGGAGAATCGTTATATCTCGAGATTGATAAGAGATATCAAAAAGTTATCAACTGCAAACTTGTAGCCCCAGTTTTGATCTACAAGTTTGCTATTGACAACTTTTTGATATCTCTTATCAATCTCGAGATATAATGATTCTCCGGGACAGTAGTTGAGGAGCCACAAAAATGTGCTGTTTCTCAATTTCTAAATATTTCCCTTTCGAAAATTTTCAGTATTCCTTCCGGTTTATCGTTTTTTCGGAAATTTTTTTAAAAAATTATTCCGGAATCTTTCCGGATCCCCGAATATCTGTAATTCAATAACATTAGCTGATTTTGTGGTTTCTATAATTTTTTAGTTTTTTTTTAATTTCCGGAAAAAAAAATCGTTTTTTTTCCGAATTATCCCAGTACTTTCCGGAAAGCTGATCTGTTTTATCCGGAAACTTTCCGGCTATCTTCCGGAAAAAAATATTTTTTTAAAATCATTCCGGAATTTTTCCGGAAACTTTCCGGATCTCCTAAGATCCGTCAATTAATAACATTAGCTAACTAATCGGTTGCTATAGTTTCATAGTTCCTTTTTTTAATTATTCCGGAATACTTCCGGAAACCTTCCGGTTATCTTCCGGAAGCTTTCCGGTTATCTTCCGGAGAGCATTTTTTTTTAAATTTTTGATAATTTTCCTCAAAACTTTCCGGAAAACTATTATTTTTTCCCAGTTATCGTTTTATCCGGAAACGTTCCGGTAATCTTCCGGAAATTTTTTTTTTAATTTTTCCGGAATCTTTCCGGATGCCAAAACCCCTCCTTTCCCCCTAATTTCCCCTTCAAATGGATTGTTGACTCATAAAAGAGAATAGTTCTTCAAAACGATGAGAGAATGAGGTGTCATTGACTCACGCCCGCCCCTTGCGTGCCCCCTCCTCGCCCCTTTCGAATGCCCTTTCGCCGCCCATTCGCCGCCTTTTTTGTTGCTCATTCTAACGAAAGACCACTTATCACTTTATCAATGGTCATTTTGACTTTCCGGAATTCCGGATGACCGGATTCCGGAAAGTTCCGGAAAAAATTTTTTTTTTTGAAAAAATTCCGATTCTCTTATTTTCCAAATTTAGATCTGTTCTGGGGTCCGGAATCTTTCCGGAATGCTTCCGGTTACCTTCCGGAAAAAAAAACATTGCATTGTCGGGTTAATAGTTAAGGTTACACCTTTCCGGAAACCCCTTCCGGATCGATTCCGGAAAGTGATCTACCATGTGTAAATATGTTTACCTTCTCTTTCCCCCCTCATCCAATTCGAAAATAGTCATTAGCCGTACACTTAATGGGATTTTGGAAGGGGTGGCCAAATGATGCAAAAAGTACAGTAACCCTCCTTGAATTTTTAAAATTAATATTTAAAAAAAAAACAAATAAATAAAATTTTTAAACAATGTGAATTTTTTTTTAATTTTTGCAAAATTTGCAAATTTGCAAAAAGTACAGTAACCTTCCTTGAAATTGTTCAAAATTTCTGAAAATTCAGTTCATGCTAGAAAAATCAAAATTCTTAAAATTAATATTTCGAAAAAACAAAAAAATAATTTTTCGAGTAAATTTATGAATGAATTTTCGAAAAATTCGGAAAAAAATATATAAATATATTTTTTCAAAAAAAATTTGTTTTAAGTAATTTTTTTTTCACAGATTGAAAAATGAAGTTTCTTTTAATTTTTAAGGTTCAGTCAACGAGTAGAGGTTAATTTCTAAAAAAAAAAATAAATAATTTTCCAAAAAAAATTGAAATCGATAATTTTTTGTGTAAATAAATTTTAAATGAATTTTGGAAAAAATTTCGGATCGAATTTTAATATATTTTACCGAAGAATGCTCCCCCTGAGAAAAATTCGAATAATAATAACTAATTGTTCAATAAAAAAGGCATATTTTTAGAATTTTTTTCAAAGATAAATAAATAAAAATGATAAAAATAATTTTCAAACAAAAATTGTGTTTTTCCAAAAAAAAAATTTAAATTGATAGTTTTTTGAGTAAATTTTATAAAAATTTCGGATCGAATTTCAATATATTCATCCAAAAAATGCTCGCTGAGAAAAATTTGAATAATAATTGTATGGCATATTTAAAAAAATTTTTTTTTGAAAAATTGAAAAATAAAATTTCTTTTAATCTTTCAATTAAAAAATGTGTGTTTTCCCAAAAATGGTCTCTCTCTCTCTCTCTCTCTGAGCACAATTGTCCACCCGTCCCCGAATCCCCGAATGGCCAAGGAGCAGATGTTTCTCCCCCCGAATAAACCCAAAAAAAGAGAGAAAAAGAGAGTGAGAAATAGAGAAAAAGAGAGAAAGAAAGAGAGCCGCACCCCATCATATTCGGAACACGTGTCCTCTGGGGTTAAATGTGTGCATGGGGGCACAGAAAGGGCGGGGAGAAGGCGAAGAGAAAAAAGGACAAACCCCCCGTGGCGGGCCTTATGTTCTTCTTCTTCTTCATCTTTTTGTTACACTTCACACTCTCTATTTTCCTCTTTTTCGAGACGAATTATATGCAGCACAGCTTTCCGGAAAGCTTCCGGAAATATTCCGGAAGAATTCCGGAATCCCTATGGTATTTCCGGGAACTTTCGAATTTTCCATTTTTTTGTTCCGAAATGGTTCCGGAAATTTTCCGGTTTTCCGGATTCTGTTGCACTTGAATTAATTACCGTTTCACCAATTTTCAAAAATATCCATTTTTTTCTTAAACTCTGATTATTCTCGAATTTAATTTTTTTAAATAAATTTTTCGGATTTTTTCAGAAAAATTTTCCGATTTTTCCGAAATTCACAAAAACTCTCTTACATTCAATTTTTCAATTTTTTAGATTTTTTCAGAAAATCTGATTCTTTTTTAATTTATGATTTTCCTAGTTTTTCCTAAAAAGTTCTAATCTTTTATTTTTCCTAATTTTCTAAATTTGTCATTCTTTCTCTAAATTTACCAAATTTCCCCAATTTTTTGATTTTTCCTAAATTCACAAAAATTTCCTCAAATTCATTTTTTTTCCTAAATTTTTCGGCTTTTTTCAGAAAATTTTCCGATTTTTCCTAATTTTTCTGATTTTTTCTAAAATTCTGTGACAATTTCCAAATCTCCTTTTTCTCATTTCTCTCTCTCTCTCTCTCTCTGGGTGTCTTACTACAGGAATAAACAAACACACGAAATGACCATTCCATTTGTTTTCCATGAATCAGCCGCCTAACCAGGGCCGATGCAAATAGTTATTTTTCTTCAAATTCTCTCATTTTTTTTCGCTTTACCGGAAAACCGGAAGCCGGACATCAAGTTCGCACTTTGGAATTTGTTACAAAATTGTTTTTTTTTCGTTTTCGTCAAGTTTTTATTATTTTTGATATTGCCAAAATACCAAAAAACAATTTTTTTTATAATTTCCGAAAAATTTTCGGTATCCTCGAATAAACACTACCGGAGAATCAATACATCTCGAAATTGATAAGAGATATCAAAAAGTTGTCAACTACAAACTTGTAGTCCTAGTTGTGATCTACAAATGTCCTGTTGACAACTTTTTGATATCTCTCATCAATCACGAGATATAAGCATTCTCGTGTATGACGCCGGGAATACCCCATTGGAATCCCTGTGTTCCCCGAATATTGTGAAATGAAATTGGAACAGAATTGCAAAGTGCTCAACGAAACAAAGAAATGGCATCAATCAACCTCTCTTTCCCCCTTGGATCGCCCAGTGTATGTAAATGAGAAAGAAAGAAAGAAAGAAAGAGAAAAAGAAAGAAAAGGGAGGAAAAATAATGATGGAACAGAGAAAATGGGTGAATGATCTAGAGAGAAGAGGCTATTTTCTATTATTTTTTTGATGAAAATTGATGGTTTTTAGAGAAGTCCCTAAAATGGGCGAAATTTCGGAATTTCTGGTGGCTGGATTTTTTTTCTCAATTTTCTTTTTTTTTATTTAATCAAAAAAATCCGGTTTATCATTTTATCTTTTTGATAATTTAGAGAAAACGTTCAAATTTTTTTGAGAAATTTTTTTTATTAAAAAAATCCGTTTTATCAAATTTTTGAAAAAATAAGATTTGAAAATTTTTTTTTGTTTTATTTTTTAAAGTTCGATATTTAAAAAAATTGAAATTTGATTTTTTTTAAATCCCCAATTTTTCCGGAAAAAAAATTCTAATTTTTCCGGATTCCGGATTCGGTTTATTCAATTCAGATATTTGAACAATTTTTTGAAATTAAAATTCACATAATTTTTGAATTTTCAAATTTTTTAGGTTTTTAAAAATAATTTTTTTCGCTCAATATTCCGATTTTCCGGATCCGGATAAATTCGAAAATTCGTCACAAAATGTGTCTGAATGGGTGGGCTCATTGGTGATTGTGCTCGAAAATCCTTGGATTCGTCTTTTTTTGAGGGGGGATTTCCAAGGACTCTTAGACTTATATGGATTACATGTGTCCAATCCATGGATTACATGTTTATCACTTGTTGCTTCTTATCTTTTATCAGCCCACCTCGTGATTATATATGTCTTATTTTTCAGGGACTTGCTCATTTTTTTTTCCTTTTTTTTCTATTGAAGATGGATTTTTATTTTTATTTTATTAAATTCTTCAAAAATTGAATTTCTCAATTAAATCGAATTTTTGAAACAATTTTTATTTCTACATTTTCCATATATGAAATGTAATTCTTTTTTTCAAATTTAAAAATTTAAAAAAAAAATGGAATTTTTAAATTTTCAATATTATTATTATTAATTTAAAAACATTGAATTTTAAAAAAATTAATTTATTTTTACAGAATTCTGTAAAAATAAGATTTTTCGAAATGAAAAAAAAAATGTTATTATTATTTTTTAAAAAACGATATTTAAAAATATTGAAATTTGATTTTTTTTAATTTAAAAAATCCGATTTATCACATTACAATTCTTACAATTCATTACAATTCACTAGAATTTTTTGAAAACTATTTCGGAAATTTCAATAATTGTTTAAAAATTAATCTTTATTTTTCAAAAAATATATTCGAAAATTTAATTTTTAATTAAAACAAATTTTTTTTTCTTTGTCTGGTTGTAAAATTTTAACTATTTTTTGGAAATTTCCGTAAACTTCACTGTTTCATGTTCCCCTTAAACTGTTGATGATCATTCCTCACACCGATGAATTGCTCTCAGTTATAAAAATTTCCCTTATTTTCCCCAATTTCCAGAACTCAAATGCTGCTGTCCCCTTCGAAAAGTGTCCCATACTGTGGACACTATGCAAAAGGCCGTTGCAAGTTCGGAAAACGATGCAAGTATTCGCACAACGAGCAGGATGTGAGTTCGATTGCAAAAAAATGCAAAAATTTACTAAATTTTCGAATATTACTATCGGTTACCATCGAAATGGCCCCGCAACCGAGAAAAAGCCGCTCGCTTCGCTTGGCGGGTCTCGCAGTTGAAAAAGATGCACAGCTGAAACGATTGTTACAGTAACCTTGGTGTCGAGTTACGAGCGCTGCATTAATTTTTTGATTTATTTCGCTTTTTTTATAAAATCGGCCAATTTAACCAAGAAGAGGGTTTGTTTCGATGATATTTTTATGGAAAATTCAAAAAAATTACGAAAAAGCGAAAAAATTCAAAAAATAAAAACGAGATTACTGTAAAATTCATTTCAGCTGTGCATTTTTCCACTGCAAGACCCGCAAAACGAAGCGAGCCGCTTTTTCTCGGTTGCGGGGCCTAGAACAGAATTCTAGAATAAAATATTCTATATTTCAAAAATCTCGGAACCTGGGCAAACGCGCTCCGGTAGACCCGTGTTGGTCTCGCCACGACTATTGTCTGCGTCTCTCGTGGAACACACGAGACAGAGACAATAGTCGTGGCGAGACTAACACGGGTCCAGCGGAGCGCGTTTGCGCAGGTTCCAAAATTTTTGAAATATATTATCCGTCCTGCAAAAGTTGGAACATTTGCGCCGACCGCGACGCAGACGCGTTGCGCTGGTTCTCACCCCGACAGCCTGTGTACTTCTCGTGGACAGCCGAAATCCTAAAGAGTTTTTCCTAATTTTCAGACCATTTTTATCGTTTATCGTTGTTTTTTCCGTTGTATTTTGTAATTTCTGCTTTGAAAAAATATTCCAGCGCGGTAATAACGATGACAAACGATAAAAATGGCCTGAAAGTTACAAAAACTCTTTAGGATTTCGGCTGTCCACGAGAAGTACACAGGCTGTCGGGGTGAGAACCAGCGCAACGCGTCTGCGTCGCGGTCGGCGCAAAAGTTCCAACTTTTGCAGGACGGATAATATAAATAGTTGATTATTTGAATGAGATTGGGTTCTAGTTCCAATTATCCTGTTATTTTCAGAGCCCGGCACGCAAGAAGATGCTCCAAGAGCGTTTGTTCCAACTATCCATCATTTGTGTCATTTGCGGTGTGAATGTGGTCGAGTCGGTGAGTGATCTATTATTATTATTCCCATTTGAAGGGCGAATTATTGATAAAACTTTTTAAATAAAGCTAGAAATTTTGAAAAAAAATTTAATTTCACTTGGTTGTACTAGATATCGCGATTTTTGAAATTCCTTCACTATTTTTGAGCAATTCTGCCCTTTTTTTACATTTATTTACTTCTCGTATTTATTTTTTGAATTTTTTTTTGTTTTTTCGTAAAAAAATGCCGCGTTTGACCAATTTTCGTCGGATTTTTTTTGCTTTTTCCTCAAAAACGTCATCGAAACGTACCCTCTTTTCGGTTAAACGCGCAATTTTTTACGGAAAAGCGAAAAAAATTTATATAGTAAATACTTATATTTATCCCGTTTCACCTTACTTTTGTGATCTATTTTGGGAAGGGAACACTTTTGAGGGAAAACTCGATCATTTAGGAATTTCCGAATAACAGTAAATTTGTTGAAATTTTTGAAATTTTTTTGAAATTTTATTTAGGAAAAACCACTCCTCTCTCAAATAAAATAATATCGGTTTCGGATATTCTTGAATAACCGGAAAATGGGAAAAGATCTTGATGATTTGATCGCACATATTATATTTTTCTCGGAAAGTGGCAGTGAGGACGAAGAAAAGCGCGAGTGGGTCTCGAAACGAACGACACAGCTCAACGTTTTGTTACCGTAACCCTTGTTTTGAAAAGAGGGTTTCCGATATTTTTTTGGTGCGGATTTTTGGACAAAAAATCAATAGAAGCAATAAAACAATTTTAGCACAAAAAATTTCTGGAAAATCGGACGAAATCGATTTTTCCTGGCCAGTTGAAATTTTGAAATTTTCTTACAGTAACCCGCGACGGCCTAGAAATCTCCTAGCTCTTCCACACTGCCATTGTCGGAGAAAAATATAATATCATTGACTGAATTTTTGGAAAAAATCAAGAAAAAATTGATATTTCCCGAAAATGTTGATAATTTAATATATATTTTTTCTAAATAATTTCAATGTGATCGCCAAAAGGTTGAAAACCCTCTGAAATTGAGGAAATCGAGTGGAAAGAGATAAAATTAATTATTACGCAACTACCGTATCGCCGCTTTGAAGGCGCACCACGTTTCGGGCGCTGACAAATGTTTTCGTTGCGAGATATCCGTGGCGCGTGTTTTGAATTGTAAACTGTGAACTCTGATTTTGAGATATTTACAGTGATAATAAATTGAAGAAAGCTATCAGCTCAGAGCAAAAATTTATTAAAAATAAATTTTTCGACAAAAAATATATTTTTTCTGTGAAACAGCGAAAATAAAAAAAAATTGGATTTAGTGTACACGGAGTGAGGAAGTGCGGGTGTGCGGCAACATTGCGTTTTAAAAAGGGGCGGGGCGAACGCCGACCGTTGCCTGAGTATTCAACGTTCACACACAAACGCCAGTGTTAATTCAAATGGAATGCGCAGCCGCCGGTCGACGCCCCGCCCCTTTTAAAAAACGCAATGTTGCCGCACACCCGCACTTCCACACTCCGTGGTGTATATATCTAGGCACCGCAACGAGTTTCTTAGTACCGCGAATTTGGCTAAACTTTCGATGGGAATGTGTTCAGAGTGTCAATATAAGTACGTTCCCAAAAAATCTTTCAAAAATATTTGGTGGTTCCCGAGTTACAGTCATTTTAATGAGCAATTTTTTAGTACTGAAGTTCTGACGAGTGGGCGGGGCTTAGCGGTCGCCCACAGCACGGCGGCGAACCCCAGTCGACCGATCGGCGGCCGGGCGTGGTACCACTACACCAAAAGGGTGCACTCGTGGTCGACTTCGCACAGTGCGTTGATATTCTCACGCCGCGCGGCCGCTCTGCGCGCTCAAAAAATGATGAAATTAATATAAAACAACCGATATAACATTTTTTCGCTCCACTCGATTTTTGATTTTATAAAAGGAATTTGTCGAAAATTTAGCGTAGAATCCGAATCCGGTGTCAAAACATGTGAACTCGTTCTGCATATGCCTCAAAATCGAGAAAAACTGACTTTTCGGCGAGATACGGTCATTTCGGAGGAGACACAAAGATGTTCAAAATGGACCCATGGTCCTGAAAATTTGCATAGCATCTCTCAAAGACCTTAACTTTGCATTACAATAATAAAAATAGGGGGTCATCGCTGAAAATTTTTCACAATTTTCAGTCGCAGTTTGAGCTACTATAAAAATTTTTCGCTCCACTCGATTTTCGATCTGACTTCAAAAATGGATTCTACGTATCAAAAACTCTTAGGAACAATATTCAAAAGTAGTGAACTCGACTTTCATCCGGGGTAAAAACGCTGATTTCTGAGCGCCATCCCCGTTTTCTCAAATTTCTAGCTTAACCAGGTGTTTTCTGATAAAACTGATAATGCCAATCGATTCTACGTGACCGAATACGTATACTTTAGTCGTTTCCACAGTGGTCGACTATAAAATGGCCGCGCTATAGGTCCACAAAGACCCAAAAACGGAATGGTCAGAAGAATTCGACCGACCACGCCCCCTTTCGTTGCGGTGCCTATATATATCCATCCGGAAACTCACCGGAAAAAATTCTGGATACAAATTTTAGAATTTTAAAAAATTGAAAAATCAAAGTTTTTTTTTTCTAAACGTTAATAAATTTTTTAAAAAAACTTATTAAAATCTTGATTTAAAATTTGCAGAAATCCAGAACACACCCAATTTGAAAAGCTGTCGAAAAATAGACAATTATCGTATTCTTTTCGAACTTTAAATTTTGATTTAAAAAAGGGAAAAATTTTTTTCTTTTTTTTCGAGAAAAATTCTTAAAAATGATTGATTTCTACGAAACCGCTATCTCAAAATCGCGCCACGGATGTCTCGCAACGAAAACAATTTGTCAGCGCCAAAACGTGCTGCGCCTTTAAAGCAGCGATACGGTAGTCATTTTTTCACTCGATTTCCTCAAGCGGTTTTTCTAATTTTGTGCATTTTCGCCGGAAAAATGCGAAAAAACCGCTGAAATTGAGGAAATCGATTGGGAAAAGACTACCGTATCGCCGCTTCAAAGGCGCAGCACGTTTCGGCGCTGACAAATTGTTTTCGTTGCGAGATATCGTGGCGCGTGTTTGAAATTGTTTATTGTGAACAACGATTTTGACGCAAAATTCGAATTTTGATAATTTTTAAAAATTGTGAATTCTGATTTTCAAATATTTACAATGAAAATAGAACGAAAAAGTTTGTTTAGGGTCACTGGTTCGGGTTGTCCGCCTCGTGCTCGCACCCGTTCTGCTATCCGTGTGCCGAGAGAAAGAGCAAGGAAAACGGAAAGAAGAGTGGCCAATGTCCCGAGTGCACTGAGCGAATTGCCAAGAAAATCTGTCCGTCTGGCCTATTTCTGGACGGAAAACCAAAAGAAAAGGCTCTGGAGTACTATGCGGAACACGAATATGCCATTTGGAGTGCTTATTTGGAACGGGTAAGTGGATTTTTTCCTTTTTTTTTAATTCTCATCTTTTGACTGGAAATATTAGTCGAGGCGTCTAGAAAAATGGCCTGAAAAATTTGGGAGTGATATCTGTAATTTCAGCCGAGATGGATAGTCTGGAAATTGTTAAAGTGTCAAGTTTTAGCGTAAACCACTAAAAAGTTTAACTCCATTATCGATTTTTCTCAAAATGTTCACGAAAATAAATTTTTTCGGATTTCGGACACTCAAAAACTATGATAATTTTTACAAAATACATTTTTAATTATCGATTTTTTTTCAAAATTTCACGAAAATCGATTTTCTATTTTTTTCGGGATTTTGGACACTAAAATTCGATAAAAATTTTCATTAAAATGTTGATTATCGACTTTTCTCAAAATTCTCAACAAAAAGTGCATAACTCGGCTCAAAATGCCCTAAAACTTTAAAATCGTGTTTCTCGGCGAGTAGATCATTCTCAGCTAAATTTTGTAAATTTTAGTGTGAGGTTGGCCTATTCCTCAACTTCCAGATAATCTATCTCATCTGAAAATCCAGATGTCACTCTGAAATTTTCAGGCAATGTTTCTAGACCCTTAACCTTTTCCATGTTCAAGTTTGAGCTCATCCGGACCATTTGGAGCCAATTTATACGCTCTTTTGTTTGCAGAACCGCCGAACGGCTCGTTGCGGATTCGACGGTTGCTCGTATAAAATATTGCTCGTGGACGGTACAGAAGTGTGTTGTCATGGAGCATTCAATCGGAAGATTGCCGACGAGGCGAGAGAGCAAAAGGAGTTGGAGACGGAGAGAAGAGTGGAGAGGGACTTGAGGAACGCGTCGATTCGCAAGACTGCTCGCATCATCAAGAAATCGGTACATGTTTTTTAGAGGGGGGAATTTGGAAATTTATGGAATCATTTTTTGACAAAAGAAATTGTTTTTTCCTATTTTTTCTTCATGAAATGTTTAAAAATTTTAAAAACAATTTTTGAAAAAATAGAAAGAAAAATAAACTTCTTTCCTATTTTGTTCTTTTTTGAAATTCTTACCTTTTTGGAAAAATGTAAAGAAAATTTTTTAAATTATTTTTAGCACTGCCAAAAGAGTTTTAGTTGAATAATCATGTTAATCCGTTTACAACATCGCTAGTAATTTTTCTTCCAAAATTTATTAATTTTTTGAAAAAGTCGGAAGAAAACGACAAAAATTGAAAATTCGCTCTTTTCCAGTTAAATATTTATTGATTTTTTGGGAATTTTTTGACTAATTTTTGAATTAAAAGTTTCAAAGCAAGAAAGAATACCTGTTTTTTTTTGAAAAAAAAAAATTCCGAATTTTTCCAGATCTACGACCTTCTCTTCTTCGCTCTGGTCGGATGTCTCTGCGCGTTGCTCTTCAAAATCTTCCTCGATTCCTTCGATTTTTCCATCTTTTTCAACAAAAACGAACGTCCGGTAATTCCGCTTGATCCGGTCGTCCCTCCGGTCATTCCGGTCCCTCCGGCGGTTAAACAGGTCGTGACGTCATCGCTGAGCGTGATGGTCGGCGATTTGCCGGACGAACGGCTGGTCGTTTCGCTGAGGGACATCCGCATTTCCGCGCACCACTCGCCTTCCGGACAGTTTGAGATCACGACGCCGCTGGAGGATTTGCTGAAATTCGCGGACATTGGCTATTTGATGCCGACGGAGTTGATGGAGAAGACGGGCGTCCGCGTGCACTGCGACAACAATTCGCAACTTTGCGAGAAGGATTCCGTCCTGGGATTCGTCAAAATGACCAGTCTACGCGCATTGTACGACGATACTTGCTGATTATCGATTTTTTTCCAAAATTTTCACGAAAAAAAAAAAAAAAAAAAAGCTAAACATCGATTTTCGTGAAATTTCGAAGAAAACAATTGATAATAATTTTAACAAAATACAGTTTTTAACCTACTGAAAAAAATGACGATACTTGTTGATTATCGATTTTGTTTTCGAATTTTGGACACTAAAAATCTATAATAATTTGACAAAATACAATTTTTAACCTACTGAAAAAAATGACGATACTCGTTGTTTATCGATTTTTTTTTCAAATTTTACGAAAATCCATTTCAATTTTTTCCGATTTTTGGACACTAAAAATCGATTTTCGTGAAATTTTGAAGAAGAAAAATCAATCGATAATTAAAACGTATTGTCATTTTTCAGTATGTTAAAAACTGTGTTTTGTTAAAAAATTTTTATCAATTTTTAGTGCCCGAAATCCGAAAAAAAAATCGATTTTTGTGGTCGTTTTTTTTTTCAAATTTCACGAAAATCGATTTTTTCAGATATTGGACATTGAAAATTGATTTTTCACATAAATAAACACTCAAAAAATATAATTAAAAATCGATGATTCAGTTTTTACACTAATTTTTGAAAGTTTCAATACCATTTTTACCGTAAAATTAATTTTTACGAAATTTTATTAAAATTTCAAAAATAATTTATCTGTCGAAAAAATTTTTTTTTCTTTTTTATTTTGATTTTTTTAATAGCTAAACTACAAAAAAAAAACAAAAAAAAACTCGATTTTTCACCTAATTTTTATTTTTTTTTGTTTCAAAAAAAATTTTTGTTTTTTTCCGAAAAATCTGTTTTTATGTACAAACCTTATCAATTTTCTTTGATTAATTCGAAAAATTGGCGTTTTCATAATTTTAGACCGGTTTTTCTCTGTAGATTTTCCTCATTCCTCCTCGATTTCTCACTTTTTTGTTAATTTTGAATACCTCTGAAAATGATCTTAAAGCGTGTTATTACATGTTTTTCTAGATTTAAATGTAATGTTCTGAGCTGAATTTGTTTTTTTTTCAATAAAATATTTCCTGACAAGTGAAGAAAAAAATGTTTACATTGAAATAAAATTGAAAAAAAATCCGGAAAAATGAATTACGGCTAATTTTTGGCAGATTTTTTGCCAAATACACATTTCTAGGGGTATCAATCGATACAGAATCGATTTTTCCCTCAAATTTGCGAAATTTCAGCGAATAATCCTATTTTTAGCCGGGAAAATGTGTCGTTCGGCGTGAAAAACCGCGAAAAGCGGCATGTTGCAAACGCGCTCCATTGCGAATCTCCATTGGATTTCACAAATTTTCATCATTTTCTCACGCGTTTTCCCTCGTTTTCTGCCCATTTTCTCTCATTTTTTTGCCGTTTTTCAGCAAAATTTCGATGCGGTGCAGTCAGGAGCCGTGTCGGTACTACGTGAACGGACTTTGCTCCAAAGGAAACTCGTGCACGTGAGAGAATCGCTGAAATGAAGCGGCCCCGCGGAAAATCGCGTTTTCCAGGTTTCTTCATGACGTCGAGAATCGCAATGATAGCATTTGTCACTTCAATTTGGCTGGGAAGTGAGTTGCAATTGATTTTTTAAATAGGAATTTGACAAATTTCGAAGAAAATCGAAATTTTTCATTATTGCGAAGAAATTGCGAAATTTCGAAGGATTTTGAGTCAAATTGATTCATAATTGTTTTCAGATGCTCCTACGGTCAATCCTGTCGATTTCTGCACGTGAGGCCGCGAAACGAGGAACGTCCGACGACGTCATCGCCGTCGGTGCCGTCGACGCCGCCGCGTCCCTCATTTTCCGTCCCTCCGCCGCCGATTCCGACGCGAGTCCGTCCTGTTCAGCTGCAAGATTCTCGGTTGAACGCGGAGGCGGCGGAATTCGTGCCCAGTTGGTTGAAAGACGCTGGAGGTAGGCGATATTGTGAAGACGCCGGAAAATTTCAATGAAAAAAAAATTCCAGTCCCAGCGACAGTGAGTGTTCCGGCGCCAGTGAGGTCGTACGCGTCGGCGGCCTCCTCGGGACTCACGCCGTCGTCGTCTTCGTCGCAAAGCACGTCGTCCAGCAGTCTCGCATGGCAAACGCTCTGTCCGTACTATGAGAGACACGGCCAGTGCCGTAGGAGAGAAGGCGATTGTCAATTTGTGCACGGAGATCACTGCGACATGTGCAACAGTTGGAGCCTTCACCCGTACAATGAAGAATCGAGAAAAGCTCATCAAGCGGTAAGAGGGGGAGGCGGTTTTCCGGAAAACCGAAAGTAGTTTATTTTTATTTCCCCTAAATTTTAAATTTTCCCAATTTTTCAATTCTGGGCTTTATTTTTTATGGAGGATCAAAATTCCAGGAATGCCTGGCGCTGCACCATCAAGAAATGGAGCGCGCCTTCATGATCCAGAAGATGGAGGACAAGTCGTGCGGAATCTGCATGGAGAACATCGCCGAGAAGAACCTCCGCTTCGGCATCCTCAACAACTGCCAACACTGCTTCTGTCTCGACTGCATCCGCCAGTGGCGCTCCCGCGATCAGGAATCCGTCGAGTTGGCCACCAAAACGGTCCGATCGTGTCCGGAATGCCGTCAGCACTCGGACTACGTCATCCCGTCCATGTTCTGGGTGGAGGCGGGCGATGAGAAGACGCTTCTGATCCAGATGTACAAGGAGAACATGAAGATCAAGGTGTGCAAGTACTATTCGGTGAGTGTCTCATCTTCTAAACATGAATACAATATTGCATTTTTCCAGAACGTCAACTCCCGCGGTGACTGCCCATTCGGCAACAAGTGCTTCTACAAACACCAGCTCCCGGACGGCTCCATCGACCCGGGAGAGTCGCCGCACGTGCGTCGTCGCGCTCGTCTCTCCGACTTCCTTTTCGACGGACTCAACGAGTATCTGGACGATGACGATGAGGAGTTCTCGAGTGGCGATATCGACTACGACGACATCCTCGACGCGTTGCTCCGTAACTCTCCCGACGAGCAGGACGGCATCATCGAATCGGTCAGCGCGATGCTCGCCGGGCTCCGCGTCGATCGTGAGGCCCGTCAATAAGCGACTCTTCCCTGTCGCTCGTCTCGGAGGTGTTCTAAACCAATCTTTCCCCATAAACTTGAAATATGAAATGTAATAACAGCTATAATTACTCACACCTATCCCCCCTAGCCTAGCCGAACTGAGAAAAATGTATGTAATTTTTCTTGTTTGCAAATTTCCTCCTTTTTTTCCTCTATAATAATTTAATTCGAAATCAAAAGAAAAAACCTTCAAAACTTTCCAGGTGTGATACCCCAGTTTTTGCCCCCTTCTTTCTTTCTTTCCCTCTCTCTCGCTGTATCTACTAGATCGTTGTCATAATCGCAAACCAATTGTCTCGTCATTTCTGCCTTTTTTTCTTTTTTTCCCCTCTGATTCATCAAAATCGATTTTTTTTTCCTCTAATACTAGTGTGTCGAAACTATTGATAAACACGCGTGGCTCTCGTTTCGAAGAGTTTTTCGAATTGTTTTTCTCCATTTTTTTCGTTGAGTTCGTTGTAGCGAGAGTTTTTTTGACTTTTTCTTTCTTTTTTTTCATTTTTTTTTCATTTTTCTTTCAGAATCAACTTTTTACAGATGTATGACGTGGACTTTGACGGGGAGAAACTGGTGGCCGAGTGTGTTGACTCGATAAGAGCCGTCACTGATGCTCCGCTGAGCAACTGTCAGTTGGCTCTGCAGGCCGTGCTCCAGATTCTCAATCCTCATCTGAAGTGAGCGTTTTTTTGCAAAAATATATCGATTTTTTGAGAAAATATATAAGATTAAAAAATAACTTGAAAAAAAAATTTTTTTTTAGCAATTTTGTTGGAAGTTTTGAAAAATTTTTCGGGATTAGAAAAAGTTTCTATTTTTAAACTGATATTGCAAACATTTTGCAAAATTGTCTTTTTCTTTTAAATAAATAATTACGAAAAAAATTGAAATTTTTTTCAAAAATTCTTGAAAAAAAAAAGTTTTTTTTAAATTTTGAACTTGAAAACCAAACTAAAAACTTTTTGAGATTTTCTGAAAATAGAATATCAGAAACTTGAAAAAAATAAATTTTTTGAAATTTTTTGCTTCTGATTGTGAAATTAGAAGTTTAACTATTTAATTCTCAGAGAATTTTGCTGGTTTGAATCAAATTTTGAAATTTTGAACTCTATTTTTGAAGATAGATTTCTGAATAAAAAAACGAAATTTTAAATTATTAAAAAAAAATTTTTTTTTTAATAATTTCGTCGAAAATTATTATTTTTTTAAAATTTATGTTTATGTTTAAACAATCGGAATATCGAGTTCTTGAAAAATAATTTTGTTTTTGGAAAATATTTCTAAAAAAAAAACTTTTTTAATTGTTAAAAAAAAAATTTTTCAAATAATGTCGTCGAAAATGATTATTTCTTGAAAAATAATTACTGCAACCGAAATCTACACCTAGAATGGCTCGTTCGGTAGAGCGCACTTGCATCATTTACGTGGCAATTAGGAAACGCAGCTGCACGGGTATAAGGGCGCAGTGCCACCAACAGCAGCAACGCAGCGGTGGCGCAGTGGTAAAGCGCTTGTATTGCGTGCGGTGGGTTGTGGGTTCGGTGCCTGTGGAGCGTTTTCACCTTTTGCGTGCATTTTTTTCTGCATAATGTCTATTTCTAGTCACATGAGCTCGTTTTTTAAATGATTTTGATCAATAATTGTTCTTCTAGGCTTAGGTGACACCTGAAAAATAGTAAATTTTTTTTCAAATAAAATGAGTCTTTCCAAAAATTCTCTCCAAATTGTGAAAGTTTCTGTTTTTCGTCAGCTTTTTTTGTTTGGGGAAATTATTTTATCATCCGTTAGAAGTTTTGGAGTGATTTTGCACTATCAAATGCATTTTAATTTGAATTCCCGCGCAAATAGCAGGCGCGCTCCATTGAACGAGCCATTCTAGGTGTAGATCTCGGGCGCTGTAAATAATTTTGTTTTTGGGAAAATAAAGAAACAAATAAATTTTTTTTTGAAAATAAAAATAATGAATAAACATTTTTTATTTTAATATTATCGATTTTTTGCAGTTCGGAAAATTTCTTCCTCCTTCAAAAATGCACGGATAATTACGAGGTGAATGTGGAGACGTGTCACGATCGGAAAGTTCTCGAACAATCCGCCGGAACGCTTTTCGATTTGTTTTTGGAGAAACAGGAGGTGGGAAAATTTTTTTTTTTAATTCAAAATTTTTTTTTAAATTATTGATTTTTTAAAAGCAAAGTATTTGAATTTCTTCGTTGTAAATTTCTCAAAATCAGAGTTCGCATTAGAAATTTGAAACGCGCGCCAATTTTCCGAAAACAGAAAAATTGGAAATTTTTTAAAAATTCGATTATTAAAACATTTTTTTTTTAATTTTTGAAAAAATATTCTTTTTTGAAAAAAACAATGAATTTATAAAAAATTGATAAAACTTTCTTTCTCGATTAAAAATGTTTTTGAAAAAAATTATTTGCATTTTTTTTGGGTTTTATTGAATTTTCTAAAAAAAATTTCTGTACTTTCGAATATTTGGAAAATAAATAAAAATTCAACAAAAAATACTGTTTCAAAAGTTTCAAAATTTCAAGAACAGCCATAAGTTTCGTTGTGAATGTCATTGGGCCTGTGAATATTATATTATCGTTGAATTATCTCAAAATCAGAGTTCACAATAAACAATTTCAAACGCGCGCCACGGATATCTCGCAACGAAAACATTTGTCATCGTGCTGCGCCTTTAAAGCGGCGATACGAAACGTGCTGCGCCTTTAAAGCGGCGATACGGTAGTTGTGCAATAATTAATTTCGTCTTTTTCCAATCGATTTCCTCAATTTCAGAGGGTTTTCAACTGTTTTTCGCGAGAAATACACTTTCTGTGCTTTTTTTTACCGAAAAACCGCTGTAATTGATGAAATCGAGTGGAAAAAGAGCGAAATTAATTATTGCACAACTACCGTATCGCCGATTTAAAGGCGCAGCACGTTTCGGCGCTGACAAATGTTTTCGTTGCCAGATATCCGTGGCGCCCGCGTTTGAATTTGATACAAGTACAATTACTATCATCATGGAATCAAAAATCACATTTATTTAGAATTTGTGAAACACTGAAAGAATATTTTTTAAATGTATGTAAAAGGATATTCAGAAATTGGAAAAAAAATTCAATTTTAGAAAGTTCTGTTTTTAAAAAATAAAATAAAACGTTTAAGTATTTTTTTGTGAGAAAAATTAGATACTTACTTACTTGGAATTTTCAGTTGAGCTACTCGGCAGAACAAGACGATGAGGCGATTTGTACAGGTCTTGGAGCATTTTGTGATATTGTGGTAGGTTATTTTAAAATTTTCTATATAAATAGACAAAATTAATTTGTAGAAAATTTTTCTGAATTTTTCGCGATTTTTTAAAGAAATTTTTTTTTTCTGAGAAATCAATCTTTTTTTTTCTCTTTTTGCAGAAAAAAACAGACCCCCGAATCCCGCTGGCAGTGGTATCGAAGAACAATTGGGAATGGATGACCCAGATGCTCATTGTGCTCCAGACGGTGAGTGTTTTCGAAAAATGCATTTTTTTCCAAAAAAAAATCACCGTTTCATTGATTTTTAAAGAAAAATTTCAGTCTTGTTAAAAATTGGCACAGGATACGGCGGTCATTTTAAAAATCATTTTAAAAATTATAAAGTTATTATTATTCTTAAAATTTTTTTCGCTCCCTTGGAAGAGGAGGGAAAAACTCGGCCACCACGCTGATTGGCCTCTGCAACCAATCAGCAACGCTGGATCCGCCCCATCGATACGAGACCAACGGGGGACTAGGTTTGGATTTCTCTTCCAAGTGAGCGAAAAAAATTTTAAGAATAATATTATCTGCAAAAAATGCCAAAATTTTATAAAAATTTAGCCTTTAACAAAATTTTTCAGCATTTCGTTGCGATACTTTTTTCCCAACTGACATGCGCCTTTGAATTTTACTATCTTACTGTACCGGTTTTTTTAGGACGCCCTCACCCCAGCCAAAAAAATTTTTTAGTGCCTTTTTAGCCTGGCCATTTTTTTTTTCAAAAAAAAGCAGAATTTTTCGTACAGGTGTGAAAATCACATTGTTCCAGGACCAGAACGACGCGGTCCGCGAACACCTCCTGAACACCCTTCAAGTGCTGATGGAATCATGCGGAGAGCCCGTCAAAACGATGCTCATCGACACGCAACTCGTCATTTCCCTAGTGCCATTGACGCAGAAATCCAACGGAATTCAAATTCCCGCTCTTCGCATTCTGGCGATTCTGTACTCGACTGAGACTACAATCCCCCTCGAGCAGTTGGGTGAGTTTTTGGGAAATTTATTCCGGTTCGGAGAGAATTTTGTTTTGAAGAAATGATTTGAAAAAAAAGTTGTTTTTTGAAAAATAATTTGAAATAATTAATATTTAATGTTTAAAAAAATCGCCATGACACAGGTCTCGCATAATATATAAAAAATAAAAACTAAAAATAAACAAAATGTAATCAAAATTTCGAATTTTTCTTTGAATCTTTGAACAGATGATTTTGATAATAAAAAAAAGTGTTAAAATTTAATTTAAAATAATAAAAAAATTTCTTTATCCGGAATTTATCATTTCCAACACATATTTTATCAATGTTATTTTTCTAAAAATCTCGATTCTTTAAGTTTAAAATGATTTTTTAAAAATTTTAAAATATAATTCGAAATAATAAATTTTCTATCCGAATTTTTTTTTGATTAAAGTTTGATTTTTTTTATTTTTCAAAACTTGCTTCCAAGTAATTTGAAAATTTATGCAGACTACCTGAACACCGAGTACTTCCGTCGCCTCTATCACCAAATCAACGACTATCACAAGAGCGACGTGCTGGAAATGTGCACGAATTTCAGCGGATTACTCGACGAGCAGCAAATCGATAACTCGTCGATTTTCGAGCCGATGGCCGACGATCCGTACTCGTGTGCCGAATTCGGAATGGTTCTCATTCAGGAGTTGAATAGGAAGTGCACAGGTGAGGGCAAATGCGCACTATTGAAAAATACGGGTTTTTGATAAAAATGTTTTTAAAAATAGTCTAGAAAAATCTAGAAAAAATCTAAATCTATCTAGAAAAAAAAAACTTTTGAGAGTGTTAATTTTGAAAAATTCTGTTTATCTATTTTTTTTTGTCCTTCGAACTGGCGCGATGACAGAGCGTGGGAGGGGTCGGGTCTCACCACGAGAATATTAAACTTTTTTCGAAAATTGACATGCGCCTTTAATGAACCTACGGTAGACAGTAACTCAAAGTTTAAAGGCGCATGTCGATTTTCGAAAATAATTTTAAAATAATTTTTGCTCACTTGGAAGAGAATCCGAAAATCTAGAAAAAAAATTGAAATTTTACAAAAATTAATTAAAATTTTTTTTTCATTTAGTAAGAACAGCTAAGTTTCGAAAATGTTTACACCAACGTTTTCCCAAAAAATATCAAAAATAAAAATAAATTTTTTTTTCTGTTTCAAATAATTTAATAAAATTTAAAAAAATACTATTTTCCGCTGCATTGTGTGCAAGGTGGATTGATTGTGAGACAAAACAAGCTCAAAATTATATCACGGACTTTAATATTTCATATAAAAATCGGGTGAAACAGAAAAATAACCATTGACAGAAAAACGTCAGATATTGCGAAACATAGCTGAAATATGGAAAAACCGCAACGTTTTTAGGTAGCTCAGAATTTTAAAGCGCAGGTTGAAAAGTTCTTGTGATCTACCATCGAAAAAGAATATCATTCATTTTGATGACTTTTTTTTTGAAAAACTGAAAAATTGCAATAGAAAAAAAAGGATTTGCATCGGGCGGGATTCGAACCCGCGCGGTCCTCACAGACCATGGGATCGGGAGTCCCACGCCTTAACCACTCGGCCACCGATGCTACGTGAAAACGTGAGATCACGCAGCCACACGTTCACGCGCGTCTCGTCTCCTTCCGGCGACAATCAGTTACGTGAACACACGTGAGAACACGTTCCACTGAAAAAGGAGACGAGACGCGCGTGAACGTGTGGCTGCGTGATCTCACGTTTTCACGTAGCATCGGTGGCCGAGTGGTTAAGGCGTGGGACTCCCGATCCCATGGTCTGTGAGGACCGCGCGGGTTCGAATCCCGCCCGATGCAAATACTTTTTTTCTTTTTTGCAAACTTTTTTTTTAAATTTTGCCATTTTTGTCAAAATTTCAGAACATTATTGTGATTTTTTTCATTTTTTTCGGGATACTTCAAACGTTAGTCAAAATAATATGAAAATGATTTAACAGTACGTTGCAGAAAAAATTTCCAAACATTTTTTGGCTTTTTTTGGTAGATCAGAAAAACATCATTCTTTGTTCAAAAAACATTTAAGAGCTTAGACACTTCGGGTTTAAACTGGTAACATTTTTTAAATGTCTTAGATTATTTTTAAAAAAATTCTGAAACTGATAAAAGTTTTTGTTAATAAAATATTGTTCCTTATTTCGAAATATTCACATTTAAAATTAAAAAAAAACGAAATTTTCCAGTCCGCCGTCTGAAATTTCTGCGAAAAGTCATCCAACTCGGCGCGCCAGTGCTCTCGAAGATGTTCTACGAGAACGATTTGAAAGTTTTGGCTCATGTAATCGCAAGGGAGATGATCAACCACGACGTCAAAGAGGTAAGTGCGCTCTATTGAGAATTCGAAAAAAAATTAATTATTTTGAAATTTCAGGTCCGTCAACTGTGTCTGCTTTCTCTGCGTCTCTTGTTGGAGAACGGCGCCGTTCAATCAGATGAGGATATCGATTATGCGATAGAGAATTATGATGAGAATTAGCATTTTTGAGGAAATTTTGAATTTTCAAAAAAAAAATTTTTTTTCGCGGAAAAAATCAAAGAATAAGAATTTTCCTAGCAAAATTGAGTTGTTCTGGATTTTTTTTTGAAATTTTAATCTTGCAATTTTCGGATTTTTAAAAATTTTTAATAATTAATTTTTTTTTCCATTTTCCAAGTACGCTCCTAATTCTTAGAATTAAAATTATAGTCAGATAAGATGTAGTTTTTCCATATTTTCTAGATTTTTAATTTTTTTTTCTTATTTTCTCTGTAATTTTTCGTGTGTGCCATTACCATTTCTTACAGTTTTACAGTTTTTCCCCCCATTCAGTTGTGACCAAGATACGTTCAAAAACCACGCTTTTAAAAGCATTCCTGTGCAATTTTTTGTTTTTATCGAGATGAATTTTTTAAAAATTTTTATGACTAATTAGAATATTCGACTAAAAGTTGGTTACCGGAGGAAAAAAAAGTTAAAAATGAATTTTTTCAAAAATCAAAAGTTACTTTTAAGTGCTTGCCAACGGCTTGGCGGCCAAATGATGTGCGTGGCACGTCCTTTGACGAGTGCGATGCTTACCTGGAAATAAATCAATTTTCCATGATGATGAAAACACAAAAATTGCAAAAATTAAAAAAAAAAAAATTTTTTTAATTTAGAAAATTATTTGAAATTCTAGAAAAAAAATTCTTCCTCTTCGGAAATTATTAACATTTTTTAAAAGAACATTTATTTTTCTCGATTCAATGTTTTCATGATTTCATTATTTTATGATAAAAACCCAAAAATTGCAAGAATTTAAAATTTCAATTTTTTTTCAAAATTTCGAAAATTATTTTTCGGCAAATTTGAATTATTTCTGAATTTCAGAAAAAAATAATTTAAAATTTCCAAAAATTCCAAAAAAAATTGAAATTTTTTTTTATTATTCAAAATTCCTACAAGTTGTCTTTATTCAAAATTTCTAAACGCCAGCTGTTCTGAAGTCGATTTTTGATAAGAATACTAAAAAACGATAACAATTCTAAAAAGTTTTTTTTTTCAGTTTGAAAAAAAATAAAATTAATATAATTTTTATATTATACTATCGAAATTGCACAAAGTGGCGCAGCGGAAGGGAGAAACGCGAGTGGGCGGGACTTCGAGTCTCGCCGCGAAGACTTGTCGATTTACGGCAGCGGCGCCGCGGCAGCTTTAAAAATTTTCGGCGATTTCCGAAAATTGCGCAATTCTTTCATTTTTATCGGTTTTTTTCCAATTTTTTTTTGCATTAAAGTTGTAAAAACAAGTGTTTGTAACGTTTATTTATGTTTTCCCACCCATTTCTCACTTTATTACCAGCATAATCGAATGTTTCAGGCAAAAAACACGAAAAGGCGGAAAAATGGACGAACAACAGGAAACAACTAATAAAAAAAGGGCAACAAATCGACAGATGAGTTAAGTTATTGATAGTTATCGTGTTTAAGCGAAGAATTTCCAGAAAAATCGAACATTTCGTCGGCAATCAGTCGGAGAATCGAGTGGCGAGTGGCGGCGACGCACCGAAACGAGCGAATTTCTGCAAAACGGATGGAAACAGTGAGTATTGCATGCTTCCGACTGATAATTTCATTTATTATTTCAGGAAAATCTAAGACCCACAGTTTCCATCCGTTTTGCAGAAATTCGCTCGTTTCGGTGCGTCGCCGCCACTCGCCACTCGATTCTCCGACTGATTGCCGACGAAATGTTCGATTTTTCTGGAAATTCTTCGCTTAAACACGATAACTATCAATAACTTAACTCATCTGTCGATTTGTTGCCCTTTTTTTATTAGTTGTTTCCTGTTGTTTGTCCATTTTTCCGCCTTTTCGTGTTTTTTGCCTGAAACATTCGATTATGCTGGTAATAAAGTGAGAAATGGGTAGGAAAACATAAATAAACGTTACAAACACTTTTTTTTACAACTTTAATGCAAAAAAATTGGAAAAAACCGATAAAAATGAAAGAATTGCGCAATTTTCGGAAATCGCCGAAAATTTTTAAAGCTGCCGCGGCGCCGCTGCCGTAAATCGACAAGTCTTCGCGGCGAGACTCGAAGTCCCGCCCACTCGCGTTTCTCCCTTCCGCTGCGCCACTTTGTGCAATTTCGATAGTAGTTAAATCTCAAAATCGGAGTATTTCTTTGTTTTTCGCTCGATTTACTCAATTTCAGCCGTTTTTCAACCATTTTCTACGAAAAATATACTTTTCGTGCTTTTTTTACAGGAAAAAGCGCGAAAAACGGTTGAAAAACCGCTGAAATTGAGTGAATCGAGTGAAAAACAAGAAATTAAAGCTTTAAAGGCGCAGCACGTTTCGCCGTTCACATTTTGATCTCCGCTGCGAGATATCTCGCGCGAGCGTTTGAATTCTTTTTCTCGACTCCGATTTTGAGATTTAACGATAATAACATTTTTCTTTTTTTTGTTCAGACTGTTAAAACCCCAAAGAAAATCTAGCTGAAGCAGCGTTCCATGCAGATTATATTATATATTTCATTTTTTTTCTGAAACAGTATTATTAAAAATAAAACTCACCGGTCCATAGACATTACTGTCGTTTCGACTGACAGGATTGTCGCCTTCCATCCAGTAGTGTCCCTTCGGCACCAACATTTCCGGATGTCTTTCCGGACGGACTAGGTGTCCTTCGCACGCGGTCAGACGTTTGATGTGCGTGGCGGATGGGTCTCGAGGGCAGCTGCAAACTGAGCGAGTTATTATTATTCCGGAATTTTTTCCGGATTGCAAACTTCGCGACTAAGCAACTGTTACCGTAAACTTTCATTTTACGATTTTTTTGATAAAACAAATTATTATCGGATGATGGCCCCGCAACCGAGAAAAAGCCGCTCGCTTCGCTTGGCGGGTCTTGCAGTTGAGAAAGATGCACAGCTGAAACGATTGTTACAGTAACCTCGCGTTTATTTTTGAATTTGTTTGCTTTTTCGTACAAAATGCCGCGTTTAATCAATTTTCGTCGGGTTTTTTTGCTTTTTTCATAAAAATATCATCGAAACGTACCCTCTTCTTGGTTAAACGCGCCATCACAAGAAAGCGAAAAAATTCAAAAAATTAATACGAGATTACTGTAACATTCATTTCAGCTGTGCATCTTTTTCAACTACAAGACCCGAAACGAGCGGCTTTTTATCGGTTTCGGGGCCATTTCGATGGGGCATCCGATAGTATTTCGTTTCGATTTTTTATAATTAGCGGTATTCCGAAAAGGTAACATTGAGTAACAAAATCCGACAGAAACATAATAAATCGTTTTACTGAATCAGAGAAACGTTTTTCTGTGAAACATCAGAAATTCGATCAGTGTTTCGATCAGTGTTTCGATCAGTGTTTGAACGTTTCAAAAATTATTTTTACTATGATAACCGGAATTCACGAGAACTGCTGCGAACCGGGAAAAAAGCTAGTGAACCAGGAATAACGAAACCGGTCGTTTTTGAGCATGTTTGAGAGTTTTTGAGCCAGTTAGAGAATTTTCTCAGCATTCTTTAACTAGTTCGCAGATATTCTCCAGCATACTATTACGAGAAATATGGAAAGTTAGTCTAATTCTTGAATTTTTTAGTTTTTATTTATTACGATACTTCATGAAGAAGTGAATAAGGATCAGAAAAAAGTATGGGTGCGGATAGATCTAGTGATTATAGGCGTCTAGTGCAGTCACACCTGGCCAGATAAGTGGGATCCAACCTTTACGAAAACGTAGTTCAAACAATCTTTTGGATTTTTGCGTTACGAAATCGAAAATTAGACCAAAATCGGGTGATTTAAAAAAAAAAAAGAGCAACTGAGAATAATTAGGCGCAGAACAAGAGGCGATTAGTCGTAAAATCAGGAAATTCACATGCTAATGCGAGCATTTCTGAAACATTGTGTTTTTCTGTACATGACCATTTTCAAATTTTTGGGTTTCCGCCTTCAAAAAACATGTTTTTCTGTGTGAGTGCAGTGCGTTGTCTCCACCTGTGCCAAACGTCTCCGGGCGAAGTTCCTCGAGCCATTGTCCTTGGGGCTCTGTCCATTGGTCCATTGGGTATGAAGACGGGCCTTTTGTGAATGGGCAGATAAGATCGAACTTCTCACGGGAGCTGCTCGATCTTCCACGCTTCCGGTCCCCACTTCGTGATTCTGACTTTCTCATTGGGCTTCTTCCATCCTTTGACCTTGATTGGCATTGATGCACCTTCTGGTTCCTCTTCCTCGCTCTCCTGTTTGACTGATTCCTTGCTAAATAGTTGTTTTGCTCCTTTTTTTTTCTTCTTGTTCTCGTCTGATGAATATTTTCATCGCCTCTATAAATCCCCTGGCGAGTTCCTCGGCGAGAGTCTTGACGGTGTCTCTTCTGAATCCGACGGTGATTCCATGTCCTTTTTCCTCGTTTTGCTCTTCGTCATTCGACCAACCGGAGAAACTCACACCTTGCGTGAAAAATAAAACAAGGAATGGCACAAAACAAGGAATTGGCTCAAAAGCGACCGGTTTCGTTATTCCTGGTTCACTAGCTTTTTTCCCGGTTCGCTGCAGTTCTCGGAATTCACGAGAACTGTTGAAAATCTGGTTTGGTCGGATATAAAAAATTCGCAAAATTGCGCAAAAAAAAACTCACGCAAAAGTCATAATAACTCCGGGAGAGCACTTTTGAAGGGCCCACGGCGACAACCAGACGAAATCCCGTTTGTACCAACGGGCATCGTTTCCTTGTAGTGTTGGGTACATCGAGTTGCCTATTTGAGAAAAATTCGAATTTCTGCTTTTCTTGTATTTATTTTTTGAATTTTTTTTCAGTTTCAAAAAAACTTTTAAAAAATGAAATTTTGTTTTACTTTCAATAAGGTCTCTTTCGTGCTTGAAATTTTTTAAAAAATATTTAGAAACAATTTTTTTCGAGATAATTCAATTTTTCCAAATTCAAAAATTTTTCTGAATTTTCAAAAATCGGTTTTTTCAAATTTTAGATTTAGAAAAAAAGAACTCACCAACAACTTGAGCCGGATGTCCGAAAACGTCGAAAAATGTGAAAACGGCACAAGTTCCCACAGTGGATTTAACCAGTGCTCGCAGAAACATTCTGGAATTTTTTTTTATTGGAAAATCTGAAAAATCTGAAAACAATATACAATTGAAGGTATTTGTCGACGAGAAAATCTGTGGAATTATTTAAAAATTGACCAAAAAACAAATTCTAAAGCAATTTTATGAAAATAATTTTAAAAGTCTGGCTTGTCGAAAAAAAATATACAAAATCAAATAAATAACCGAATTGATGGGTGGGGTGGGGTGGTTGGGAAGTGAGTACCGAGATGGTTTTGAAAAAGTTACAGAAGGGTTCGAGAGCTGAAAATTACAGACAGAAAATGAAAATGAGCTAGAGTGAATGAGGTGAGCTATTGTTGTCAAGAAGCGACTAGAGCGGGAATTTTTGAAAAATTTAGAAAAAAAATGAAGCGATTTACAAGAAAATGTGCAATGGGAGATGAAAAGATGATGAAAATGAGTTTGTTTGAAAAATCCGAAAATTTAGAAAAAAAATTTTTTCGCTCATTTGGAAGAGGAGGGAAAAACTCGGCCACCACGCTGATTGGCTGGATCCGCCTGTGCGACTAGATTTGGATTTCTCTTCCAAGTGAGCGAAAAATTTTTGAAAAAAATTTTTAAGTTAAAAAAAAAATTTTGAAAAAAATTTTTTTAATTCAGAATTTTTCCTACAACCTCCTTTTCATCCCCTGGTCCCAATTTTCAGAGAAAAAAAGTCTCACATGAGCACACAATTTTTCGATTGTCTCTCCTGGGCTCTGGGCGTGTTTTGAGTGTGTCGGGCGGTTTGAACAGGCCGAATTTCGTCGACAGTCCGACTTCGAGCGATTGGGGACGATGCGGAGGCGCACGGCACCGACGCGGGACGTTCGACCGCTTCGACGGCTTCTTCGATCGGCGAATTGTCGATTGGCCGTTGGCAGGGCGTCGTGGAGGGGCTTCTGGAGAATTTTTCGAATTTTACAAGGGAGTTATCTCCAGAGTCCAGAATCTGAGGCAACTTTCGAACTTTTGAACTTTTGAACTTCACAGCAACTTTTGAAAACAGATTCGGAATGCTGGGAACATGCCCTTTTCATTCCACTAGGTCTCAGTTAAAACGGTTCTGGACAGTTCCCTTGTTAAAATTTTTTTTTCGAAAATTGAAAAAACCAGAAGGAAATTTAATTTCAGCATTTTCACACCTGTTTGGACTTACGGAATTTCTGGACTAGCCAAAATTTTTCAGAACATTTTTATGGAAAAAAGAAAAATTGATGAAATTTTATATGAAATCATGGGCTACGTATAATATTTGCAGAAACTTTCTCCAATTTTCTTCTTTTTTTCCAAAATTTCAAAATTTCGTTGCGAGATCTTTTTCCCACCTGCCAAAACCTAGCCATTTAAAAAAAAAACAGAATTTTTCGAACAGGTGAGAGCATTTTTCAGATTTGTTTTAGCTCTCGAAAAATCTTTTTGATCTCCATTTAAAATGGGAAGAATCAATGAAGACACTACTAATGATCACCCGAACCGATTGAATTAGAACTATTGAAACACATTTTTTTGGTCGGGATTGAGATTTTTGGAATAATTTTTTTTAATGAAGCTATTTTTAAAAAAAAATTAATTTCACTTGGTTGTACTAGAAATCGCGAATGTTGAGATTTCTTCACTATTTTTGAGCAATTCTGTACTTTTTTTAAAATATTTATTTACTTCTCGTGATTATTTTCTGAATTATTTTTTGTTTTTTCGTAAAAAAATGCCGCGTTTAACCAATTTTCGTCGGATTTTTTTTTGCATTTTCCTCAAAAATATCATCGAAATGTACCCTCTTTTTGGTTAAACGCGCCATTTTTTACGGAAAATCAAAAAAATTGAAAAATAAAAACGAGATTACTGTAACATTCATTTCAGCTGTGCATTTTTCAACTGCAAGACCCGCCGAGCGAAGCGAGCGGCTTTTTCTCGATAGTAGTCGATGATTTTGAGGATTTCTTTAGAATATCTGTTCAATTTTCGCATTTCTTTTTGCAATCGATCAATTTTCTCCCAATTTCAGAAAGCACTCACTTGAAATTCCCAAAGTCGGCGTTGACGAAAATACAGTCTCCGTCGACATCGGAGAATGTTTCCCAGATGATGTTCGGCTCGTCGGCGAGTCCCTCGTCAGACACCAGTTTGAAGATTTCGTCCTGTAGGGATAAAAAAGTGGATTTCAGGATTTTTAGAGGATTTATCTTTTTCAAATTAACGAAGCAAGCATACAATTATTAATTTTTCAGCCTATTTATTTTCCAATTTTCGGTGAAACAGTGATGTTTTACTATTTATTATTAATGCTAGGGAAAAAATGTTTGCGACAAAAAATTATTTTCCGTTACAAAATTTTTCCATAAAAATTTGAGTTTTGATTGACAACCGTTTCAGTATGAATCCAGTACTTTAAAAAATACATACTTGTGATCTATTTAAATACCAGAAAACACAAAACCTACATCGAAAAAGAATATCATTTATTTTGAAGACTTTATTTTGAAAAACTGAAAAAATTGCAAAAGAAAAAAAGAATTTGCATCGGGCGGGATTCGAACCCGCGCGGTCCTCACAGACCATGGGATCGGGAGTCCCACGCCTTAACCACTCGGCCACCGATGCTACGAGACCCCGTGAGATCACGCAGCCACACGTTCACGCGCGTCTCGTCTCCTTCCGGGGACCATCAGTTACGTGAACACACGTGAGAACACGTTCCACTGAAAAAGGAGACGAGACGCGCGTGAACGTGTGACTGCGTGATCTCACGTTTTCACGTAGCATCGGTGGCCGAGTGGTTAAGGCGTGGGACTCCCGATTCCATGGTCTGTGAGGACCGCGCGGGTTCGAATCCCGCCCGATGCAAATACTTTTTTTTCTTTTGCATTCTTTCAGTTTTTCAAAAAAAAAAAGTCTTCAAAATGAATGATATTCTTTTTTGGTAGCTAGATCACAAGTATCCACTGACAATTTTAAATAGTTAATGAAAGATTATTGATTAATTACGAAACTCTCCAAATTTCATGAATAATATGTCGTTTTCTTATTTTTAATTGTTTATTTTTTTCAAAACCTCCAAATTGCGCTGTACTGAGCTAAAAACGTTGGGGGGGGGGGGGGGTTTATAATTTAGCTGAGGAATAATAATAAAAAAATGTTCCGCAAAACCAAATATTTTTCTTTCAGTGATTATTTTTCTGTTTCACCGGATTTTTATATTTTTGAGAATTTTTGTTAGAACTCAATGTTGAATAGGTTGTTATTGTGTTAATGAACGTTATGATTGAAACTGCATTTTTTTGACATTTTTGAATAATTAAAGTAAATGATTATTGATAAATTACAAAATTCTAAGAATTTCATAAGGCACATTTCGTTTTCTCATTATCAAAAACATCACTTAGAAAACAAATTACTGTAACATTTTCATTTATTTTTTCGCATTTTATGTTTTTTTTCACCCGTGTGATCAGTGAAAAACGCGCAAAAAAAAAACATAAAATGCGAAAAAAATTTTGATTTCTCAAATATTTTCGAAACTTCGGAATCTGCTTTTTAAAATTTTTTTTATTTTTTCAAAACTTCCAAATTGCGCTCTACTGGACTGAAAACATTGTATATTTCAGCTGAGGAATGTTTCGCAATCCCCAAATGTTTTCATTTCGTTATCAGTCATGAGGTATATCGAATGAATGGTTATTTTTCTGTTTCACTTGATTCTTATATTTTTGGAAGCTTTATTAAAACTCAGTTTTGATTACAAATTTTCTCCTAATTCTCCAAATATTAAAAAAAAACTCACCCGTCTTTTCAAAACCGTCGAGAAATGGTTATTCTGGAAAAGGACCGCCAGCTCGCCGTCTTTCATCGTTTTCATAAGAGTCGCGAGTCCGTGGAACGTTATTTGCGAAATGGTCTCTTCGTGGAAGTTTTGCAGAATTTGGGTCTCGTCACTCGGCTCACCGCACATTTTTACGACTAGCTGAAACGTTCGGGAGATTTTTTTAAAAATTCAATGTCAATTTTAATGTCTCAAAAATTTTTGTCGCATGGGAAACATTTTTGTTACATTTTTTGCATGAATTTTTTTTTAATTTAAAAAATTCTAGAAAAATAATTAATTTTTCATTCTTACCTCGTTATAATTCAAATTGGCGACAAGATCATGGACGACAGTGAACTGGGGGTCCGGGAGCCAGACATGGTACAAGTTGACGGAGACCAAGTCGAATAGGGACATGACTGGTGTGAACTCGAAATCGGCCACTCCGGAGAACCTGGAAAACGAGCGATTTCCGATTTTCAGCGGGATTTTCCGTGTTGATTTTTGAAAAAAAAAAAAAAAATTTATTTTTGAAGTACTATCGAAATCACCTAAAATGGCGTTTGACACAGCTGAACAAATGTTACCGTAATCCTAGTGATCTACGGCGGTGGCCGAGAAATTCTCCAAGCCGTTTGATGAAATTTCGAAAATAGTTACCGTAAAGTCTCTATTAGAAGGGCATGCCATTCTATTTTTCAACAGCCTCTCTCGGACTAGTAGATTCTTGGCCTTCGGCCCAAATTCCCCGCGGGGTCGCTTCGCTCGGGCCGTTTCGCGGCCCTCGGGATATAATAATCGGAATCTCCGTTAAATTCTGCGACGATTGGTCTAAGAATGATACGAAACAGATCAGTTTTGAGTGAATTGATTCTATAAGAGGAGCGCACCTGTGAGAATTGGAATGAGGATTACCTGGGCGAAAATTAGCATGATGAGTGACGTGAAAGTCAGAGGACCCTCCGCGTGCTCATTTCTAAGAACCCACCAAAACGTGAAGTGGAAATCTTCATTTCTGAGGAAGTAGAACGAAGAATCCCCATCATTTCATCTGCGGCAGTATCTATCATCATAGCCGTGCTGCTCGCCATGAAACTCCGCGTTGAATGGTCTAATCACCGCCCTAAACGGTCAATTGCTGCAAACCTGTCGAGATTCCCTCTCATCAACAGTTGTGCTGCTAGAACAGTCGAGGAAAGCTGCCGTCTCGTCACAGACGAACACGTTCGCTTAAGGCGCGCCTTAGACGCCCTTCGAATGGGGGTGCCCTTCTAATAGAGACTTTACGATATCCGGAAATTTGAAAAACCAGAAATCCCCCGAAAATCAGAACCGGAGTCTGTCATTTTTTCTAGAATTATTGAACTGTATGAGAACGAACCATTACCGATTTGGTTATTTTCGGAAAATACGCAAAAATCGAAACCGAAATTAAAATTTTGGCATCACCCCGAAAATTTCGATAATACTATTTAAACACGGTTTCACGAAAATATTTTCAACTGCGATTTGGAAAATATTTTGATGTAATTTCTTTTGTCGAAAACTCACTTCACATTCACATCGAGCCCTTTGACTATGGTTCCAATGATATTCATGACGTCTCGCAAATTATTCTCGAATATCTCCACGGTCTCCTTATCATCCGATGCGGGCGTCCGGGAGAGAATGATATCAGTGAGTCGGGTGAGTAGATCAGTTGAGGTGACTAGTGGTGTCGACGGGATTTCGATCCTTCCTGTGCGAAAAATCGGATTTTTGGGAAATAATGAATTCTTGTTTTTTTCCGAGTTTAAAATTATTTAATAATTATAAAACTTTGATATTTAGTGAATTGCAAAATCTGAATTCTGTTGGAATTCTGAAAAATTCTTAGTTTCTAAAGAATTAAAATTCCTAATTTTATCTGGAATTCAAAATTTGAATTTTCAAATAAAACATTAAGAACTTAATTTTTTTTAAAGCTAAATATTTCTAATTAAATAAATAAACAATCCTGATTTTGAAAATTCTTACTTCTGAAGAATTAAAAATGTTTTATTTTTTAAAATTATAAATTCTTGATTTTTAAAAAATTAAAAATGTTCCCTTTTTTTAAATTAAAAATTCATGAATTTTTAATTTAAAATTCGTAATTTTTTTGGAATTTAAAATTTCTGATTTAAAAAAAAAAATTTTTTAATAATACATTTCGATTTTTTTTTAAATTTAAAAATTCTTGGAAATTGCAAGAAAAATTTAGATTTTTTCAAGATTAATATTTTTTGAAAAGTCCAAAAATTGATTTTTTTTTTTGTTTTTTGAATTCAATTCTATATACTTACGACTGAAATTGAGCAAATTTAAAAAAATACTTTTTGAAATTTCGAACATTTTTCATTATTAGGTATTTCAATTTTAAATTTAAATTTCAATATTTTTGTTAAATTTGAATTTTTTTTTTGAGAGAGTACCTAAGATTTGCATTTTTTTGTATTTTTGAAGTAAATAATGATAAATGTTTAAAAATTAAATATAAAATTTTTTTTTCAATATTTAAATTTTAAAAAAAATTTTTGGTAACAATTTTATAAAATTCAATTTTTCTCAGCTCAAACCTTTCAAAACGAGCACATTAATCAGTGCTATCAGTGGACACGGTCCGTTTAAATTCTGCGTCACAATTTTGTATTCGATCGGCCCGAAGCGGATTTTTTTCGTCTGAAACTTTTCGGCGGTTTTTCAAAAATCGATTTCCACTGAAAAAGAGGGCTCACTTTGAAGAATTTCGGCGGCTCTTCCCTTTTCTTTACTTCCGGTTCCGCAATTTTCACATTTTCCACTTTTTCCTCCTCTTTTTGCGTTTCTGTCACGGATTCCGTGGTTTCCGGCTCTGTTGGCTTAAATGGCAAATTTTTGATCATTCTATCGATAAATTCCACTCACATTTTCAATTTTCGACGTTTCCGGCGCCTCGGAATCGCTCGGCGAACTCATTTTCTCGTCGTTTTGCATAATTTCCGCTTTTTGCGACGAATTAAGTTTGCGCGTCCGGTTAAATGCATCAGAGAGGACGTGGGCGCCGAAACTGACGGCACGGCGCACAGTTTGCCAAAGTCAGCACGTGAATCAGAAGCACGTGAAAATCGGGCGCGCGCGCTGTAAAACTGTCACTTTCAGAACGGTTTTGCGATAAAAATTGATGATTTTCGCGTTTTTTATCACTTTGTCACCCGTAAATTTGCTCATTCTCCCGGGAGAATGAGGAATTTCGAAATATTGCAATTTCCAATTTTTCAAAAAAAAAAAATTCCGGTCTCTTCCGCATATTAGAAGCATTTTCAAAACGGAATTTTGTTGCTGGGTTGACATATTCAGCTTGTTGAATTCTAATCTTTCGCTGATTTCATTTTTTCCGACATTTGTCAAAGAAATTTGCAAATTTTGTTTTTTTTTCCACTTATAACTCGGAAAAACTGGGGAAGTCTTTATGCGGAGTTGGGAAGTCTTCATGGGGACTTGGGAAGTCTTCCTGCAGACACGCCGGTAGACTTCCAAAGTCCGCAGTAACTCTTCCAAAGTCCGCAGTAACTCTACCAAAGTCCGCAGTAACTCTACCAAAGTCCGCAGTAACTCTACCAATCTCCGCAGTAACTCTACCAATCTCCGCAGTAACTCTACCAATCTCCGCAGTAACTCTACTCAAGTCCGCAGTAACTCTACCAAAATATGGAAAAAACATTCATTTATTGTGAGAGTAAAACGCAAAAACAAAACAAAAAGTAAAAATAATGCAAATATTTAGCAATAATCTTAAAATTTTTTTCTCTAACAGCTGCCGGTTGATCGCTCTCCTCCGACACTGATTTGACTATCAAGCCGTCCTTGTAGACGAAATCCTCCCGGTCGATGTCTTTCCAAGCGACGCGCGATTTCTTAACTCGAAGAATCTGAAAATTATTTTCATTAAAAATATTTCAGAAGTCTGGAGCTGCTCACCCATAGTTTCAATGTTCCGCAAATACGCAACGATTAGAGCGCACAGATTCCAAGACATCAAGCATTTTGATTTTCTAAAAAATTTTAATTCTACCTCCGCGATTTACGGCACGCTAACCTCTTTTGTGTTTTCGCAGCAGTTCTCCTTGGAATCGGTGTTGATGACAGAAACTGAAAAATACGAAGGAAGTTTTAAACTGATAACTTGTCATACCTTTCGAATACTTTGGAGATGGCGCCCAAAGAGTTTTTCCAACTCAGAAGCCACCTTTTCTACTGAGTTTCTAGTGGACTTATTCAAGTTCCATTTCGATGCTATTTCGCGACGTTTTTTTCCAATTCAAACGACGTCGCGAAACGACGCGAAACTCCAGTTTCATAACGTTTCACAACAGTGCTAAATAGTTTCGCGACTGTGGGTCTCGCAGCGATCGCTCGTAACTCTACCCAAAGGCGTTTTTGCACTGTTGTGAAATGTCGTGAAACTCGAGTTTCGCGTCGTTTCGCGACGTCGTTTGAATTGGAAAAAAACGTCGCGAAACGTCGCGAAGTGCCATTGAAATGGAACTTGAATAAGTCCATAGGTATTTCATGCAGAAGTTTGGACTCATGTCGGCACCGGCTGGATTTTGCACGCGCAGGGTGGACTGATTGACAGTGCAATTGTCAACGATGAGTTGGGTCGTCTCTTGATGAAAACCAGAAAAATTGAGAGCATCTGAAACAGCCGGCGTTTCGTACAGAGTACTGCAAACCAAACGTTGAAATGTACTCACCTTTTCTGCCTTTCCGCGGGGATGAAAGAGAGAGCTTTCGGAATTTCCGAGACAAAAACGACACGAGTCTCGAGAAAACTATTTGTCAAGATTTCTCGAGACGTCTCGAAAAGTCCCGAGAAATGTAGCGCGACGGAAGCGATAAATAGTGAAATCCGTTGAATATTTTCAGAGTATGAGTTACTTTCGAAGTCGTTGAGTTAAAAAAAAAGTTTTTGAAATTCCATCTCGCTTTGCGGAGAACGAGAGCGAAAACCGATTTTCAAAAATGTTGCATCTCGTGTTTTTCGGGACCCACACTGATTATTATTAATCTTTTCCGAAAAGGGGTTAACAAAAATTTGATTGAAAATGGTTCGAAAAAATCGACTGAATTTGTTCAAGTTCGGACTGAATTTTAATTAAGAAAATATCGCAAAAAAGTCAACCAAATATTTTTTGAAATTTTATACGAAAAAAAATTCCCTATTTATTGATTTCTAATTTTCATGCACGAAAAAGTTAAAAATGGACATAAAATCGTGAAAAAAACGAGAAAAAACGCTCAAAAACAATTCGGTTTGAAAAATAAAATGTGTCGATCAAGATATGCGCAAGCACGAAACCCGCGCCAATAGTGATTTATTGGCGCAAAACCCAACTCCGCAGGAAGACTTCCGAAGTCCGCATAAAGACTTCCCAACTCCGCATAAAGACTTCCTCAGGTTTTCCGAGAATACTTCAGGTTGTAAATAACTATATATAGCTATATATCCAATTTATTTTCATACATTTAGAAAAAATTCAGTATGAGATAAATTTTTTTTTCGAAAACTCGTGAATTTTATTCACTGTTTTAAATATTTTAAAAATTCCCTATTCCAGCTTCCAAAAAATAATGGATCTTCAAAATTTGATGAACAACATGAAGAGCGTGGCTCTGAACATTGGCGAAAAGTTGACGCCAGTGCTCAAAGAGTCGAAATTCCGCGAGACGGGCGTTCTGACGCCGGAAGAGTACGTGGCCGCCGGAGACCATCTGGTACACCACTGTCCCACGTGGAAATGGGCGCCCGCTTCGGATCCATCGAGAGTTCGGTCGTATTTGCCGGAGGACAAACAGTTTCTCATCACTCGCAATGTTCCGTGCCACAAGAGATGCAAGCAGATGGAGTACGATGAGAAGTTGGAGAAGGTGGGTGTCTTCCGGAATTGGAAAAGCTCCGGAAATGTTCCCGGTTCGTTGGAAATGCAATTTTAATAATATCCGTCCTGCAAAAGTTGAAACTTTTGCGCCGACCGCGACGCGGCTTTTTTACCGTACTTTTCGTCGAAAAAACAGTGTTTCCGTGGCGAGAGAGCGCATATTCGGCCGCGTCGCGGTCGGCGCAGAAGTTTCAATTTTCAGATTTTTTTTTGAAATTTTTTTTTTCAAAAAAACCAGAATTTTCAGTTTGTTTAGCTGAACTTCCTCACATCTATTGATTCATCCACGCCTGGCGGAGAAAAAAATTAGAAACAAAGAAATTACTTGTGAAAGAAGGGAAACCGGAAAATTTTTTTTCCTGCCCATTTTCGAATAACTGCGGCAAACATTCTGAATTTTCCTGGAATTGCCATTTTTCTATCACAAGTTGTTAAATACAAACAAAAACCGAGAAATTAGGCAGAATATTGTCATTTTTCCAGATAATCAACGAAGAAGACGCCGAATATCAGACAGGCGAGGAGGAGGGATGGGTGGACACTCATCACTACGAGAAGGAGAAGGAGCAGACGAGTCAGGCGGTGCATTTGGGTGACACGGTACTTTACCCTTGAATTTCCTCTATAAACAACCGATTTTTGTTCAGAACCCGACGGCGGTCGCTTCGGCGGACGACGACGACGACGAGGAGGCGTTGGATTTGGACGATTTGGTCGAGTCGGGCGGTTTGGAGGACGAGGATCCGAATCGGTTCGTCGCCGCTCGCAACACCGACGCTGACACTTCCGGCGAGGTCGAGAAGGTTCGCACGTACGATTTGCACATTTGCTACGATAAATACTATCAGGTGAGTACGGGTTATTTTTAAAAATTCCTGGAAATTCAATTTTCCAGGTGCCGCGTCTCTTCCTGATGGGCTACGACGAGAATCGCCGCCCGCTGACCGTCGAGCAGACGTACGAGGACTTTTCGGCGGATCACTCGAACAAAACGATCACCGTCGAAGCGCATCCGTCGATCGATTGCGATATGCCGACTGTGCATCCGTGCAAACACGCCGAAATGATGAAGCGGCTCATCAATCAATACGCAGAGTCGGGAAAAGAGCTCGGCGTGCACGAGTACCTCTTTCTGTTCCTCAAATTCGTCCAGGCCGTCATTCCAACCATCGAGTACGATTACACGAGATCCATTAAATTGTAAAAAAAAATTCCTTTCTTGTGAAATGTCCATCTTACCGATTTTTTTTGTATAATTTGTCGAAATTGCCTAGTGGTGCTTGCTTTGCCTATTTTTCTATTCAATTTGGTATTTCTACTCACTTGATAAATTGCCGCTAGTCCCTGATTTTTGAAAAAACATTGAATTTCCAGAAAAAAACGAGAAAACGGAGAATTATTCGCTCTCGTAAATCGACACCGCCGCCGTAAATCGACACCAGCCTTAAAGGCGCATGCGCGGGTCTCGCAACGAGAAACCGCGTCTCAATGTCGTCGGCCGCGTTGCGTGCGTTTCGAAAAACAATTCGCGCGCCCAGAATTCCTCAAAATCATTGTCCATTGTTGTTGTGCAAACGAGTAAAATCGGGAGAACGCGCACGCAGGAATTCCGGATTTTTGAGTGGAAATCGTTCAGAAAATGGCCGGCGACGGAGACGATATCGACGCGATGCTCGACGGAGCCATGGAGTCGGCCAACGCACTCGACAGTGTAAGTTTCCCCTAAAAATTGCAGGTTTTTACTCAATTTCTCACCCCTCGTCCGAGCCGTTTTCACTGTGATACTCTTTCTAGAAGCCTTTTCTTATTTTTCGCAGGCATTTATCGATTTTCCACGAAAAAGCAATGTTGACGTTATTTTCGAATTTTTTTCCCGTTTCCTGTGATTTTCTGGATTTCTGGTTTATGCAATTGTTTGAAAGCTTCAGAAATCGACAAAGTCTTCGTAGAATATTAATTTTCCAATGTGAATGCAAGAAAAACTGAGATTTTAATTTTTTTTTCAAGAATTTTTAATCATTCTCGAAAAATTCAGATTTTCTCCCTAAAGCCGACAAAAAATCGAATAGTTTCTAACTCTAATGCTTTTCAGGTAGCTGGAGGCGATGCAGATGCCAAACCAAAGTCCCCATCGCGATCCGATCGTTCGAGGTAAGAAAATTCGGCAAATTTGAGACAATTGAGTGAGAATTCTCTGAAAACCTTCCCCGCAAACCCTGAACAAGTGTCCAATGCTATGACGATCGCCGATTTAGACCGTCCCCCGAATGAAAGAGAGAGAATCGAAGACTGTCTGTTCTTGTGCAAGCCGTCCCCCCGAAACACTCTGAAACTGACCAAAAACGTACGGGTTCGTGTTCCGAAACGGTGTTCTTCCAGGCGTATCGTCCGGCCACAACTTACAGACACATCTTCGGAACCGCACAAACATTCCCTTTTCCTTTTTTGAAAATAATTTGAGAACACCTCGAAAATCGTCCTTTTCAGACCGTTTTCCAACTACTAGCCGCATCACTATCGATTTTTTTTCGCCGAAAATTTCACGCTTTAATCCCAAATTTCAGATCGAGATCAAATGACAGGAAGAGGTCGCCGGCGAGACGTCGTTCTTCCAGAAGTCGCAGCCGCGATCGTCGTCGCTCCAGAAGTCGTTCGAAGGAACGTCGTCGCTCGCGCAGTCGCAGTCGCGATCGTCGGAGGAGACGCTCGGGAAGTCGCGATCGGAGAAGAAGTCGCAGCAGAGATCGCGGAAATTTTAGAAGACGTTCCAGGTGAGATAATTCAGAGAATTTCTGTATTTTAAACGATTTTTTTTACAGAACTCGCTCTCGTGACCGCCGTCGTTCGCCACCACGTCGTCCAAGAATCGTAGATCATCGTGATCGTCGTTCGCCACGTCGCAGTCCGCCAAGAAGTGAGTATTCTTTGTCGACGCTCAATTCCTCGATTATTTTCGAATTTTCAGGCCGTCTCCCGGGACCCGAACGTCGTGACGTCATGCCATTCAACCCACGTCACTCGCCACCGAAGAATGCGAAACTCGAACTGACGCCAGAGGAAAGAGATCAAAGAACACTGCTCATTATGCAAATTGCTCGCGAAACCCGCCCTCGGGACCTCGAGGAGTTCTTCTCGGCCGTCGGAGCCGTTCGTGACGTTCGGATAATAACAGACTCGCGTACGGGAAGATCAAAAGGCATCTGCTATGTGGAGTTCTGGGACGAGGAGAGTGTTCCGTTGGGATTGGCGCTGAATGGACAGAAGCTGATGAAGGCGCCGTTGCAAATTCAGAGAACTTGTGCCGAACGGAACCGAGCCGCCAACGCAACGATGGCCAGCACCCTCGGGTTTGTGGCGCCGGGAACCAAGGGACCTGCACACATGACCATCGAGAACCTGCATCCACGCATCGACGAGAAGATGCTTCAGGACGTCTTCGAGAGCTTCGGACGGTTCGAAAGAGTCGTCGTTGACAGAGACAGAAGTGGAGAACACCTCGGATCCGGATTTGTATTGGTGAGTTCTTTCGATCGGTATTTTTAAAATTTTTAAATCTGTCAATTTTCAGTTCCGGAACGCCGAAGACGCACAAAAGGCTTGTGAACAGCTGAACAATTTCGATTTGGCGGGCCGAAAGATTCGTCTCTCGATCAAACAGGAACAGTCGTCAAAGAAGGAGGAGGCGTCGATACATCAGAGATCCCTGGATGACGTCGGAGATCGTCAAGGCTTCTCCCTCGGCGCCGGTGGACGTCAACAGTTGATGGCGAAACTCGCTCAAGGAACCGGATCAGGAATGGAACTCACCGCGTCGGCTCAGCTTGCCGCGAATCATGCCGGAAACTCGCAGATTCCGTCGATCGCCACTCAGTGCTTCCTGCTGTCGAACATGTTCGACCCGTCGAAGGAATCCGAGCCCGCATGGGATACCGACATTCGCGAAGACGTCATCGAGCAGTGTCTTCAGCACGGAGGAGCCCTCCACGTGTTCGTCGACAAGGGATCCGAGCAGGGCAACGTTTACGTCAAGTGCCCGTCCATAGCCATCGCGCACCAAGCCGTCAGCGCTCTTCACGGACGCTGGTTCTCTGGAAAGGTTATCACTGCGAACTACGTTCCAGTCAACTCGTACCACGACCTGTTTCCGGATGCCATCCACGCCAGAGCAGTTCTCACGACCAGGGCGCAGAACGTCCCAGCAGTGCCCATCCCACCACCGGGACACATGCCCATGGCTAATGTATGTCTTTGTTAAGTCCATCTTTCAATTTATGAATAATATTTTTCAGGGCTACGGTTATGGAATGATGCCGCCAGGAGCTCCACCAGCGCCGTATGGTGGATACTACTAGACGCCGAAACACAATGTTCTCTTGTTTTCCTCTGTATGGATTAAAAATGTTTGCAAAGTTGCACATCTTCTCTCCCTATTCCAGATCTGTTCCTTCCCCGTTCTGACATTGTTTCCTCTTTTTTTCTCTTCTCCGTTTTGAGTACATTTGCGTCATCAGCACCTCCGTCCTCTTTTATTCTCCCATGTTATTACACACACAATTCTCGCTTCGCTCTATCCACTTTCGCCATTGATGTTCTTCGAATTGCTTTTCCATTCTAAATAATGTTGTCCTTTCTGTTTTGATTGAGCAAAAGTTTAATGAATTCGAGCGAAACACTTACGTGAGCATTTTAGGGCTTTATCAAGTGGTAAGGATATCATTCCCGGTGTCGATGAAGGCGATTCAAGACACAAGGACAGGATACCCTTAACACCAAAGCAGCCCGAGAATACAGTAGTCGGGAAGCGAAATGAGAACAAAAAATGAGCACTCTGCTCGCTCCGACGCTATTTTATAGTGCTCAAAGTGTAAAGTGGGCGGGGCTTAGATGATTGAGTGGGGCGGGGGAGCCAGGGGAAAACTCTGACAACGCTTCAGTGCATTTTTTGTTTTTTTTTTAAATTTAATCGAATTCAGAAATTATTTTCAATTGGACGACAATAGTATTAATTACGATGGAGAATTTTTTGATGAAGTAACATTTCTGAAACAGGAATCTTTTTTAAATTTTTGCAGAAATTGAATTTTCATTGTTTTTTTTTAAACTTTAAGAAAAAAAATAAAACACAAATAATTAGGAGAAAAAATGCAAAAATATCATTTTTCCAATGAATACATTTTCAGCAAAAATTAGCGAAAAATTTGATGAATAGATGAATATCTAGAATAATCTTTAAAAAAAACAAAGAAAATTTCATTTTGAAAGAAAAAATTATTTTGTGCGTCACTTTAAATGCCTTCTGTGCGAACACTCAAGCCTAACTTGAACTTTTGCATTTTATTCTACGCGCAACTCGAATTTTTATTTTTTTTTCGGCTTATTTAAAAAGTTCTGATGATTAATGGACAGAATGATCCGTTTTGTTTGTTCGAAATGTTTAAAAATTGCCCGCGACTCAATGTGTGATATTCCACTTTCACCATATCACGACAACTGTTCGGATAGAGTGTACTGCAGGGTTCTTAATCGAACGAAAATTCGACGAAATTCGAAACTATTCGCACTCGAAAAATTTCGAAGTTCGAAAAATTCGAAGTTCGAAAAGTTCGAAAAATTCGAATTTCGAAAGTTCGAAAAATTTCGTCGTTCGAAAAATTCGAAGTTCGAAAAATTCGTTCGAACAATTTGTTCGAACAAAACGAACGAAGTTCGAACAATTGTTCGAACAAATCGTCCTCGTGGAGTACACAGCTGCTGGAAGAGGAAATGCGTGCGAATTTGAATTCTGGGCTGGATTTTCACCGTTTTTTTGTGTTTTTCAATGATTTTTCAGTGATTTTAAAGCGAATTTTGTGTATTTTTATCTGTTTATTTTGCATTGATTGTTTTTCCTTGTCTTTTTTTTTGAAAAAAATTTTTTTTCAGCATTAATTAACTGAGTGACAGGGGACAAACGAAAAGATCCAATTATTGCAGAAATGCAAATTACAGCGAAGACGATCGTCTCGAGACAAGAAAATCTCCTGATTCGGTATGTTTCAAAGTATGTCTATCTTCAGTATAAATGCGAAAGGTTATGGATCTATTCAACCCGTATTAAAATGCAATTCCACGTCGTATACGACCGTATTTTTCCTGTTCAAACGTCTTCGTGAAGCGTCGCGAGATTTCTCAAAGCTCGAGTTTCACTACGGTTCAGAACATTTTAATACAGGTTAAATATTTAAGTCCATTGATGATTGAGACTAGTGAGCACTTGGTAAATAAATGAAAAACAATTTTTTTCGGAAAACGTAACATTCTAGAGAAAAAATATTTCGATAAATGTATATATTTATTTATCGAAATTTTTAAAAAAAGTCTTTTTTTCAAATTGGACTCGGAATGTTAGGAGTTTTAACAATATCTATTCATTTGTTCAGGTCCGTCTCGTTCAACTTCACAACATGAAAATTCGGACGGAATAACCGATTGACAATCAACATTGTGATTAGAAATTATGCATAGTTTTTTTTTCTGTACATTACATGTCCTATCTACTTTCATGTACATTTTCCAATAATAAAGTCTGCTATATATTGCAATTTTTTTTAATTTTTGGAGTCATAAATCTGCATCGAGATTTTTACAAAAAAATTTTGAAAAATCACGGACTTTTTTTTTGAAAATTTGATTTTCTAAGCAAAAAAACAATAATGAATTACAAAAAACAATTTCCGAAAAAAAAATGTTCATTTTGTTATCATTCCATCGAAAACAGCGATTTTCGTTTTTATTTTTCAATGACCAATTGAAATATATTTAATTTTTTAGAACAGTTGATAAAAAATGCACTAATTTTCTTTCAAAATAGTGAAAATTGCGTGGTTTTCCTCAAATTGAAAAAAAAACATGTTTTTGAAACACCGAAACATGTTTCTGCAACTTTTAAATATGAGCAACCGTCTGAGAAAATGTATCAAAACAACAGTACTCAGTGGAAACCAGTGGATTTTCAAAAAATCTCATTTTCGTTCGAATTCTCCGACGAAATTCGACGAAATTCGAACGAAATTCGTCGAATTCGTTCGAACAAAATTCGAAAAGTTCGAACTTCGAATTTTTCGAACTTCGAAATTTTTCGAACTTCGAACTTCGAATTTTTTCGAACTTCGAACTTCGAAAAAGTTCGAACTTCGAATTTTTCGAACAATTGTTCGAACAAATTCGAACGAATTTCGAATATTCGAATGCGAATTTCGCGAATTTTTCACGAAGTTCGAAAAAAATTTTGTTCGATTAAGAACCCTGGTGTACTGGAGTATCAAACACTGACACGGGCGGTCAGGGAATACTGTAGCAGTGGAATACGGTAGGAGGGTTACTGTACCTCGACCGAGAGGAAGAGTAGAAGTGAAAAGAACATGTATAGGGCACTGTTCTAATCACATTCTACCCTACCTCCCGGGAGGTACGGTAGGGAATACGGTAGCAGGGTTACTGTACCTCGACCGAGAGGAAGAGTAGAAGTGAGAAGAACATGTATATGGCACTGTTCTAATCACATTCTACCCTACCACCCGGGAGGTACGGTAGGGAATACGGTAGCAGGGTTACTGTACCTCGACCGAGAGGAAGAGTAGAAGTGAGAAGAACACGTATAGGGCACTGTTCTTAGCACATTCTACCCTACCACCCGGGAGGTACTGTAGGGAATACGGTAGGAGGGTTACTGTACCTCTCAACCGAGAGGAATGGTAGAAGTGAAGAGAACACGTGTGGAGCACCGTTCTCAACACATTCTATCAAACCTCTCGGGTAGAGGTACTGTAGGAGGGTTACTGTAGATGGAGGTGTACTGTACGAAGGGCGCAGGAAGGGCGAGAGATCCGTCTCTCAGCCGTCGTCGTCGTTGAAGCGAAGTGAAGCGAAGAATGGAGAATGGACCCCCATGGGCCCCTATTTATACCCTTGCCGGGCTCACTGGGAGGAATACAGATTTCTCTGCGTCTCCCTCCCTCTCTCTCTCCTCGTCCAACTGATTCGTTGTCTGCGTCTTCACTCCTTCCCTTCTCTCTCGCCGCTCTCCCTCTCTCTCGCTCTCTCTCGCCTGCCGAATCAAGCTCCCGACCCACAAGCGGTTGCCCGGCGGGCCGGCACCGGAGAAAAGTTGCTGATTCACCGGCGAAAGAGAGTGGGAGGAGTGGAGACGCAGACAACGTATCAGTTGGACGACCCCCCCCCCCCCCCCGGTGGGCCTGGCAAGGGTATAAATAGGGGCCCACGGGGGGCCATTCTCCATTCTTCGCTCCACTTCGCTTCACTTCGCTTCAACGACAACGACGGCTGAGAGACGGATCTCTCGCCCTTCCTGCGCCCTTCGTACAGTACACCTCCATCTACAGTAACCCTCCTACAGTACCTCTGCCCGAGAGGTTTGATAGAATGTGTTGAGAACGGTGCTCCACACGTGTTCTCTTCACTTCTACCATTCCTCTCGGTTGAGAGGTACAGTAACCCTCCTACCGTACTCCCTACAGTACCTCCCGGGTGGTAGGGTAGAATGTGCTAAGAACAGTGCCCTATACGTGTTCTTCTCACTTCTACTCTTCCTCTCGGTCGAGGTACAGTAACCCTCCTACCGTATTCCCTACCGTACCTCCCGGGTGGTAGGGTAGAATGTGCTTAGAACAGTGCCCTATACATGTTCTTTTCACTTCTACTCTTCCTCTCGGTCGAGGTACAGTAACCCTCCTACCGTATTCCCTACCGTACCTCCCGGGTGGTAGGGTAGAATGTGATTAGAACAGTGCCATATACATGTTCTTCTCACTTCTACTCTTCCTCTCGGTCGAGGTACAGTAATCCTCCTACAGTATTCCCCGACCGCCCGTGTCAGTGTTTGATACTCCAGTACATTCCATCCGAACAGTTGTCGTGATGAATTGTAGTGGGAGTATCACACATTGAGTCATGGGCAATTTTTAGATTTAAAAACAAAAATACTTTTTTCTAGCCAAGATAAAAACGAAACGAATCATTCTGTCTTTTAATCGCGCATTAGAACTGTTAAAATCAGTTTTAAAAAAAATAAAAATTCGAGTTGCGCGTAAAATGGAATGCATAAAGTTCAAGTTAGGCTTGTGTGTTTGCACATAATGCATTTTAAGCTACGAGCATTGTAATTTCTTTCTTCAAAATAAATGTTTCCAGTTTTATCTCGAGTTTTTCAAGCTTTTCGCTGGATTTTTCTAAATCTTTCCCAGTAATTTATATAAAAATTAGATGTTTATGTTGATTTTCGCATTTCGAAAGTGTCGTTTTCGGCGATTTTCACTGATTTTTGGTGAATCCTAAATTTTCGAAAATTTCGTTGATTTCATTTTTTACAAGGAACACGCGTCTTTTCTGGTTCAAACTGGTTTTTATTCAGAATTAAAATAAAAAAAATAGAATAAAGTTCATACTGCAATTTTGAAAAATTAGCGGGGGGAAATGCTCCTCATGCGCCGTGGTGGTGGAGTTAATAGGAGTTGGCGGCGATTGGAGTCGGCGTGACGGCTGGAGCGGCGGCGGCCGGGACGTCGGAAGCGGCGGCTCCCCAGGTGGAAGAGGTGGCGGCGTCGGATTGCCACGAGTCGACGAGCGGCTGCGAGGCGGCGATTGGCTGTGGCTGGGTGAAGGTGTTGGCCGAGTAGCCGGTCGATGGCGCGGAAGCGGCGGCGTTGTTGTAGGCGGATGGCGAGGCGGCGACGGTGTTGTAGCCGGTCGTTGGGTTCTGTAAGTTTTTCGATTTTCGATTTTCGATTTTCGACGCAATTATCGATTTTTTGCAGAACGCACCTGAGCAACTGGAACCTTGGTTCGTGGGGCGCAGCAGACGCACTTCACGTTGGTGTCATAGTCGTCCGGGGTCCATCTTCCCTGCGCCACGTAGGTCGAGTCGGCTCTGTGGAATCCGCCGCGGTTGCGGTGACGTCTTCTGTCCTCGCGGTCCTCGTCGTCGTCGTCGTCGACGTCTCTCTTGGAGCGCGTGAACGTCTGGTCGTCCTCGATCTTGGTGATGGCCAAGAAGCCGAAGAGCTTGTCGTTGGCGAGTGTGGTGTCACGACGGGCCGTCTGTTGGCAGCAGAAGTTGCACGAGTCCTCGTCGTTGTTCGCCACCTCGGAGCACTTGACACGAACGGCGCGGTTGGCGCCGCCGAAGAATGGGTTGCGGTGGTGGTGGTGGCGGTTGGAGTCGACGACGAGCAGGACGGATGCGTCAAGATCGCACACGTAGCCTGGCGAAATTGGGAAAGTCTTTTTGATTATTTGAAAAAAATAAAAATAAATAAATTTTCGAAAAATTTCTCGTGCTTTTTGTAGATTTTTTGTTCGAAAATTATTATCCGTCCTACAAAAAGGGCTTTCGATTTCTTTCGAAAAATTGATTTTACAGCGAATTCGAAAAATTTAACTTTGCACAAACTTTTCCTATTATCCGTCCTGCAAATGTTGAAACTTCTGCGCCGACCGCGACGCAGCCGCGACGCGGCTTTTCTACCGTCGCTTTTCGTCGGAAAAGTGTCGCGGTCGGCGCAGAAGTTGCAACTTTTGCAGGACGGATAATAGGAAAAATTTTGTGCAAAGTTAAATTGTAAAATCGATTTTTCAAATTTTCCACCGAAGAAACTTACGATCCTGAATGAGCGGTTGCCATCCAAAGTGTGGGTAGTGGAAGCGAGCGGCCGCCGAGTCGGTCTTCACTTCTTCTGGCTGAAAATGGGAGCATTTTCGGAAGGGAATTGCTCCAAATCCTCACCTGAGCACCAAGAACCGCAGCCAGGGAGGCGACGGTGAGCAGAAGAACAGAAGTGGTTTGCATTTTCAGTGGAGAGAATGCGAGATGATCGAATGATGGTTTCTCGGGCATCTCGCATCGCTTTTATACTTTTCCCCCCTCGGGGAGCACGGGGGAGGGAGGGAGGATTGGATGAGGAGGGACCGCCCATCTTTTGATAAGCGAGTGATTGGGATGCCACGGGGGTGATGACGTCAAAAAAATGCAGGGGATTTTGAAATTAGTGAAATTCTTTTTGAAAAAAAAGGAAATTTTTTTTTGATTTTCAAAAATTCAAAAAAATTGGAATCAATTTCCTAAATTTTTCTTGCGCATCATTCGCTACGTTCAATAATCTTCTGAAATTCCAAATTAATTAATAATTTCCAAGAGACAGGAAAATTAAAATTTTTTTGAAATTTTGGATTTTTTAAAAATGTATAAATATTTTTTTTGGGAAGAAATCAATGACTCAACAATTAATTTTTCTCATTTTTTTTTCCAATTTTCAATTATTTTTTCCCAATATTTCCGTCTTTCCACCCACTCAACAAAGGAATCTGGAAAAAAAATAATAAAAAATGATGCAATTTCTGATTTTTTTTTCAATTTTCCAATGAAAAGTCACGGGAAGCTCTTGACAAGAGAGATATTGTGTGGGATTGGAATTCGAGCGATTTTTTAATGAATTCAAGATGCAAAGTACAAGATTTTTCTGAAAAAAAGAAAATTAAATGTAAATTGGGGAATTTCTGATTTTTTAATTTTTGAAAAAAAAATTGAATTTTTCAAAATAATTTTTTTCAGCAGTTTATGTCAATATTTCTGGAATATTTTCTTGCTTTCAGCTATTAAAAAAAAATTTACAAGTAGCCGGTATTTTGAAAAATTAAAAAAATTTCATAAATTGAGAATTCGAATTTTTTTCGGCAAATTTATTTAAAAAAATTTCATTGTTTCAGAACTTTTATAAAACCTCCAAAGTGTCTCTCAACGGTGATAATGTCACTTGGTAATGATTTATCTGAAAATTACCTGAAAACCTGAAAAAAAATTTGATTCATTTTTTTTAATTAAAAAAAAATTACATCGGAAAAAATTTAATAAAAATTTCTTTCAGAGTGGCCGATTATTAAATATTGGTCTATGGATATTTTTCTTCATACTACAGTGAATAAATGTAACAAATACTATAAATTTAATGCATTTTTTATTTTATTTCAAAATTTCAAAAAAAAAATTTTTTTTTGAAGTCGAAAATTTTCAAAAGCGATCAACGAGAATTTCAGATTTTTATTTCGGTTAAAAAAATACCTCTAGTTATCACCAAAATCCCCCTTTCTAAACCGAAATTTCGTAAATCTGGAAAATCTTTTTTTTTAAATTTTTCAAAAGTTTTCAAAAAATATCAAATTTTTCCAGACACTTTCCTAGACACTCTCTGACACCTTATGGACCAATAAGTTTTTTTTTCTAATAAAAATTAAACTTCGAAAAATTGCATTTCAAGACAAGAATAAAAAATTTTCCAAATTCGATTCCGATTATTCTAAATAAAAAAAGCCAGTTTTTCAAAATTACTGATTTTTTCTAATTTTTTTTGGAAAAATTCATATTTTTTACAATTTCAAGGGTAATTCATTTCGAGAGTCGTCTTTGAGTTTTGATTGAGTGACATCAAAACTCAAAGACATGTAGACTTTTTCTGCATTTTTTTGCATTTTTTCGTAATTTTCCTACCAAATTCCTTCTTCTTCCCTATGACGTCATGAATCCCCCTCTGAAATCCTTATCATTCCTTATCACTCCTCCGCTTCCAGACTCCGCCCCGTTTATCGAGTATAAAATGCGTCGAGATGCTCCCTGTTTCCTCATCACAATCTCTTGTGTTCCTTCCCATCCCATCCAATTCCAATTCGTCATGGTTTCCTCTGCCACGTGGATCTGTTCGGCCGCCGCCCTTCTCGCCGTCGCCGTGGCCGTTGATCCGGTCCCTGCTGCCAATGTGAGTTCGCGAATTTTTTTTTCAATTTTGAAAAAAAAACCTATTTTTTTCTTTCATTTTTTAGAAAAAATTCGAAAAATCGCAAGCTTTTCAGCAAAAACGTTTATTTTTTAACGAAAATTTTTGAATACCAACTCTCTCATTTTTCAGAAAAATAATCTGATTTTTTCTTTCATTTATATAAACAATTTTAAAAATCGCAAAGTTTCGAGCAAACAAATTTTTTTTGGTTTTTTTTTCAAAATCTCAATTTTCAAATAAAAAAAAATTGTAAAAATTTTTAAAGACAAATTTTCTCAAAAAAAATCTTTACTTTCCGATTTTTTAGGAAATTGTTTTAAAATTTACCTGTAAAATCAAACATGGCGAACCAATTTTTCCAATTTTTTCCGGAAATTTGTATATTCGAAAAAAAATGAATGAAAAAAAAAATATATTAAAAAAATATTTTATTTTGTATATTCGAAAAAAATTCGAAATATTCTCAAGTTTTTGAAACAGTAAGAGTATTTATGAAATATAAATTTTTCGATGTTTTTCTTTGAAAAGCTCACTTTTTCGAATTTGCAGTGATTTTTTGAAATTTTGCACTATCAAGTATTAACAAGGAAGAACTGATTCTTAAAAATTTCGAACCGTAAAGAATGTGTTTTGAAGCTGGAAAATGTATTGATTTTTAAATAAAAAACTCACATTTTCAAATAAATTTGCAGCCAGAAGTGAAGGATGCTCCAGCGGGAGCCCATTACGGCGCCTCGAACGGCTACGGACCATCGTACTCGGCCCCTCAGTACCCGGTGTTCCAGTTCCCGAACTTTGACGTCAACTATTGCTCCGTCCACGCCTCCTTCCCATTGGTCGGCCTTGAGAGAAGACGTGAGTTGCGGAAAGAACTTCCGGATGCACTTCCGGACCATTTCACATCAAACAATTTTCCAAATTTTTCCGATTTCTCATTTCGGAACTTTTTCCAAACTCATTTTTCGGAAATTTTTATTTCAACAAAAATGTGTGTTGATTCGGTGGTTTTTTCGACTTGAAGGACTGAAAAACCGAATAGTTTGTAATATTTTCAACAGTTTGGCCCTGTTTCGGCTCATTTTAGGAATTTCCGAAAAAAAAAAAATTCCGAAAATTTCCGATTTTTTTTTGAAATTCTAACTCGGAAAAAAAATTTCCGACCATATTTTTGAAAGATTGGCCCTGTTTCGGCTAATTTTCGGAGCTTCCGAAATTTCCGACTTTTTTTTCCGAAAAAAAAGACGGAACTTTTTTTCCGAAAAAAAAGACGGAACTTTTTTTTCGACTTTTTTTTCGGAAATTTTGACTCGGAAAAAAAAAATTTCCGACCAAGCCTATTCATTTGCAGACCACCGCGAGCACCGCGAGCACCGTGAGCACGGCATCCGCGCCAAGAGACAATCGTACGGAGTCCCATCGCAAGACACCCCGTCCACGAACACCTACGGCTCCAACACGGCCTTCGACGCGCCGGCCACCTCGTTCGCCGCTCCAGCCTACGGACCAGCCTTCATCCAGAGACCACGTCCATTCGACCGTCAGGGATGCAGAAACACGGCCATCTACTCGCGCAAGTCGTGCCAGAACTGCTGCCAAGTGTCTTCCCGTGCCACCGGAAACACCTCGGTTCGTTTCGTTTTTGGGGGAGATTTTCAGAAAATTGGAAAAAGAGAACTTTTTTTTCTATTTTTTTTCTCATTGTTTTTCAAAGCTTTGACGGCAAAAAAATAGAAAAAATTGAGAACAGATGAGAATTATACACACCTGTTTAGACTTACGGAATTTCTGGATTAGTCAAAAATTTTAAACCTCAGCAGAACAATAGTTCCCGTTTTTTTAAGCCAAATTCTCCCACTTTTTTTAGCCAAACAATGTTTCCTACTTTTTTAAAACAATTTTTGCCACTTTTCTTGCCATTTTTTTCAAAAAAAGCAAAATTTTTCGTACATGTGTGTGTATAATTCAATGTTACAATTTTTCTTACAAGGAAAATTTCAATAATTTGGAATGATTCGGAAGTATTTAAACCATTCAATATTTTCAATTTCTAGCACCTTTTTTAAACTTTTTTTTGAAGCAGAAATTTTTAAAAAAATTATTTCAAAAATAAACAATTTGTGAAAATGCCACAAAATGTTGACACAATTTTTTTGTTGGACTGCTTACACTTTTTCTTAATAATCTTTCATGGAAAGGGGAAAATGAATTCTGGAATTTTTTTGGAAAATCAAAAATTGAAAAACTTGTCGTTTTTAATTTTTTTTTTGATTTTTAAGCAAAACAGGAAATTTAAAAAATAATGTCCAGAAATAATTTTTGAAACAGAGAAAAAAATAACTTTTCAAATTTCATGACAAAAAATTCCGGGAAAATTAATTTTGCTGAATTTTCAAAACTTTTCATATTTTTAAAAAAACAGGGAATTTTTTTCAAATTTTGCAGAACAAAAAAAAATACTTTTTTACACTTTTCATTAGAAATTGTAAAAAACCACATTTAATTAATTAATTTTAGAAAAAAACCATAATTAAATTTTAAAAAACCGTCGAACCTTGAAATTTGCAGCCAGTCGTCGGAATTCTTCTGACCTTCGACCCGAAGCTCAGCGCCGACAAGAAGCACCACAAGAAGGAGGACGAGCTTAACACTGTAAGCCTTATTTTGCTGAAAATCCACCTGATCCTTGCAATTTTCAGCCAGACCGCGCCCTCCAATGCGTCTGCTGCACGAGAAGAGTGTAAAAAGCAGCCATTTTCGCCGAAAAATGATAATTTGACGATTTATCAAGTGATATTGCTTTATTTTTTAAAATTTTAATAATTTTTTGTGTGCTCAATAAATTTTTATGCAGGGAAAATGTGTTTTCTGATGGAGAGTGGGAAAAGACTACTTTGAGACATGTTTCGATGAGAAAACAAAAAAAATTTCGAAAAGCATGCAGAAAAATTTGAAACCTGGAAAAAATAACGGAAAATTGAGTTTAACTCTACTTTTGCGATTTCTCTAGTAGTTTTGGATAAATTTATTTTAGACTTGACAAAATTATAGTATTTTGAACACAATTTCGGGAGGAATTCGGAGATTTTTCGAAATTTTAGGTTTTTTTCCTATTTTTCAAGTTTTTATTTGATTTTCTATAATTTTCACTTCTAAACTATAATTTCATAAATATTTCATTCAGAAAACATACCGAAATCGTCGAAATCCCTGGAAAAAACTTCGAAAACACTTGAAAACCTGAAAAAAATTTAGAAAAAAATGAATCACCAAGTTGCGCGTAAGATTTGATGCCTAGTCCGCAATGAACTTTTTGCATCACAATTGACGACATTTCTCGAAAATTAACCAAAAATGTCAATTTTTCTCAAAATTTGCAAAAAAAACCCATAAAATCAGTGAAATCGAGTGATCGGCATCAAAGATCAGATGGTTGCGGTTCAAAAAACCCCGTAAAAAGTAGCGGACACCCTATAATCCGGCAGAAAACGCCGAAAATAGCGGGGCGATTGGCGAGGCGATTTGAATCCGATTTGGATGACTTTTGAAAGTGTTGTTTTGATCGGTCGGCGGCAAATTTGAATTTCAAATTCATTTTCCACTGACAATTGCACTTTTTCCCTATAAAAGGCCCCCGAATCGACACCATTGCACGTTTCTCCGAGGCTCCGCCCACTTTCTCCCATTTTTGGCCCCTTTTTCCCTTATTTTCCATTCATTTTCCACTGATTCGGGTCAATTGTCTGTTATCTTATGATAATAGGGAATTTGATCTATTATTAGACAATTTCGGTTTGCACCCACTGATAAACACACCTTTTTTGACGTCATTTACGGTTCTGACCTGAATTATGAGACCATTTCCGTTTTTTCGGGGGGTTTCCTGGACAAACGAGGCGCGGTTTGGTAGAACTTTGAGTTTTACACTGATTCGGGAATTTTTTGAATTTTTTTTTGAAATTAAAAAAAATTTTTTTTTTTTTTGGAATTTTTCAAAAAAAATTTAAGAAAAAGTTTTTTGTCTGAAATTATTTTGTGAACTAAAATTAAATAGAAAAATGATAATGATTCTGAAAATTTCAATTTGGAAAGAAAAAGAGAAAAAATATCCTTTTTAAAAGATTTTCAAAATTTTTAAATTTTTTTGTAAAAAAATTTTTTTTTTTTTGGAATTTTTCAAAAAAACTTTAAAGAAATTTTTTTTTTCGTCTGAAATCGCTTTGATAGCTAAAATTAAATAGAAAAATGATAATAATTTTAAAAATTTCAATTTGGAAAAAAAAGAAAAAAAATTATCCTGAGAAGAAAAAACATTTTCAAAATTTTTGAGTTTTTTTTCGGAATTTTTTTGAAAATTTTCTCCAAAATCTAAAAAAATCGAAAAAAATATTCTAAAAATATTCGAAATTTCAATTTCCTTTTTTTTATTGTAAATTTCAAATTTTCAAATATTTCCTGGACTACTGTACTCTGAAAAATCCGCAAACACCGAGTGCACACGATTCGACGAATAAACACACAGAATCTGGAAAAAATTAAAATACCAGAAAAAACATTTAGTAATATTTTTTTTTTTAGAAATTTTTTTTTTAGAAATTTTTAAATTTTTTCCTGTTTCAAAAAACCAAAATTACTTTTTCTCTTCAAAATCGCTTTTCCTTAGGCACATGTGATTAGCCTTAAATCTCATTTCTTGGGTTACTGTACTTTCGGAAGTCCGCAAACACTGAATTCGACGCCAAAATGCACAATAACGTCGGTTTCAGACATGACTGGCTCTGCGTGCATCGGCTGGCTCTTCTGCAATGTCGTAGAAGAGGATCCCAACAATTCACAGGTATCATTTATCACTTATCACTTGTTTTATTGATTTTTCAAAAATTCAGAATTTTTTGGAATTTTTTTAAAAAAATTCAAAAAAAAAAAAATTTTTTTTTTTCGAATTGTTTTAAATTTCAATTTGTCTCCATCTTTTCTATAGGATTACTGTATTTATTTTTAAAACCATAAAAAGATCCGTAAGATTACTGTACCTTAAGAAGTCCGCAAACACCCCGCTTGCTGTTTCAGACTGATTTTAAGGTATTTTCATATTTTTGAGTACTAATTCGTTTGAAATACTCTTGTGTTGTATTTCCGGGATTACTGTACCTTTACCACATCCGCAAACACTCGATTCTACGACAAAATGCAGAAAACGCGCATTTCTGACATTTTTGCGTTTTTTTCTGGGTTACTGTAGCTTATAGAGGTCCGTGAACACCCGATTTCACGAAAAAGTACACAAAATCACTGTAAGCACCCGATTTCACGACAAAATGCAGAGATCGAGTTTCGCCTTCGAAAAATTGGTCTTCGAGCACATTTTTGGTCCAAAAACGGAAAAAAATAGGCATAATCGGAAATTTACCTATTCCTGTCGGATTTCACGCATGATTCAACAGAGACAAGGAAGGGAAATAGAGGAGGGCGCACGTGGAATGCGCCAAGGCACCGGAAACGCGCCAGGGGGTGAAATCTTTGAAAAATTGAAAAAAAAATACATTTTTTTTGAAAATTTTTTAATTTTTTTTTTGAAAATTAAAAAAAAACATATTCGCATAATTGTCCAAATAGTTTTGAAAATTTTGAATGAAATAAAAAAAAACAAAAAATTCAAATTTAAAAAAAAGTGGTATAAAAAATTTTTTAGAGCATTTAAAAAAATTTTTTCGAAAATGTTTTAATTTTTTTTCAAAAAAAAAATTATTTTTTGAAACATATTTTTCATATTTCCAATTGATGGACGAGCTGATTTAGGTGCGTTTTTGATTCATTTTTGGAATGAGCGGAAGGCTTTGGTAGGATCGCTTTATTGGAGTGGCACCGGGGTTTTGATACAGTATTTCCGACGTTTCGACTGTTTATAGTCATCATCAGGGATTTGGTTTAATTACCCAAGTTTTGCGGTGGTTGGGAGGTGTCGGGCACACGTCCCGCAAGTACGGATGCACAACTCGCAGATTAACACCCAGGCAAAGTGGCCGGGAAGGAGCAACCAGCTAGAGTCTGGTGTTCCAGAAAAGCCACTCGTGACGCGGGTTGGATGCCGCCCTGAAGCCAAAGTCAAAAGACTGCGGTCGAGGGGCGAAGGCCGTGAGGCATTGGGCGGGTAACTCCGTCAGTACTAGTGGCTGCCTAGCCCGACGGTGCTGACATATGGAGGAATCCTGATGAGTTAAAAGGAACAAGGGGCGCGTGAAGGCCATAGCCGGCATTGGGTCCACTGCGGCAGCCATTCAAAAACACAATGGTGATGCGGGTGGATCAAACCCTCTGCTGGTGTTCCCCGATCGCGACCCATCAGCACTAACCAGAAGTGATGATGACCCCACGCCGCAAGGCGTCCTTACAATAATCCCTACGTCGCAGCTGGCAGTCCACCCGCAAGGGTGACAAACTGCTGCTGTACCAGGCTCGCCCAAATCCCTGATGATGACTATAAACAGTCGAAACGTCGGAAATACTGTATCAAAACCCCGGTGCCACTCCAATAAAGCGATCCTACCAAAGCCTTCCGCTCATTCCAAAAAAAAAAAAATTTCATATTTCCATAATTTAAAAAAAAAATTTCAAAATTTTGAATAAAATAAAAGTATATAAAAAAATATATAAAAGAAATAAATTTAAATTCAAATTTGAAAAAAAAAGAACGTGTTTTCAAAAAATGTTTTAGAAAATTTTTTTTTTTTTTTTTTTTTTTTTAATTTTCGAAAATCATTGTAAAAAATAAAAAAATTAAAAAATTAAACAAAAGAAATATTTTTTCCCGTTTCAAAAAATTTTAATTTTTTTTTTCAAAATTTTTAAATAATCATTTATTAAGTTTCAAAAAAAAAAATTTAATTTTGAGAAAATTAATTTTTTGGAAAATTTTCAAAAATTTTGCTCTTGTCGTATAACTCCAAAAGGAGACTTCTATTGTCCATCCGAGTGCACCGAAAGTGCGTCAGCACTCCAAATCCGTGTCAACTCGGCGCGCGCGCCCCACCCATGCCCCTTGGTGTATTTTGTCCATTTTCTGATCGGATTACCTTGAATTTCACGGAAAAAAGAGGGAAAGAGAGCGATTTGGAATGATAAGAGGGATGATAATGATAAGGAATTTGAGCGTTTTCTGGAGATGTTCCGGAACAGTGAGAATGACGTTGGGAGCGTGCTCTTCAGTGAAATTTGAATATCTTGGCTCAAAATGCTCCGATTGAGCTGAAACTTGGACTGGAAATAGTTAAGGGGTCTAGAAATGTGTGGCTGAAAATTTGCAGCCCTACCTAAAATTTCAAATGATCTACAACTTCTGGAACTTGAGTTAAGGTCAAAATTTGGTATAATTCACTGAAATGTGAATATCTCGGCTCAAAATGCTCCGTTTGAGCTCCAACTTGGACAGGGAACAGTCAAGGGGTCTAGAAATGTGTGGCTGAAAATTTGCAGCCCTACCTAAAATTTCAAATGATCTACAACTTCTGGAACTTGAGTTAAGGTCAAAATTTGGTATAATTCACTGAAATGTGAATATCTTGGCTCAAAATGCTCCGTTTGAGATCAAACTCGAACTGGGAATAGTCAAGGGGTCTAGAAACATGTGGCTGAAATTTCAGAGTGATATCTAGAATTTAAAATGATCTACAACTTCTGGAACTAGGCATAGAAATGAAAATTTTCGAAAATCAAGTTAATTTTTGAAAAATATTTTTTACCGTTTCTAAGTGATTTGAAATTTAATTTTTTCTGAGTTTTTTCGTTAAAATAGTAACAGGGATAGGAATATCGCCAATTCAAAAAAACATTCATTTTTCACTCAAGTGTTACTACCCTTTCACTAGAATTCGCATATCTTGGCTGAAAATGGTCCGATTGAGCTGAAATTTGGACTGAAAATAGTTAAGGGGTATAGGAATACATGACTGAAATTTCGGAAAGATATCTGGAATTTCAGATTATCTACATCATCTGAAAATCGAGTTAAAGTCAAAATTTGGCGTTTTCCAGTAAAATTCGCATATTTTTGCTGAAAATGCTCTGTTGGAGGTCCTATTGAAACTGGAAATAGTCTAAGGATCTGAAAATGTGCAGCTAAAAATTCGGAGTGAAATCTGAAAATTTAGATTTTCTATAAATCGGCTTAGAAGATGAAAATGGAAAAATTGACTTTCAGTCAAGTTTCCGATATCGCATCCAATCTGAAGATGGCTGAAATTCTCTGAAATTCCAGTAACACATTCCTAGACCCCTTGAAAGCCCCCAGTCCAAGTTGCAGCTCGATCGGAGCATTTTCAGCCGAGTTGTGCCCTTGCAGACACTTTGGCGTACTTTGTCATCGTTATCAGTCTGTTTATCACTGATTACTTTCTTCCAATTGACAGACCCCCGCGAACCGAAAGAGGATTAGGAGGGGAAGGGGGGCCGAAGGTTGCCGCCGAGACCATCCTACACTCACAATCCATGAGTTCCAGAAGTTGTAGATCATTTTAAATTCTAGGTAGGGATCCAATATTTAAGCCACACATTTCTGGACCCCTCCATCATTTCCAGTTCAAGTTGGAGCTCAAACGGAGCATTTTGAGCCGAGATGTTCACATTTCAGTGAATTATACCAAATTTTGACTTTACCCCAACTTCCATAAATTGTAGATCATTTCAATTTCCAGATAAGACTCTGAAATTTCAGCAGTACATTTCTTGACCCCTTGACTGTTCCCATTCCAAGTTGGAGCTAAATCGGAGAATTTTTAGCTGACTTGTGCTGATTTTAGTGAATTACAGAAAATTTTGATTTCTACCCCTTTTACCCCAACTTCCATAAATTGTAGATCATATTAATTTCCAGGTAGGGCTCCAATATTTCAGCCACACATTCATAGACCCCTTGACTGTTCCCAGTTCAAGTTGGAGCTCAAACGGAGCATTTTGAGCCGAGTTGTGCTCATTTCAGTGAATTATACCAAGTTTTGACTTTAACCCAACTTCCAGAAGTTGTAGATCATTTGAAATTCCAGGTAGGCCTCCAATATTTCAGCCACACATTTCTAGACCCCTCCACTATTCCCAGTCCAAGTTTCAGCTCAATCGATCAATTTTCAGCCGAGATATCAAAAAATCAAAAATGCGTAGGTGTCTAGAGGTCAAATGATGCCATTTTCACTGTTTTATATATCCGAAAAGTGCATTTTGGCGGTCATTCAAAACCGGGGATTAATATTTCTGCAGCCCCCCAACCGGTCTCTATCCCACTTGACGCACTTTCGGTGCCTTGGCGCATTTCCAGTGCTCGACCATTTCTGGTCATTTTTGGTCATTTTTCTATCAATTTTTATTTTATTTTTTTCAAACACTAAAAACTCTCTTGAAATCCAATTTTTTCCATTTTCACCGCGAGAAGAGCACTCTGAAAAATGAGGGGAAAATCGTGGCGGGTGGCTTATCAAAATCTGATTTATTTCCCCCACCCACATGCGGATTTCCGGATTTCCGCCCGTTTATCTTTGAGCTGTGCTCATTTTCGGAACACTGCTCAGCCGCCAAATGCTCCCATCGATTTTTCTCATTTTTCAACGTTCCGGTGGTTTTTTGTCTGTAAACGCCTACTTTTCACTGAAATGTGAATATCTTGGCTGAAAATGCTCCGATTGAGCTCCAACTTGGACTGGGAACAGTCAAGGGGTTGAGAAACGTGTGGCTAAAATTTCAGAGGGTTATCTGGAATTTCAGCTGAGCTACATCATCTGAAAATCGAGTTGAAGTCAAAATTTAGCGTTTTTCAGTAAAATTGGCATATCTGGGCTCAAAATGCTCTGTTTGAAGTCCAATTCAAACTAGAAATAGTCTAAGGATCTGAAAATGTGTAACTGGAATTTTGGAGTGATATCTGAAAATCTAGATTTTCTATAAATCGGCTTAGAAGATGAAAATGGAAAAATTGACTTTTAGTCAAGTTTCAGATATCGGATCCAATCTGAAAATATCTAGACTTTTCTGAAATTTCAGCCACGTTTTTCTAGACCCCTTGACTATGTTCAGTCCAAGTCGGAGCTCAAACGGAGCATTTTCAGCAAAGTTATACACATTTCAGTGAATTTCATCAAATTTTGGCTCTAACTTATTTTCCATAAGTTGTAGATCATTTGAAATTCCAGGTAGGGCTCCAATATTTCAGCCACACATTTCTAGACCCCTCCACTATTCCCAGTCCAAGTTTCAGGTCAATCGGAGCATTTTCAGTCAAGATATTCAAATTTCAGCTAAAGGTCGATAAATGACGTCATCACGCGAGGAGAATCCAAGAAATTCAAAAACCCCGTGATCTACCCCTCTGATCCCCCTTTCCCCCTTCAAAACACACGGATTACCCGCTTATTTTCCATTTTCCGGACTAATTCCGGACAGGTGCTGACGCTTAAGGAGGGGCACATTAAACCCCATCTGCTCCGCTTCTTTCCTTTCATTTTCCATTTTTATATGGACATGAGGGGTGTCTGGGGTGTCTTGTAGAACTGGAAGGTGCTTGGTTTAAGTGTCCTGGGTGTCTGGAATTTTTTGGGATTTTTCGGAATTTTTTGAATTTTTTTTGGAATTTTTTTGGAATTTTTCGGAATTTTTTGGGAAATTTTTCGGAATTTTTGGGAAATTTTTAGGGAATTTTTTGAAAACTTTTGGAATTTTTTGAACTCTTTGGGATTTTTTCAACATTTTTTTCAAAATTTTTGCATTTTTTTTGGAATTTTTTGGACATTTTTTGAAAATCCCTTATAAAATGTTTTTTGTTTTTTTCAAATTAAAAAAAAATTTTTTTTGAATGTGAAATTTTGAATTTTGAATTTTTTCAAGTTTTCTTAAAATTGAGGTTATTCCAATTTTCCAATTCTCAAAAATTCCCTACTCGCCGAAATTCTGCATTTTTGCGCCAATTTCAATGTTTCTAAGACTACAGTAACCTACTGTAACCTCACAGTGCCTTGCTGCCGTGTTCACGTATTTCCGAGACTACCGTAACCCAGAAAATTTAGAAATAACGGAAAATCCCAATTTTCTGCATTTTTGCGTCAATTTCAGTGCTCCTGAAGATACAGTAACCTGCAGTATCGTAGTTGGTTTTCACGTACTTTCGAGACTACCGTAACCCAGAAAACTTTATGAATACATGGAAATCCCAAAACTACAGTAATCCATCTCTTCGGGAACCTACAGTACCCCGGCAACCTACAGTACTACTTACTTACAGTAATCCATTCGTACAGTATCCTACAGTAACTTGTTTGTATAGTATCCTACAGTATACCTACATGCAGTATTCTCTATCTACAGTATGCTACAGGAATTAGTTTGTATAGCAGTCTACAGTATACCTACGTACAGTAATTCCTATCTATAGTATGCCTACCTACAGTAATCTCTATCTACAGTATCCTACAGTAATCTTTGTGTATAGTAATCTACAGTAATCTCTCCATACAGTATCCCTACCTACAGTAATCTACAGTACCCAATGATCGTGTCCGAATATTCGCACTTGACCTCCTCCTCCTCTCCTCCTACCCCTCATTGAAAATTCATAACTTTTGACCCTTTTTCTCATTTCGACCACTCGAGAGAGAGAGAGAGTGTGCGAAAGAGAGAGAGTGCAGAGAAGCAGATGACCTTCGAAACGGGGGGAATTTGCAGAGGAGGGGAGGGTCTAAACCATATTGGAACCTGTTTTCAGTATTACCCCCCCCTCCCGTTTCCGTGATGATCGTGATGATATCTTTGATTTTCTTTGTCATTCTCACGGTTTTTTTGATCTACCTGACACCATTTTGGATTTTATCCAGTATTGCTGCTCGGGAGAATCGATATATCTCGACAGTGATAAGAGATATCAAAAAGTTGTCAACTGGAAACTTGTAGTCTTAGTTTTGATCTACAATATTGCTGTTGACAACTTTTTGATATCTCTTATCAGTCTCGAGATCTAATCAATTCTTCTTGACTATCGTATTTCCTTGAATGAAGCCCCATACCCCAAATGCTACCGGAAAATGATTATATCTGGAGATTGATAAGAGATAGCAAAAAGTTGTCAACTGGAACCTTGTAGTCTTAGTTGTGATCTACAAGTTTGCTATTGACTACTTTTTGATATCTCTTATCAATCTTCAGATATAATGATTCTCCGGGGCAGTGTTCGAGAAAAAACCGTATTTTTTGATTTTCTCGGTTTTCTGGAGTGGATTAAAAGTTGAGAATGACGTTATCTGTTATCAGTTATCACTAATCACTGATCCGTAACGTGTGAACCTTAAAAACAAAAAGTACAATTGACCGGGGCGGCAGGCGTAAATAAGGGGATTAGAAGGAGAGTGTTCTGCTTGTTTTTTGACATTGTCATATCAATTCAAAATACGTTTGATCTACTCATTCGCACGTTTCAAAATGATTATTTGATCTTTTTTAAAATTTTTTAAAAAAATTTCCAAAATAATTTTTTTTTTAACTCTTAAAAAATTCCATTCAAAAATCCATTCAAATTTTTTTGTTCTAATTTCTTATCAGATTATCAGAAAGTGATAACAGTTTGCTTTTGTTCATAATTTTTTAGAAATTCTTTTCATATAAAAATAAATTTAAAATTTTTTTTTCTGTTTCTGGATTTTTCTAAAAAATTTCAGAAATTTTAATTTTTTACTGGTTGACCGTAGTAGACTAACTCAATTAATTGATTATTTAAAATTGGATAGGCTATTCAATATCACTATTTTTTTAGCAAAATTTGAAAATAAAAAAAAAAATCAAAAAAAAAAAATTTTTTTTCAAAAATTTTCTAAAAATTCCCAAAAAATCAAGAATGCTCCCAGACACCCCTAGACACCCTGTTAACACTTATTCACTCAATTATCACCAAAATTACTCTTCATGAGAGCCCCCTGATAAAAATGATGAACCAAAATTCCGTGAATCTGGAAAATCTTTTTTTTTTTGAATTTTTCAAAAAATTTTTCAAAAAATTATCTAAAAATCCCAAAATTTTCCAGACAATTTCTAGACCACTACATTTTTTTTCTATAAAAAATAAACTTTGAAAGATAAAAATTTGAAAAAAAAAATTTTTTTTCTTCAAAAATTTACTAAAAATTCCCAAAAACCCCAACACCTCCCAGACACCCCTAGACACCCTATGAACACATTTCACCAAAATCCCCTTCATCTGAACCCTAAATTCCGCAAAATACCTCCTAAAACCTTTAAACTGAAAATAAGAGGGAACATTTTTTTCCTGGGTTACTGTAGTTTTGAAAATCTGCATTTTTGCGTGACGAACATTGCACATAACTGCACATAATCGCCATATTTTGATCAACACTCGAAAATTCGAAACTTTCACCGTGAAAATTCGAAAATCCATTGAAATTTTGAATTTTTTGATTTTCCCGTTTCAGGATTACTGTAACTCGGAAAATGTGCATTTTGTCGTAATACGTAGAGACTTAGATTACCGGGTTACTGTAGTTTCGAAAATCTGCATTTTTGCGTATGAAAACTTGCACACAATCTCTAACTTCTCGTTGCGTACCGTAGAAAATGCATTTTCCCGTTTCAGGATTACTGTAACTCGGAAAATGTGCATTTTGTCGTAATTCTCTCCGTTTTTTCCGGCCAAAGTGCTCATTTGCTCAATTCTAAAAAATCCATTGATGAAAAAATAAATTAAAAATTTTTTCTGTTTCTGGATTTTTCTAAAAAATTGCAGAAAATTCAATTTTTCGCTGGGTTCTCGTATTAATTCTACTGGATAATCATATTTGTCACTCGATTATTTGATATTTTTCAAGTTGAACAGGCTATCTCACTTTTTATTTTAATTGCAAAATTTAAAAAATTAAAAAAAAAAAAAAAAAAATTTTCGATTTTTTAAAAATTTTCCAAAATTTTCCAAAAAAAAATCAAGAATGCTCCCAGCTTATTGAGTCTGAAAACAGGGCGAAAACCATCAAAGACCAGTGGAAACAGTAGTCTGACCGCCAATTGAGTTCAACTACGTCACTTTTCAGCCTGAGAGTTTATGCTAATTCCCCCCGAATTCCGTGTGATTTTCCAAAGGAAACCGTCCAAAATACCACATTTTGTGGTGTTTTTGACAGTGGGAATTGGTTTTTCTGGAGGTTTGGAACATTTTTTGAATTTTTGGAAAAAAAAATAAAAAATTTTTTTTTTCGGTTTCAAAAAAAATTTTTTTTCAAAAAAATTCCAATTTTGAGGAAATGATAATTCTAGATCAAATTCGTTTTGGGGATTTTTGAAATGCTTCAAAATGTTGATATCATTAATTTAGAAATATTATTTAATCAATAATCAATTTTGAGTATTTGAAAAAAATAGTTTTTTTCTGTTTCAATTTTGTTAAAAATTTCTGATATTCAAAAAATGTGTTTAGTAATTGGTTTGAATTTTTCGAAATTCTAAAAAAAAACATTACATTTTGGTTAAAATTTCGAAATTTTTTAGTTTTCCGATTTTTTTTTAGTAAAAAATAAATTTTTTTAAAATAAAAATAAAATTTTATTGAAATTTTTGAAAGCAATGATGAAAAGTTTTAAAAAAAATTAATTTTGAAAACTATCGAAAATGCAAAACAAAACTACCATTTTTCTAGGATAAGAATTTTTTTTATTTTGAAAAATCGGAAAACTAAAAAAAAAAAAAAACTTGAAAAATTACATTTTTTGCTGTTTCAACATTTTTTAAAATTCAGATTTTGAAAAACCCGTGTTTCGTAAATAAGTCGGGTCGAATTATTAAAAATTCTTTGAAAAACGTTCATTTTTTTGAAAATTCGAATTTTCAATTTTTTTGAAAATTTTGTTTAAAAACATTTCACAATTTTTAAATAAATTTTTTTGCGGTTTCCATATTTTTCAAATATTCTCATTCTTGAAAAATAGTCAATACTTATTTTCCGACAAAAATTTCTTTAAAAAATTTTGAATTAAAAAGAAATTTTTTGAAAAAAAAATTTCTGTTGAGATTTTGAATTTTTCATAAAATCCCAAATTCCCAAATGATATCATATCACTAATCAATGATCAACTGAAAATCGGTCGAATTTCATTGAAACACCCCCAACACACAACTCCTGCCTACGTTTCGCAAAATTCTCGAAGCTCCGCCCCTTTTTTTTCCAAAGTGACCCGTCTGGGCACGGGAAGGGCGGGTGATAAGTGATAAGAGAATGATGCGCTTGTGATAAGAATGAGGCAATTGAGACTGTTCTGTGGAGCTGACTGCTTTTTTTTTTGAAAACTATTTAAAAAATTGAAATTAATTTCAATTTTTTTTTTCAAGGAAATTTTTTTCTTTTCTAAATTCTTATCAGATTAAAGTGATAACAACTTGTTTCTGTTTTCTTTAAGGTTTCAGAGAAAAATCCATTTACTTGAAAATCTGAAGCAAGAATCTGAAAAAAAAATTTGTTTCTGTTTCTGAATTTTTTAAAAAAATTTCAGAAAATTTAATTTTTCACTGGTCGATCGTAGTAGATAATAACTCGATTATTTGATAATTTCATAATCTGTTAGGCTATCCATTGTCACTATTTTTAAGCCAAGATCGAAAATTTGGAAATTAAAAAAAAAATTTTTTTTTGATTTTTGAAAATTTTTTTCAAAAATTCCCAAAAACTCAAGAATGCTTCCAGACACCCTTAGACATTTTCAAGACACCCCTGACAATAATTACACTTTTTCTTAGACACCCTCCTGTCTTCCGGCCTATCCATGAGGATCATCTGGCACAAGTTGAAAAAATTTTTTTTTTTAAATTTTTCAAAATTTTTCAAAAATTCCCAAAAACTCAAGAATGCTTCCAGACACCCTTAGACACCCCTAGACACCCAGTGAACACTTATTCACTCAATTATCACAAAAATCCCCTTTCATAAGAGCCCTGACAAACCGAAATTCGGTAAATCTGGAAAGTCTTTTTTTTTTTAATTGTTCAAAAATCTTTCAAAAAATTTCAAAATTTCCCCAGGCAATTTTCAGACACTTCCAGACACCTCATAAACCACTACGTTTTTCTTAAATAAAAATTTAAAAAATTTCGAAAAATTAAAAAAAAAATTTTAATTTAAAAAAAAAGTTTCAAAAAATTCAAAAAAAATCCAAAAAATCCCAAAACTTCCCAGAGACCTCCTAGACACCCCATAGACCACTACGTTCTTCTTTAATGAAAATGTAAAAAATTTCAAAAAAATAATTAAAAAAAATTTTAATTTTTAAAAAAATTTCAAAAAATCCCAAAATTTCCCAGACACCTCCCAGACACCCTCTGGACTGATTAAATGTCCGATTTCTCCTTTAGACCCCCAATTTCCCCCAGAAAGTTCAAAAAACGACGTCATCTCTCTCGAGCGCCCTTTGTGTCCACTTCAGTGACCGTCTGTTTCTCTGCGCACTCTCTCCATTTCACACACTCTCTCGTCTGATAACAGTGTCAAAGGGGACGAATTCTCGTTTCCCGACCCCCCCTGCCTCCCCGTGTGTCTTCTTTTATTTCCCCCCACTTTCAGACCAATTGTCCCCCCCCTTTGGACTGAAATTCCACCATTATTATCACTGTTATCACTACTATTATCATTGAAACTGGTTTATTGACACTTGAATGAGATAAAGGCAACAATGGTACGACCCGTTTTGAATTTAGATTTTTTTTTTGAAATTTTTAGAAATTAAAAAAATGAAAAAAAAAATTTTTTTTTTCGTAATTTTTTCAATTAAAATTTTTTTTTTCTAAAACTCTCTATGAATTTGAAAATAGTGGTTCTATATAAAATTGTAGATCAGAGATTAAAAAAACAAAAAAAAATTAAAATTTAAAGAAAAATTTTTTTTTCCAAATTTTCAGGAAATCAGATTTTTAGAAAAAAAAACTTTTCGACAATTTTTCATTTATTTAAAAATACTCCTGAATTATCAATAAATTTAAAATAGTACCTTTAATAGAATTTAAATTAGATTTTTAAAATAGCAAAAATTAAAATTTAAAAAAAAAATTAATTTTCAAAAAAATATAATTCTGTCGAAATTTTTGATTTTTTTTCGAAAATCTCTTTTTTTACAAAAAAATATTGGTTATTATTATTATTATCTTTCAGCTCTGAAATTCTCAAATTTATAGCGTTTTTTGAAAAAAAATTTTTTTTTTTTAATTTAAAAAAAAAAATTTCTCAAAAATCCGCATTAATTCATATTTTCCTCATATCCCTTATCAATTGAACAATTTTATTTCTAAAATAGAATAATTTCAGTCCGCATTCCACATGGACAGCCTAATTGTACCAACCACGCCAGAGCCGCACCTATTACGAGCAGGTATCGTATTTTTTTAAAAATTAAAAAAAAAAAAAAAATTTTTAATAAAAAAAAGTGTTTCAGAAATATGTGATATTTAAATATCTTTTAAATTAATTTGGTTTCGTATTGGTTTTTTCAGTTTGAATAAAATCTTTGAAAAAATATCAATTTTTTAACGTAATTTTGCAAATTTTTCTAAATTTTCTACGGAAGTCGAAAAAATACTTTTAAAATTTTTACAGGATATTTATTGATTTTATGTTGAATTTTAAAAAAATTGCGCAGTTTTGAAAATATTTTTTTTTTTTGATAATTTTCGCATTTTTTTTACTTTAAAAATTTCAAATTTTTTTAATCTCGAAAAGTTTTTAAAAAAGTATTAAAAATTTTTTTTGGAAAAATTCGAAATTCATTTCAATTTTCCTTTTTTTTTCAAAATTTCCAATAAAATTAAAAAAAAAAAAAAAAAAAATTTTTTAATTTTTTAATCTTATAAATATTTTTTAAAAATCGATATATTTTAATTCAGGAAACGCGACGACAGAGCTGTGGGAAGTGATACTGGTGGCCTCGTGTCCGATCATTTTCATCGTTTTTCTGTGTCTCTGCGTCGTTTGTCTCGTCGTTCGCAGCTATGAGAGACGTGAGTTGCTGGCGCATTTCCAGTGCCCCTTGGCGCATTTCCAGTGCCACTTGGCACATTTCCAGTGCCACTTGGCACATTTCCAGTGCCCCTTGACGCACTTTTGGTGTCATCTTCTATAAACCAACTCGTGAACTGTGTACCCCTCCAATTCATTCTAGAAGGCAATTGATCAACTGATAAGGACTATCACTGATAACATTTTGATTTGATAACGGAAGGGTGTTTGATGAGGCCATTGGAAACGCATCAAACCATCACGCAAAACGCGTAAACAGAATGCACCGAAATCACGCCAATGCACGTCGCACCGGGATTGCGTCATTAGCGATGACATCCTTAATGACGCCCATTACACACTTCTAGTGCTGGCGCGTTTCACGTGAAGCACCAGAAATGCGCCCGCGTCTCAAATAATCGCCTGGCGCTTAAAATCATTTAAAAAAAATCGACCTAGAGCAGGATTTCCGCCCATGGCGCATTTTCGGTGCTGGCGCATTTCAAGTCTCAAATTATCTTTGGACGCCTTAAATCCGATTTTCCTTATTTTTCGCCGAAAATAAGAATGAGGACTATTGGGCACTTTCAGTGCTGGCGCATATTTCGTGATGCACTAGAATTGCGCTAGCAAGTGTCCTAACGGGTCCTTGACACTGAAAATGCGCCAAATGCACCAAAATTACCCCAACAAATGTTTCCGAAGCAGCCCACAACAAACCCATTGTATATGCACCAAAATTGCGCCATGCACCGAAAACGCGTCAACCCCAGAATCCTTCCAGCGACACTTCCGTCGGTTCAAGCCCTCCGACAGTCATCGTCGTCGTCTCAAATCGCCTCGATTCTCCGCCAACTGCCACCACCGCCAAAATACGATATTGGTGAGAAATGCACGAGAAATGCGCCAACGACGTGTTGGCGCATTTCTGGATCCTCTTCGGATTATAACATCAATGACTAGAAAGGGTGCAGAAATCGGGTTCTTTGATGATTTCACACACTTTTATCACTGATTTGACATGGAAATGATAAGAATTTCAGGGGGGAAACCACGACTGATGCAATTTGGGCTCTGAAAAACGGGGGAAGCCCCCTCAAATGAGCGTAATCAGTGATAAGAGAGAGACAAGGAAATCAAATTGATAAGCGGCGCCGAAATTTTGCAAATTATGATCTATGGGTGCATTTTTGGGAAAATTTGGAAAATATCGAAAATTGCGTCAATGATGTGTTGGCGCGTTTTTGGTGCAAATTGGGAGATGGGGAATTGTTTTTTATTGATCAGGATAAATTTAATAAGTTTTTCAGCTTTATCAACATTTTTTTTGAAGAATCCAGAAAAAAATTAGTGAATTTTGGAAATTTTTTAAATTTTTTTGAAAAAATTTCCGAAAAAAAAATTTTTCTTTTTTTATCCATTTTTCAATTCTCAATTTTTTTCCGGATTTGAAATTTAAAAAAAAAAAATTCATTTTTTCGCAATTATCTTTCTATATTAAAAAAATTGAAACAAAATTTTTTTTGATATATTTTTTTTTGAAAAAAAATTTTCAAAATTTTCAAAATTTCTCAATAAATCCCCGAAAAATGTACTCGAATCCTTATCACATTCTCCCCCTCCCAAGCCCCCCAATAATCAGTGATCTTTGGCACTTGACCTGAAATTTTTATTATTCCAGTCTGGATTACCCGAAAACGCGTCAAAATCAAATTTCCTCCTTCCCGTCGCCGTTTTCAGCCATTTTCAGCCGTTTTCAGCTCAAAAAACACTCGCGAATCACAAAAGCGCACAACACACCGAAAGTGCGTCAACAAATTTCGCTGGCGCACTTTCGGTGCCCTCGACTAACTTTGCCTGGAATCGTTTTGTTGACCCGGAAATTGTTGTACCGGATAAACAGGACACGGAGAATCCGAAAATAACAATTGTTTTTCTAAGAAAATAAAATTTGAAAAAGAAAAAAAAAATTTGAAAAAAAAATTTTTTTTTTCAAAATTTTTTTTTAAAGTTTCCAAATTTTCAGCAGTAACGTCAGTGGACGCTCCACCACCACTATACTCGGATATCGGCAAGGACATGGCTCCGGGATTCCGGACGACGCCTTCCGGAGGCCGTCCGATCATGTCACGGCAGTTCGCCAATCAGCACCATCTGACGACGCCCACCGTTCAGCCGTTGAACATTCAATACCTCTATCCACCGAAATACGAGGTAAATTCGCTATTTTTCAGTAGAAAAATCAAAAAAATCGATGAAAATCGACTTAGAACAAGATTGGCGACCATGGCGCATTTTCGGTGCTGGCGTGTTTCTCGTGAAGCACCATTGGCGCATTTCGAGTCTCAAATTATCCCTGGACGCCTTAAATCCGATTTTTCTTGCCGGAAGAAGATTTTTTGCCGAATAGAAGAGTTAGGGCTATTGCGCACTTTCAGTGCTGGCGCATCTTTCGTGAGGCACTAGAATCGCGTCAGAAAGTGTCCTAGCGCTATCCCAGTCCCCCGTAATCATTCAAAACAATTTCCTGATTTTTTGGAAAATTCAATTTTTCTAATTTTTCGCCAAAGAGGAGAGTTAGGGCTATTGCGCACTTTCAGTGCTGGCGCATCTTTCGTGAGGCACTAGAATTGCGTCAGCAAGTGTTCTAGCGTTATCCCAGTCCCCCGTAATCATTCAAAACAATTTCCTGATTTTTCGGAACTCATTTCCTGACCTCACCCAGACAACTCAATTTTTCGGAGATTTCTGATCGGCGAAAATGTTTTTTGGAAATTTTTATTTATTTATTTCCGGTGTCTTTACGCGTCCTCCAGCACCCCCTGACGTTTCGGGGGCCGCAGAATAATAATTGGATTTTCGGCGGAATTTTATTCGATTTTTTCGCTTCGGAGGCACTTTTTCAAAAGTGCACCCCATATTTAGGTCGAAAATCGGCGGAATTTTTGCAGATTTTCTGCGCGATCTCACGTCCTTCGTTATAGTGTTTAAGAGTGTGCTGGGTGTGTTCTTGGAATGGATTTCCTGAAAATTATACAAATTATACACTATTTTCAAGTTTCAAAGGGGGCTATTAGGGCGAGGGTGGCTGTGGTGAGCTGTGAGCCGCTAAAATGAACTTTGGACCGGACAGACGATTATTTTAATATATTTAAAATTTATTGGTTAATTTGGAGAATTTTTGGGAAATTTAGAAAAAAAATTTGTTTTTCAAAATTAATAATTTTTCGAAAAATTTTTCAAAAAAATTCTGATAATGGATGACTCAATTTTTGCTTCAAAGACGGGTTTTCTGAAATTTTTCCAAATTTTTGGTAAACTTTCTGAAATTTTTTAATGCAAAAAATCTGAAAATTAGAAAAAAAAACAATTTTTTTCAAAATTTAAAATTTCTCGAAAAAATTTTCAAAAAAAATTCTGATCATGGGTAACTTGATTTTTGCTTCAAAGACGGGTTTTCTGATTTTTCTAAATTTTTTTCTAGATTTTCTGCATTTTGTCGTCACTTCTAATGTTTGGTCTAGTGATCACGGACTTCTAGAGCTACCGTAACCCAAAAAATTCAAAAAGTTCAAAAATTAAAAAAAAATCCAAATCAACTGGTTTTCGAGAATTTTGAACTTTTTTAAAATTCAAAAATTCAAAAAATTTCATTTTTTAGAAAATTATTTTTAAAAAATTGAAAATTTCATAGAAAAATTCAAATTTTTCAAAATAAATTTTCTAATTTTCCGGATCCCCCTCTCCAATCAAAAATGCGGAAAACCCAGAAAAATATGTTTTAAATGAAAAAACAATTTAAAAAATTCTTTAAAAAATCGATAATTATTTTCCAGGCCACCGATCCATCCACGTGTCCCGCCACCGACAAACCGCTCGTCCATTCACGTGGTCCACGTGTCGAACACGTCGTCGTCGAGATTGGCCACACGTCATCGTCAGTGGCCGCGTGATTATCGATTGATTTGTGATCTACCGCCCCCTCCATTCTTCATTCCGGGTCATTTCGCCCATTCTGCCTGTGATTTCCGTCCATTTTTTCTTTAAACGGGTATACAGCCTCTATTTTAATGTACTAGTCCTTGACTGACAAACGGCTAAATTTTAGCCATTTTTATTGATTTTTTTCTGTTATCACCATTTTTCGCCTTATTTTGTCACTTTTCGTATTTTCTCGAATAAACGCTTCCGGAGAATTGATATATCTCGAGACTGATAAGAGATATCAAAAAGTTGTCAACGGAACATTTGTAGATCAAAACTAGGACTACAAGTTTCCAGTTGACATCTTTGTGATATCTCCTATCAATCTCGAGATATATATCGATTCTCCCAGGCAGTGCTTAATTCGAGGAAATACGGTAGTAATACACCATCGGTTTTTCAGAAACTCGGTTTCCATTTCATTTTTCAGCTTTAATTATTGATTTTTAATATCACAATTATAAGACTCATGAAGTTTTCATATTATTGGATTTCTAGGCCACCAAGTGAAAATCCTAGGCCACGGAGTCGGAATGCTTAAGAATTGCTGAAAATTGATTTTTTGTGGCATTTGTAACATGGAAACTCGAAAATTACCACGAAAAATCCTTATTATCGAGTTTTGGATTTCTAGGCCACGATGTGAAAATCCTAGGCCACGCGATCAAACTACTCGGAAATGAAAATTTTGACATGGAATAACCCAAAAAATGGCTTGATTTTCTAGGCCATCAAGTGGAAATCCTAGGCCACGAACCTAATGATGGCCTAGAATCTTCATTTTTGGGAAAGTTAGGCCATTCTCCTCAACTGTTCTTTGGACCACAGTCGCCTAGAAACCGCGGGGGAAACAAGGTCATGCGGTTCATCTAGACCACAAATCATAATTATGACGCCTATATATTTCAATGTCTTCCTGATGGCCTAGAAATCGAAAAGTTAGGCCACGCTGTTCCCCGTGGCCTAGAAACCTCAGAAAGTTAGGCCATGAACCCATTTTTTTGGAAATTTGCTTTTTGGGATCAGTAGGTCAACTTTGAAAAATCATAACTATTTTCAAATTCGAGTAATTGACACTGTTCAAAAACGAAAATGAAGCTCATATGGTCTAGTTTTTGGAAAAAAATGATAACAAACTGATCTACCCCACCAAAAAAGAGGTAAAGAGGAGAGTAGGCGAGTAATTGGAAAATGCACTTTTCAACTTGATGAGAACATTTTTGACAGAAAAATTGGCAAACTAATATTTTTAATAAAAACTAGACAGTTAGAACTTTATTTTCGTTTTTTAACGGGGTCATTTGATCAAATTTAAAATTAGTTATGATTTTTTAAAGTTGAACCAAAAAATCCAAAAAAAAAATTTTTTTTTTGGGAATTTGGAAAAAAAATGGCAAAAATGCAGATTTTTGAATGGTGCTCTCCCAGGGAGTATCATGTGGCGAAATTTTTAATATTTTTTTTTGAAACTGGTAGAAATCCTTGTTCCCAGGATTATGGGAGATTCTGTGCCTCTTGACCATGATTCCGACTCCGTGGCCTAGGATTTTCACTTGGTGGCCTAGAAATCCAATGATATGAAAACTTCATGAGTCTTATAATTGTGATATTAAAAATCAATAATTAAAGCTGAAAAATGGAATGGGAACCGAGTTTCTGAAAAACCGATGGTGTATTACTACCGTATTTCCTCGAGTCAAGCACTGCCTGGGAGAATCGATATATCTCGAGATTGATAGGAGATATCAAAAAGTTGCCAACTGCAAACTTGTAGATCAAAACTAGGACTACAAGTTTCCTGTTGACAACTTTTTGATATCGCTTATCATTCTCGAGATATATTGATTCTCCCGGGCAGCGTTCTCGCTACATGGTCCCCCGTCGCCGATGGACCCCCGTTTTCGCGGATGTCTCGAGTCCAAAGTGTATCATAATCAAATGATCAGAGGTCTGTCTCCGCGGTGCGTGCGAATCGGAAAAAATCGGCGACGACGGCTGCGGAGACAGGGGGGCCGAATTTTCGAAAGGTGGCCATCGATAGGGATCCGCATAGTTAATTGATGAATTTACACACCGGCAAGACACCCCCAAACACACCAAACTACACACAATCGCCCGCCCCGGGGGGTGTTTCGATGATCCCCCCGGGGGCCTCCCGGGGGCCCCGGGGGATCAACGAATCACACATCTTTATCAGAATTTCTCCCCCCCCGTCCCGATTTCAAGTGGATTACTGTAAGTGAGGAATTTCAACCTCGGAGAATGATTATACCTGGAGAATGATAAGAGATATCAAAAAGTAAACTTGTAGATCAAAATTAGGACTACAAATATTCAGTTGACAACTTTTTGATATCTCTTATCAATCTCGCGATATACTGATTCTCCGGGACAGCGTTCAATTCGTGGCCTAGAAACCCAAATACTCTCATTTCCTAGGCCATTATATCTCGAGATTGATAAGAGATATCAAAAAGTTGTCAATAGCAAACTTGTAGATCACAATTAGGACTACAAGTTTGCTGTTGACAACTTTTTGATATCTCTTATCAATCTCGAGATATAATGAATCTCCGGCAGCGTTTGGGGTGCCCTTCTATTAGAGACTTTACGGTAAGTAGTTTTCGGAATTTTTTTTTTTTTGAAAAATCCAAAAAATTCGCTAAATTCTAAAACTAAATTGTAGCCTGTTTATTTCGGTTGTGTGCATCATTTCCCATTTTCGCTTATCACAATCAGTTTCTTATCACTATCAGTCGTCCGATTCACATGCGATTCCCGTTTTCGGCGAATGGGCTCCGCGAGCCGTCGCCGGAGAGCATTTCGTGGAATCGTGTAATTTCGAGTGATTTCAAAGTGATAAGGAATTGGAGAAATGATAAGGTGATAAGGATTGCGGGATGTGAAGTAAGTGTCACACCGGCTCACGGAGCACCGAATTCGAGGGAAAATCCAAAAAAATGGGGGATTTTCAGCCAATTTGACTCCATGGCCTAGGATTTTCACCTGATGGCCTAGAAAACCAAATTTCCGGAAATTGGGATTTTCAGACTTTTTAGGCTTTTTCCAGGTTTCAAATGGTATTTCGGCCGCATCTTTGACATCATGGCCGAGGATTTTCATTTGATGGCCTAGAAACCCAAAACTCGGCCAAGGAGATTTTCTGGTGAGTGCATTTCAAACGTGTGGCCTAGAAAACCAAATTTTCGAAAAAAAAAATTGGTTTTTAAAATGTCAATTTGATCCATTTCAATGCAAATTTTGGTTCGTGGCCTAACTTTTTCACCATCGTGGCCTAGAAAACCAAAACTTAGCCAGTTGACTCTTCGGGAGTGATTTTTGGTGCAGAAATGGTGCAAAAATGCTGTTTTTGAGTATTTCTGACCTGATGGACTAGGATTTCCACTTCATGGCCTAGAAACCCAAAACTCGACCAACTTCATTTTTGACCCAAATTTGTGGAAAATTCACCATAAAACCTGATTTAAAAAAACATCTGGAAGCGATTAAGGGTGTTTGAGAGCAAAACCGGTCCCCATCCGAAACCGTGGCCTAGACACCCCTGAGCACAAAAATTGTGCTCACCTCGAGCCGTCGCCTCGAAAAGAGCACCAGAAATCGCGTTCGAACATTTGAGAAGAGATCCGCCAAGACACCCCCCCCCCCCGATTGGCTAATTGGCATGTAGCCGTGCCTCAAATTCCATCAAATAACTCCCAACATTTCCCCCTGACATTTTCCGGCATTTTTGGACTGGATAAGTGTGTTTTGAGTGCAATGCGAAGCCATCCCCCAACCCACACACACGTGGCCTAGGAAATGAGAGAATTTGGGTTTCTAGGCCACGAATTGAACGCAGTCCCGGAGAATCAGTAAAAAAAAATGTATCGATGATGGCCTAGAAACACCAAATTTTTCGGATTCTAGGCCGCCAAGAGTGGTCGGGGAGGATATGACAAAATCTGGGAATTTCGGACAAAATCTGGGAACGGTTAGAGATAAGAGAGCGCAGACAGTGAGTCACAATTTTGTCGAAAAATGAGAGTTTTGAGCTGATTTCACAGATAATTTCACACAAATTTACCTTCTACTGACTTATAAGTACCACAAAACAATCCATTTCTATGTTTTTTCCCGAAAATTCTGCCTCGAAAGACATAAAAACTACAAGAAAACGTCTGCTTGTCTGCACTCTCTTATCACTAACCGTTCCCAGATTTTTAGGTTTTCCCAGATTTTGTCCGAAATTCCCAGATTCTGTCTTCCCAGATTTTTAGGTTTTCCTAGATTTTGTCATATCCTCTGGTCGGGGGCCTAAAATTCCAAGTGTTGGGGGTTCTAGGCCATATGGACTAACTTCGAGTTGTATGGCCTAGAAACCCAAATATTCGAGTTTCTGGGCCATCTAACCTCTTCCCTAGATGGCCTAGAATCTCAAATTTGAATTTCTAGGCCATGGCCTAACTTTGCACCCAGGTGGCCTAGAAACATCAATTTTACAGGATAAGAACATCCCTCCGGATCCCAAACATCCTTATTAGGCCCCCAGACACCCCCTCATAATTACAACACTAACATTTGGAGGTTATTAATAAGTATAAAACAGTGAACTTTCTCTCCTCAAATACCGAATGACCTCTTCTCGCCCCCTCCATTCCCCGGCCACTTGGAGCCCCAAGTGGTGGGGGGGATGAGAGGACGACATTTCGGGTCAATTATAGTTGTGCAATTGTTTCATTAACTTTTGCTACTGCTGCTGGTGTGTTTCTATAAATGGAATGTTTACGAAACGCGTTCTTTTAGAAGTGGAGAAAGTGGTGGCCTAGGATTCTCATTTGGTGGCCTAGAAATCCAATTGATAGGTTTGGGAAGGATTGGGATGCTATGGAATGGTCAGTGGCCTAGGATTCTCATCCGGTGGCCTAGGAAACCTACTCGAAGTATTCAGTGTTTCCTGAAGTACACTGGTGGCCTAGAAATCCCCTAGAACGTCGAAGTTGACAGCAACAATCTCCATGGCCTAGGAATCTCATCTGGTGGCCTAGGAACCTAATATTGGCTTAGAAATCCCAAGATCAACAAAAGATCTTAAAAACTCCGCGAAACAGTAAGTAGATCATTTTCAACCCATGATAGAGCCATGGCCTAGGAGTCGCCTCTAAGGGTTTCTAGGCCATTGAGGATGAAGTACAGTAAGTGGCCTAGAAAACCGTCCGAAATCGTAAACCTAGGCCACGAGCAAAACATCCGAAAGATAGGGTTATCATGGCACAACACATCAGGATGGCCTAGAAACTTGAACCTTGGGTTTCTAGGCCACCAACCAAGTGGCCTAGAAACCTCCAAACTCGAAATCTAGGCCACGTAAGAAATAAAGCACTTTTGAACTTCAGAGGCTACTATCGGATGTCAACGAAATTGAGTAGAGCTCTGCCGGAGAATTATCGATATCTCGAGATTGATAAGAGATATCAAAAAGTTGTCAATTGCAAACTTGTAGTTCTAGCTTTGATCTACAATATTGCTGTTGACACCTTTTTGATATCTCTTATCAATCTCGGCCTAGAAACCTTCAAAAGCGGAACCTAGGCCACCAACCATTTCCCAGGCCACCCCTGTGTCCCAGACACCCCCCGGCCCCCTTCCATTCCCCACAGGCTCCTCCGACCCATAACTTGTGTCCGTTTTTGACCTAATTACCTCATCCTCCCCCTCTTCCCCCCTCCAGCCCTTTTTCGTAATGTTTCGTGCTCTTTTCTGCCATTTTCTCCTTTTTTTTTGCTACTTTCCTCTATTTTTTGCTTCCGGGTCGTCGTCGGTCCAATTGTCAATGACAATGATGTCACTGTCATTGACAATGACCCACAACCCGGAAGTTTGGGTTCCTAGGCCATGCTTTTGGGTTTCTAGGCCACTGCAACAGAATGAGCATTACTAGAAGGAAAATTGCCTATTTTTGAGAGGGAATCGTTAAAATGGAAACAAAATGGATTTTGTAGAAAAAACTTTTTTTTCATTTTTTTTTCATCTCAAGAATTCATTTTTTTGAATTTTGGAAAAAAAATTGCGCAAAAATTTTTTTTTTTCAATAAACACAACACATGTGAAATTAAGTGGACAGTGTTTTCTTTAAAATTATTGAAATCTTTCTGAAACTGTAATTTATTTGATGAAATTTTGAAAAAAAAGTTTGGAAAAAAACAATTTTTTTCCTGCAAAAAAATTTCAAAAAATTGTTTCCTGGCCTAACTTTTGAAATAATGGTCTAATTTTTCGAAAATTTCTGAAATTCTCGAACTACCGAGCTCAAAACCTCCAAATCGAAGCTATTTTTCAATTTTCGACTCGATGGCCTAACTTTCACCCCAAATGGCCTAAGTTTTGCATTTTCTAGGCCACCAAGTTTACAGTCCATAGAACTGTCCCAACTAAACCGATTAATATGGTCCAATTCCCTTAAATCCCTAGGAAACCGCTGAACTCATCAAATCACCATGTTCCAACTCGTGGCCTAGCTTTTTCTAGGCCACCAGGGGGTCTACTTAGATGGCCTAGCTTTTTCTAGGCCACCGACCTCCCTTCGATTCACCATTCCTGGCCGAACTTTTCCTAGGCCACACCCACCAAGTTATACAAGTCCACAGTTCAGGACCTCCTTCCCGATGGCCTAACTTTCTCCGGTCCGCGTTCGTTTTCTAGGCCACCACCACCACCATCATCTCTTCCAAACAATCCAGATCAACCGAACAGATCAACAGGGAAGTGATACACGAAGAGAGAGAGAGAGAGAGAGAGGGGGCGGAGCCTGGAGGAGCGGCGAGAGACGCAGAGAAAAGTGGGCGGAGCCTGCGAGGGGGGCGGGAGAGAGAGAGAGAGAGAAAGGGACAGAAGAAGACGTCGAGGCGGCGACAGGGCACGGAAAAGGCGCAGCGCAGTATAGAGGAGGAGGCACCAGAACCAGAAGCAAGAGAGAGAGGCGGTTTCTTCTCAGAACTATATCCGCCCCCCTCTGGCACACATTCGTCCGGTTTTATATCCCCCCCCCCCCCCTCATTTGGCTCCGTCTGAAACTCGAAAGGAACACCTCCTCCTCCGCCTCCCCTAATATTCATTCTCCTATAATGCACACGAGCACACTTGCACACTTCATTCAACTTCTTCTCATGGTGAGTGTCTCTCCGGAAGAATCCGCAAGCCTTAGGAGAACCTGGGCTTCCGGAAATGTTGCGGAACGCCTAGAACCGGGAAAACACGGGTTCCCAGGCTATTTGGGCTTCCGGAAGCTTTCCGGAACGGTTCCAGAATCTCCAACATACTCAAGATCCATCGGAACCTTTCCCCAAAATTTTGGATTTCGGACGTCCGGAATGGATCCTTATCTCCAAGCTGGCCCGGAAGCGTTCCGGATGGCTTCCGGATCCAACCTGCTCTCTTTTTCTCTTCGTCTCACTCTCTCTCTCGCCCCCAACTCTTTTCCCCCAATTTCATTCGAAAGTTTACACGAACTTTTCCGGCGCGAAAGTTTGCGGAATTCTCCAATTATCCAAATGTTTTGATTTGCGAGACACTCTGATAAGCGGGTGATAAGGAAGATTCGGGATAGCCGGTGATTAGGGGTCCGAAAGTCCAGCGACCACTAGACACATGTCAAACACACTCTTGTCTAGCGGCCATCAGGGAATTGGCCTAGAAATAGCAAATTTGGGATTCTAGGCCACTGCTTCAAATTGGCTAGGTGGCCTAGAAACTCAAAACATTGGGTTTCTAGGCCATGACCTAGACACACAAGTTTGGGGATCTTTGCCCATCTGGACAGTATCCCTGGCCTAAAACACCTATCCGGGGAAATTCAGAGCCCTGGTCTAGAAACACCAAAGTTTGGGTTTCTAGGCCATCCCCTTAAAGTTTAGGGTCATGGCATAACAATTGCTTTTTGGGGTTTCTAGGCCATAAAGTTTGGTGGCCTAACAACCGCTTCTTGGGGGTTTCCAGGCCACATTCAAAAGTCTTCTCAAACTTTTGCCACTTTCCCCCCAGAAATGCCACTTTTCGGCCCTTGTTTACCCCTCGAGTGTGCCTAACATTTTCAGTCTCTCTCTCTCTCTCATTCTCCTCTGTAACCTTCCCCTTTTTTGATAATAATAATCACCGGGAGGAGGGGCATCATTAAAATGTATACATTCTCATTTTCGACGATATCAATGAGAATCGGGGTGTCTTGGGATCCGGTGAGCGATTTTGGGGTCAATTACGGGTGGAGTTCTAGACATTTCCGGAAGAAATTCCCACGGAACGCTCACAGGGTGTCTAGTTCCGTTTTCCAGGTGATTTCTGGTCATTTTCAGTCGAATTTGAGATTTTTCGAAATTTTTCGAAATTTTCAGATTTTTTAGAATTTTCAAAAAATTTTGAAAATTGTGAAAATCTAACTTTAGAGTCTTCTTTTCTCTCTGGCAATTCTCTCTGCCAATTGATAGTGATCTACAACATTTCCAGCGATTTTCAGCGAAGATCGAATTCCAGTAAATTTTTTTCACATTTTTCCAATTTTCTGCAAAAAAACAGCAGTTTTTTTTCTGAAAATGGCCAGCAATTTTTGGCCAAAGTATATTTAAAAAAAAAATTTTTTTTAATTAGAAAATTTAATTTTGTTTGATTTTACAAAATTTTTCAAAATTTCAATTTTTTTAAAATTTTTTCAAAAACCGCCACAAACTACAAAAAACAAAAAGCGCACACTTTTTCGATTTCTTGATTCCACCCCCGCCTCCGAATTAAATCACAACTTGAAACGAGGAAATTTTGAAAAAATTTTTTTTCCAATTGAAATTGGGGGTGGGGGTATAATAAGCGGTTGGGGGAGGGGGTGTCTGGAGAGCACTCATTATCTCAATGGCTCTTTCAGACATTTTGGACAATTTTTCGGACAAAAAATTGGAGAAAAAAATTTTTTTTTTCCCGAAAACAGGAAACAAATTTTGAAGTGGAAAGGTGCTGGGAACCTTATGATTGGCAAATAACGATGCGCCGCCATTATTATTCCAAATTATTAGTTAACATTATACAGCTGCTGATATTTAAATGTGAAGGGGAGAGAGGGAGAAGGGGAAATTAGGACGAGTGCAAGTGCGCTCTATTGAGAACATTTCGAAATTCATTGAAATGTTGGAAAAAAACTACAAAATTTCAAAATTTTCACAATTCTTAACATGAATTGAACTAATTTTAAACTAATTAAAGTGCAAAAAAAATTTAAAAAAAATTTTTTTTTTTCAAAATTTTGAATTTTTTCCCAAATTTGCAGCTAATCACCTCATCAGTGGACGGGCGGATAACGCGAAAACACTCGAAACGCAGCATTTCCGAGTCGTGTGCGAGTACGGCGAATCAGCAAATGCACGAGACGTTCTCGCGGTTAATCAACCGTCGCGACGAGGAGATGTTCTCGTTTTTCCAGCCAGACACGCAGGTACGGTAGGGTGTTTGCGGACTGCTACAGTAACCCGGGGGAAGCTCGGTGTTTGCGGACTTTCCCAATCTACAGTAACCGAACTAATCGAAATTGCAGATCCTCCTCGAGTACCAACCCCTCCACCGACACCTCCTAACCCCGAAATCGCGCGATTGCTCCACATCGCCGTCGGAGAAATCGCTGGAAGTGCTTCCGGATCAACCGCTCGCCGAACGCTCCATCTGCCCCTATCACCACATTCTCAACTACGACGAGAAGGTGAGCGGAGCGGAAAAACGCGCGCGCGGAGCAGCAGGAGCAGCTCTGAGCTGCTCAATTATGAATGAGAGGATCAGAAATTAGCTGAACTTTTTCTCCGAAACCCCCGTTTTCCCTCTGCTCAGCCACTTAATAATAAGGGGTCCCCGGGGCGGCCCGAGACGTTTCTTAATTGCAAATTCAGGCACACTGATGTCATTTTCTCTCGCGCGCGCGGACAGGAGGGGACAAACTTCTGAACTTTTGAATCATGAGCCGTGTGTTTTTTGCAGAGGATACCCGCCGCCATCTCGGAAGTCGAGTGTTCGTGCCAACATGTCAAAGTTCATGGTGGGTTTTGGAGAGGGGTGCGAATGAGGAGGAAGTGGAACATGACATGGAATTGACACGGAAATTGAGTTGAAGTGACCTTTTGGACGCAAAGAACGTTTGAAGGGAACAAGGGAACACTTTGGAAATTTTTGGGAATTTCGGAAAAAAAAATCAAAAAATTTAAATTGGGAACTATACAAAATTTTCAATTTTTTTAAGAAACATGAGGAATTCTTAAAAGAATATTTCTGATTCTGTGTGCGAAAAATTATTGAAATCTTTTAGTTTTTCAATTTCGGACGTTTTTCTGATTTTTCAAATTTTTCTGAAAATTCGAAACATTTCTAAATACTTTGAAATTATTTTTTGAGAATTTTTAATTTTTAAACAAGTAGATTTAGGAATTTTCTTCAATTCTTCAAGTTTTCTCAAAACAGCAGAAATTTTACTTTTTTTTTTTTAAATTCAAAAATCACCATTTATCGATTTTTTCCCGAACTTCCAGGCGGTACAATTCACTGCGAACCGATGCTCTACAACATGCGAGTGATGGTTTTCGACGACGCGTGCGATAAATACGTCGAAAGAGTCCAAAAAGTCGCATTGGCGTGTGTTCCCGTGTTTTCGGTGAGTTAACTGACTCATTTTCTCTCTCTCTTTCTTTCTTTTCCTACTGAAAATGACAGCAGCTGAAAATCTGAAGTGTGTATGTGGTAGTATTTAAAATAATAATACAAATCGCCGAAAATTCGACGTCACTTCTTTTTGCATACACCTCCGTTCACCTCCCCCACCTTCCTCTCTTCTACTTGTTTTTGCGGGCATTTCTCGGAATTTTTTGTGTTTTTTTTCTGTTTTTTGACGCCGAAGCAAGCAGGAAAAAAAAATGAGTAAGGAGTTTGGAGAATCAGCTGATTTTTTGGAAGTAGGATAAATAGGAAAAATACGAAAATTGTTGCGGGGGTTCTGGGAACTATTTTCGGTCGCCAGCTCATATTTTGATATCATTTTGCTCATTACGCCATCGGGTTCTTTGAAGATCGCGAACGGAAACAAATAAGGAAAAACAAAATGCAACGCGTTTTTGTTTTTTGGAAAGGGATCTGATCATGATGTTTAGAAATTGTTTAGAAATTGTTTGAGAATTAGAAAAAAAAAATCAAGAAAAAAAAATATTTTTTCGAGGATTTCGAAATTTTTTTAAAAATTTGCAAACAATTCAAACTTTTGTATAGATTCTAAGATTTCTTCTTTAAAAAACCGTCAAAAAACGCGAGAAGCTTCAACGAAATGGCACCGCTGTTGGGAAAAATTTGGGAAAAATGAAAATTTCTCAACTCTCTGATTTTTTTGAAATTCGCAATTTTAATTGCAGATTTTAGAAGGATTATGTTATTTTGGACCTGAAATAAGAGTATTTAAAAGAAAAAACTCACAAAAACCGCAAAAACTCCGAGATATAATCTAAAAATCCTGAAATAATTTCGAAATTAAAACGAAAAATAAATTGCGCGTAAGTGAAAATGCCGAGTACGCAAACACAATGCACGTTTTATTTTCTACAGTAACCCTAGGAAAAATTATTTTTCAAAGAAAAAATCCAATTTTCTTCATTCTTCTTCATTTTTTCTCTTTTTTTCGCAATTTTTTCGCAATTTCTCAATCAAAAATTGATTATTTTCAGAACCACATCAGTTCGGGCACCCATTCGCACTCAAAACCGACACTTCCGTCGTCGCCTCTGTAATCTTGCCATCTCCACCATTCTAACCTAGTTTCGCAGTTGTCAGAGAATCTCCATTTCCATATCATCAAATGATACCGTATCCTAGTCAACGCCACATATTTTTGTGATCCAATCGCCCCCTGTCCCACCAACATTTTCTGTATAAATCGACCACTCCGCTCTTTTTCTTTCCTTTTTTTCCCGCTTTTTTTGTTTCGAAATCGAATATTTTTCTCGATTTTCCCCTCTGTGCATTTCTTAGTTTTCGTCAGTGTCTCAGCCCGCAAGCCTATTCGAATTATTTTTCACTTGCTTTTTTGATATTTTTCACAAAAAATGTTGTCCCGCAACGGGTCATATGAATCTAATGAATATTTTTAATTTTTGAACCGGTTTTTCAATAAGGAAGCAGATAACTCCAGCAGAACACGAATAAAAAGAGAAATGTCGTCAATTTTGATGCAAAAAGTTCATTGCGGACTAGGCGTGCAATCTTACGCGCAACTTGGTGATTCATTTTTTCGTAAGTTTTTTTTCAGATTTTTAGGTGTTTTCTATGGATTTCGAAGATTTTGGTATGTTTTCCAATTGGAATATTGATAAAATTATAGTTTAGAGGTTAAAAATAGATAAAATCAAAAAAGAAAACTAAAAAAATCGTGGAAAAGGCAGAAATCCTAAATTTCGAAAATTCTCTCGATTTTCAGAAAAATTAGGACATGATGTGTTTCGAATTTTCTAATTTTATCGAGCCGCAAACAAATTGTCCGAAAAACTAGAAAAATCAAAAAATGAGTGCGCCTCAATTTTCCATATTTTTTTCAGATTTTCAGGTGGTTTTGCAAGTTTTTCGAAAAAGTTGCAATGATTTTGGTATGTTTTCTGATTGAAAAATCAATAAAATACAGTTTGAAATTGAAAAAATAAATAGTTTGAATTTAATTTTTTTTAAAACCATACGAAAATTCTAGAATTTTTTTCAAATTTTTCAAAAATTATTAAAAAAAAATTAAACTGGATTAAATTCAAAATCCTAAAAACCATCCGAAAATTCTATATAATTTTAGTTTTTTTTCCAATGTTTTCTACTTTCGATATTCGAATTTTGGATAAAGGATAAAAATTTTGGGTTCTGTTTTAAAAAATTGTAACATTTTTCTCAAAAAAGATCTGAAAATGTGGATTATTTAAATATAATGATTTTTTTAATTTAAAAAAACGGCGAATTTCGAAATTTTCTTATTTCATGCTTTAAATTATGAACTTTCAGACGAATATCAATTCGAGCTATCCGTGGATTTTCGCTGGCTTCCTTGGATTTTCTTCTCCTTCATTCGACGGTTTTGGAACCAAGTTTTGGCCTACAAAGTTTTAAATTTTTAATTTTCGAAAAAAAATTGATAAATTAAATTACCTGATTCTCGGTGATATCGAGCCGTTCGGAAAGCTCTTTCTTGGTGGACGGTGTCAAATAATTTTGCATGAGGTACGCTTTTTCCAGTTCCATTGTTTGGTATCTCGAAAATGTCGTTTGTTTTTTGACGGAACCTGGAATTTTTTTTATTAATTAAAAAAAATTATAAATTTTGGAAAATTTTCGAAACTATTTTTTTTTTAAAATGGAATTTCGAAAAGATTCGACCGATACACTGGAGTCTATATAGTGAAAATTATATTAATGAAAATTGTGAAACTGATTTTTTTTAACAAAAAATTTTTTTAATTAAAAAATTATTTTTGAGAAATTCTCAGAACTTTTTTTAAATCAAAAATGGAATTTTCAAAAGGTGCGGCTAATACAGATGCTATGTAGTGATAATTATTCAAAAAAAAAAAGATTTTTATTTGTTTTGAAATTTTTTTTTAAAAACCATTATTTTTCAAGAAAAATTAAAATTTCTAGAAATTCGATAAAATTAAAAATTTGAAAAAAATGCTAAAATTTTTAGAATATTCCTGAACATAGACAGTAAACCACTAGTTTTATGAGATGAACAAAAATTTCAATAAAATTTTTAAAATTGTAAAAAACTCAAAAATGAAATTTTAAAAAAATTCAAAAAAAAATTTTTTTTGAAAAATTCTCCAAAAATGCTCAAAAATCCACTCACCATCTTTCTGTCGTTTCGGTTTCATCCATGCAAAGTCGGCGTTTTTGACGGTTTTTCCGGGACCATTTCTCGCCGTTTCCTCGTCGAATCTCCCGAAATTCGCGTACCCGACGAGCGGTTGGTCTCCGGAAATTCCGGAAATTCCGGAAGAACCGCCAGCAAATGGCATTGGAGCCGGAGGAGCGGCGGGAACCGGCGGGAAGTTCCAACTCGGCCGGTTTTCCGTGTTTTCCGGAGAGAAATCCGGAAAAACCGGATGATTCGCCGGCGGTTCGGGAATTGGTGGAGTATAGTGGCCGTGGTGGTGGTTGGGGAAATCGTAGGCCGGCGGGTGGTAGTAGGATGTGTTCCAGTTCGAGGGGTCCATGTCTGGAAATTAGGGAAATTAGGGAAATTAAAAATTAAAATTTTTAAAAATTTTTGAAAAAAAAAATTGAAATTGGTTTTTGGAAAAAAATCGAAATAATTTTCTATTTTACAAATTTTTAAATTATTTTTTTTAATTCCAAAAAGTCGCTAGAATTAGACAATTTTGGAAAAAAATCCAAATAAATTTCAATTTTATTATTTTAAAATTTGTTTTTTCAATTCCAAAAAATGACTAGAATTAGATAATTTTGGAAGAAAATCTATAATAGATAAATTTTTAATTATTAAAAAAAATTCCGAAAAACGAAAAAAATTATCAAAAATATATACAGAAACTGTAAAAAAAATTCGTTTAAAAAAATTCGAAAAATCCCCAAAAAAACAAATATGAGAATGTTATTTTTTAGAAAAAATCCCGGAAAATTATCTACGAAAAAAAAATTATATCGGTCAGGATTCGAAACTATAAATAGAAATAATGTGAAAAAATAGCCAAAAATAAAGGGAAAATGAAAAAAAAAATTTAATCACTGAAAAATGCTCCATTAAAAAAAAACCGAATTTTTTAATTTTAAAAAATTTTTAGAAAAAAATTCCAATATTTTTAATCGGTAAGAAATCAGAACTATGGAAATAATGGGAAAAATAGCGAAAAAATAAGGGGAAAACGAAAAAAAAAAATTTTGAACTACTGAAAAATGCTCCATTTAAAAAATACTGAAATTTTTTTTCGGTAAAATTCTAAGAATTAGAAAAAAACCCTTAAATAAAAACATTTCATTTTTTCTAAGATCACTTCAAACCGAATAGAGAAAAGTGGAAAATAGGAAAAAATATTGGAATTTTTTTTTATTTTAAAAAATTTTTAGAAAAAAAATTCCAATATTTTTAATCGGTCAGAATTCAGAACTATAAATAAATAGAAACAATGGGAAAAAAGGGAAAATTGGGAAAACTAGCAGAATCCAGGGGTTAATAAGACACTAACTCTCTTTTTTATTTTTAAAAAATTTTTTGGAAAAATTTTCGAATTTTTTAATCGGTCAGAATTCAGAACTATAAATATAAATAAAGGGAAAATAGCGGAAAATAAGGGAAAATTGGGGAAATTGGCACAATCCAGAGGGGTCTAATAAGCCTCTAGACACTAAAAGACGAATGCCATAAAAACGTCTCGAATTCTAGAATATGCCTGAAAGAAGGCGTGTTCTTTCTGTCTTTGGGGGTTTCTTCACACTTATATCCTATCTACAGTTTTGTGTCTATTCGGCCTCCTTTGGACCCTTTCAAGTAGGCGGCCGCCGACTGAAAACAACCAAAACAGAGGGAGGGGGGACCACCACATTCGGGGAGATCAAAGGGCGGGGAGGGAGGGGTGGAGATAACAGGGGACAATGGCGGGGACCAGAAAGAGCACAACTGGAGAAGAATATAGAGTGAAAATGTGATTTACTGATAAAATATATTTTTTAAAAAATGCATTTGAAAAAATAAAAATTTCAACAAAAAAATTTTTTTTTGTTGAAATTTTTATTTTTTGGCGGGGACTAGAAAGAGCACAACTGGAATGTAGTGGAAAATGTGATAGTGATAAAAGATATTTTTTAAAAATTCATTTCAAAAAATAAATTTTTTTTTGGAAAATTATTTTTTCTTTATTTTTCGAATCTTTTTTTAAAATGGTTTTCTAATATCTTACAAATTGAAAAAAAAACGTTATAGAAAATATATAGTGAAAGATGTGATAGTGATTAGAGATATTTTTAAAACATTTATTTAAAACAATAAAAATTCCAAAAAAAAAAATTTTTTTTTTGACTCGATAATTGGAAATAGAAAATTTTTTTGAAAATGCGTGAGAAAAATACGAATATTGTTTTGAAACAAATCCTGATCGTTTTTTTTTTCAAATTTTAAATTTTTTAAAAATTAGTTTTGCTGATACGTTTGATAAGACTCATCAGCAAAAGCTCACAAACAGAACATGAAAAACCAATTTAAAATTTTTTTTGTTATTTTTTAAAAAATAAGACAAGAATTAAAAATATTTTCTTTCGATCATTTCCATGAAGCAGAAGCATTGTCTAAAACATGTTTCAAGAAAACCTATAATATTTTCCATTTTTAACGAAAAATTGATCTAGTGGTGTTTTTCCGGTTAAAAAATTTAAAGGCTAATTTAAAAATATACAAAAAATCATAGAGAACACTTCAATAGTGCCTAGACCGTCTAGGAGAGTCAAATATGTCCCAGAAGATAAGGACACACACTATGTTTGCACTAATTACCCCCTACAAGGACTGGCACGTGATTCATTACAAATATCACTTGGATAGAGGTGCGAACATGGGAGATAGACACCAACAGATGTATAATTATGATTGATGGTCTAGACACCAGAGTTGGGGGCGGAATCGAAATTTTTAGGTGCGGAAAATGGAATTCCGCCCAACTCTATTTGCAAATGAATTTTAGCCCAGAGAGGATTCGAACTTGTGACCTCAAAAATGTGTGTCTTGAAACGCACACACGCTACCGCCTGCGCCACACGCGCCTCTGCAGCTGCCGCCTCTAATGGCAGTGATGAGGCCGCCGGCGGCGGTGCTTGCGCCGAAATTTTGAAAATTACTGGAGAATTTTCGAAAAAAATCCCAAAATCTCCTATTTTCTGTCATTTTTCTTCCCAATAGCTTTTCCGGAAAATGGAAAACGGAATTCCGCCCAACTCTGGTCTAGACACCAGAGTTGGGGGCGGAATCAAAATTTTCCATTTTTCTGTGAAACCCAATTTTTTTAATTAAAAAAAAAATTTTTTTCTAAAATTTTTAATTAATTTTTAAAAAAAAATCTCGAAAAGTGTTTCTTAAACATGGAACACTTCTGGGGTATAGACAAGTCTATAAAATCAGCCAGCCGCAATTACTGTAGAAGATTTCGTGGAATTTTCGTTTTATTGCGAAATAAATGGAAAATCCGCGATTTTTTTCTTTTTTTTTGAGAAAAATTTTTAAAAATCATTGATTTCTACCAAAACGCTATCTCAAAACGAATTTGTCATCGCCGAAACGTGCTGCGCCTTCAAAGCGGCGATACGGTAGTCTTTTTCCACTCGATTTCCTCAATTTCAGCGGTTTTTCTATTTTTGTGCATTTTTGCCGGAAAAAAGGGAAAAACCGCTGAAATTGAGGAAATCGAGTGGAAGAAGACTACCGTATCGCCGCTTTAAAGGCGCAGCACGTTTCGCTGCGAGATATCTTGGCGCGCGTTTCAAAATTTTGAATTGTGAATTTCGATTTTTCAGTTTTTTGGGAAATGATAATTGCTCGATAAATTATAAATTTTCATCGAAAGCAATCCAATTTTCCACGAACTGATGGTCTAGACTCTCTGTTCCTTATGGACCTAAGCTCGAATCGGCAAAAAATAGTTTTTTTCTATTTTTTGCTGTCAAAGCTTTGGAAAACAATGAGAAAAAAATAGAAAAAAACTGTTTTTTGCCGACCAGCTTAGGTCCATTATACATGGGGGTGTACATGTCTTGGTTTATTTGACTCGTCGCAATGGAAAATGACAAAATATATAATGAGGAAGGAGGAATCAGTTGGGAGATCGTGAGGTGGAATAGGCGAGAGAAGTGTTATTCTCCTCCAGCAGTCGGCACGCATTGGATTCCCCTTTGCTCGAGTTGGCGTCGAAGAGCGATCGCCTCCTCGTGCGTCGTCTCCACTTCTCGGTAGCCCTTGCTCAGTCTTTTCCTCTTTTTCAGCATTTCCACAACGATCTTTATATGCTTCCAGTAGTCGTGGATGGCGGTTGGAGGCACTTGGTGCAGTTTCAGCCAGCGGCAGTTTCTGGAAATTGGTCAATTGTCAGTGGAAGAAGCTATTGCTGAACATGTTCTTTTTTCCGAAATGGCCCCGCAACCGAGAGAAACCGCTAGCTTCACTTGGTGGGTCTTGCACAGCTGAAATGAGTGTTACAGTAACCCGGTGTCTTTTTTGTCTGCATTTTCCGCGGGAGTGTGCCAAAATGGGGCGAAATTGAAAAATGTGGTTACCAAAATCGGGCGAAAATGACCAAAATCTTTTTTCGATGGAATTCAATTTTTCATGAAATTTCATATTAGTGCTGACGTCCAATAGTGCATACCTTTCGGGAGGTTCCCAGGATTACTGTAGATTACTGTAGATCAGAGAAAGAAAAACTCACGTCTTGTCTTCATTGAAGACGACAAGATATTCGACGACTTGTTCGTCTGCAGACAGCCGAAATAGGCACACATCGACTTTGCCCTGCTGTTCCAATGGTCCGCCTTCCGGAATTTGTGGAATTTGTGGATTTTCCGGAATTCGTCGATTTTCCGGAATTTGTGGATTTTCCAGAATTTGTGGATTTTCCGGAATTTGTGGATTTTCCAATGGTCCGGCTTCCGGAATTCGTCGATTTTCCAGAATTTGTGGATTTTCCAGAATTTGTGGATTTTCCGGAATTTGTGGTTTTTTCAGAATTTGTGGATTTTCCAGAATTTGTGGAATTTGTGGATTTTCCAATGGTCCGGCTTCCGGAATTTGTGGATTTTCCGGAATTTGTGGAACTTCCTCCACTTCTTCAACGACTTCCATCGGAACATCCTCCTGCACGGCTCCTTCTCGATCATCCACCATTCCTTCTTCATCCTCCTCCTCTTTCCTTTCCTCCTTGTCCTCCTCCTTCTCTTCCTCCTCCTCCATTTCCATCGCTACTGCATCCGTTTCAACACTGTCTTCCTTATCCTCCTCCATCGCATTTTCCTCTTTCCTTTCCTCCTTATCATCCTCGTTGTCCTCCTCCTTCTCTTCTCTCTCCTCCATTTCCATTGCATCTTCTTCCTTTTTCTTTTCCTCCTCCTTGTCCTCCTCCTTCTTCACCGTTCTCTCCGCTCTTTCCACTGGAACATTCTCGATTTGAGCGTCATTCTCATTTCCTTCTTCCTCTTTCTTCACTCGCATTTTCATTTTCTCCTCCACCCGGTGGCACTCTTCCACTTCCATCGGTTCCTCCTCCTCCTCCTTCTCTTCCTCCACCGTCTCTTCCTCATTCTCATTGAAATTGTATTCCTCCTCCTCATCCTCATCTCTCACTCCTTTCAGCAGTGTCCTTCCGGATCCTTCCCATCGGGACCTAATCTCCATGGATTTCGCGTAGGCGGTTTGTGATTTGGTGAGAGGTCCGTATTTCTCTCGAGTCACTCGGATCTCCTTCTTGGCCGTCTTCCAGAATTCCCAAACGAATCTACACGGCACTTGCGATGCCATTTTCCATGTTGGTCTGCAAAATGGGATTGGTTTTATTTGGTTTTTTTTGTATTTTTTTTTGGTATTTTTTTTGGTTTTTTTTTTTGGTTTTTTTTTTTGGTTTTTTTTTTGAAAATTTTTCAAAAGTATTTTTACTGTGAGGCTAAACATGTGTTACAGAGATTTTTATGCTTATTTCTGCAATTCTGAACATCAGGATTCTCGTTTCAAACGCGCTCCGCTGAGTTCTTGCTGATCTCGTCAGAGAGAAGCGAATTTTTTTTTCAAAAAAATTCAAGGACAATTCCAGTTGGTGTGAAAAAATTATCGAATTTTTTTCGGCAGCGTTTAGGGTCGATTTTTGAGAAAAAATCGGAAAACTATTTTTTTGAACTTTTAAAATATGAGATCAACAAAATATCAATATTTCAATATCTCAATAGAGCGCGTTTGGATTAGGCTATTGAAAATGCATTTAATTTTGTAAAAATGGACACCGTTTCGGGAAAAATTGAAAATCAATAACTTTTGCGAAATGTCTTGTTCTTGTCAAATATTGCCTTAATTAATACGGGAAATCTCATTTTCTCAACAGAAAAAATTTAGCTCCGAGAAGTGAAAAAAAAAACGATTTCCGAATTATTATTTCAACGAAAATGTGTTGATTCGGTGCTTTTTTCGACAAAAAGGACTGAAAAACTGAATAATTTGTGATGTTTTCAACAGTTTGGCCCAGTTTCGGCTCATTTTCGGAATTTCCGACTTTTTTTTCCGAATTTTTTTCGGAAATTTTAATTAGGAAAAAAATTCCCGACAGGTCAGTTCACGGGAGCTTCGGAGATGTGCGGTTTGAATTCCCGCGCTGTCGGACTGCAAATTTTTAAAATTTGGCTGCGACGCCGTTGCCTGAGTATTCAACGTTAAAGCGTGTGATTCGTGTCGATTTACGAGAGCGCATATGATTAAGCATTGAATACTCAGGCAACGCTCGCAGCCAAATTCGAAAAAATTTGCAGTTCGACGGCGCGGGAATTCAAACAGCACATCTCCGAAACTCCCGTGCAGTTCCGACTAAGCCTGATCCGATGATAATCAATTTTTCAATATTTAGAAAACAGAAGCCAATCAACTCACTTCTCAAAGCCGATCCATTTGACGAGATATTTCTGTTTTTTTGCGGCTATATTGAAATCGACGAGCATCTCGATGTCTCCACGAGTTCTCGGCTGTTTCGTCTTCTCCTCCTCCTCTTCCATCGGCTCGTTCTGATTGTCCTCCTCCTGCTCCCGTTCCTCCTCCTGCTGTTCCTCCTGATGTTCCTCCTCTTCCTGCTGTTCCTCCTCCTCCTGCTGTTCCTCCACCACCGTCTCTTCTCTACTCTCATTGAAATCGTATTCCTCCTCGTCCGCATCCCTTCTTCCTGTCACCAGTGTCCTTCCGCCGCTCTCCAACCGGAATCGCATCTCTTGGGCTGTCTGGTAGGCTTTTTGTGCTTTCGTCAGAGGCTCCGACGCTTCTCGAATCTCGCGTCTCGCCTTCTTCCAAAACGACCATATCGACAGACTGGGCAGGTGAGCCGCCATTTTCCATGTTGGTCTGCAAAATGGGATTGGTTTTTTTGGGGTTTTTTTAAAGGTTTTTTTAAAAATATTTTTTGGTATTTTTTGGTATTTTTTTGGTATTTTTTAAAGGTATTCTCAAAGGTTTTTTTTTTGGTATCTTTTGGTATTTTTTTTGAAGGTTTTTAAAAATATTTTTTAAAGGTATTTTTACTGTGAGGCTAAACATGTGGTACAGAGATTTTTATGCTTATTTCTGCAATTCTGAACATTCGTGTGGATTTTTTAACGAAAAATCAATAGAATCAACGCCATAAAAAAAATTTTTACATCAAAAATTTCTGGAAAATCGGACGAAATCGACTTTACCTGGCCTGCTGAAATTTTGAAATTTTTGAATATTTTTCTACAGTAACCCGCGGGGACTAGAAACCGCCGCTGGCCTAGAAATCTCCCAGTTCGTTCTCACTGCCACTGTTGGAGAAAAATATAATATATGCGGTACAGAGATTTTTATGCGTCGCGAAATGTTTTTTTTTGATTTTTAAGGACAATTTCAGTTGGTGTGAAAAAGTTATCGAATATTTTTCGCGGCAGCGTTTAGGGTCGATTTTTGTGAAAAATCGGAAAATTCACCTAAAATTTGAAAAAGCGGCCCGCTTTTCTCCGCCCAATTCCGGACTGTTTCGAACGGGAAAAATTATTTTTGAGTTAAACAGAAAAGAAAACGGATTTATCCGACTTTTTTCACTGACAAAATTCTGGGAAAATTTTTTTTTTCACAGATTTTTGAGACGGTATTGAAAAATTCAATTTTTGACATTCTTGTGCTCAAAATGTGCGCAATGAAATAATTCTACATCGGAAACAGGTTTGACATGTCAGTAAGGACCGGGTAAGTGCAAAAAAATGCGATTTTCCCGTTGAAATTTAAAAATAATCGAAAACTTTGAAAAATATTTCTTCCTCGCCGAAAACAGCGGTATTTTCGTATTTTTCATGTTTTTTAAAAAAATTTATCGGGAAATCCGAGTGAAAACCGGCCGAATACTGTCTTTTTAGACCAAGGGTTACGGTAACAAACGTTGAGCTGTGTCTCGTTCGTTGCGAGACCCGCCTGCGGTCGTTAAAGAGTTTTCCTCGTCAAAATCTTCATTTCCGGATATGCATCCGATAGTATTTACAGTGAAAAACAAATGTCGTGAAGTTTTGTGTTCTCTAATATTTTTTAAAAAATTCCAAAAAAAAAAGAAATCGACTCACTTCTCGAAACCGACCCATTTGACGAGATATCTCTGTTTCTGTGTGGCGGTCAATTGGAAGGCGAGCAGTTCTTCGACTTCGTAAGTCTCGTAATACACTGTTATGCCTGGAAAAGATAATTTTTCAGTCGGGGGAGAATGGGATTAATCCGATATTTACCACTGTGCACTTTTGATTTTGGCATTTTGAGCCGAAGATATGGAAAAATAGGCCGTTGAGGCAGAAGATGGGGTCTGTAACAAAAAAAAATAAAAAATTTGTTTCCGGAATTTTCCGGTTAATTAATTCCGGAAAAAAAGAAAAGAAAATTATTTTTTTTTCTTAGAAAAACGATTGAAAATTTTCTAAAAAATATTTTTCTCTTGTTTATGAATCCGGAAAAAAAATTCGAAAATTTTTTCCGTCCGGAAACCCGGATCCGGAAAACCGGAAACCAATTTTCCATTTAAAAAAATAGTCCAACAATGTATTAATTTGAGAAAAATTAGAAAAATGGTTGAATATTTGTTCCGGTTTTTTTCCGTAATGGTTTTCCGGTCATTGAAAAACTGAAAATTTTCACAAAAATGTTAAAAAATTTTTTGGACGCAAGAAACAAAAAAAATACGAAAACAAGAGTTTAGGTCAAAACCGGTGATAATCGAAGACCCCCCACGGTCATCTGCCAGACACACATAAAGATAAGTGGTGCGGTGGAGCGCATTTGCATCACCTCGCCCTGGTATCATACCTTGGTCGTTTTACTAAAAAAATCGATAAAAATCAGGTGAAAATATGTGCATTTTTAGAAAAATTGACAATGAAATGAAAAATCTTGGAGATTATCAATTTTTGACGAATTCGACACTTTTCGATGGGTCCGTCGGGAAGTAGCCTTGCATTCGGGTCATCAGTCGCTTGAATGCCTTAAAAAACTGAGTGATTGATTGATTATCAATGATGGACGCAGGTTTTTAAAAAAATAGATACTGGAAATATCATTTTTTTTGTTTATCTTTTTTTAAATCGTGGAAAAAAAACCAATTTTCTAAAATAAAATTGCCACTACGGTTCTAATCAGCTCGGTTTTAATCAGCCCCAAACCCCTAGAAAATCTAAAAATGTTTGAAAATTATGTTTTTATTTCAAATCTTTTATTAATCAGATTTCTTATCAGAAATGAAAACCGTTTTTCGATTGTCATTTTTCCGAAAAAAAATCGTGTAATTGAAAAATAGTCTTTAAAAATTTTCTTTTTTTTTCGTTTGGTCAATTTATTTATTATATTTAATTCTGCTTCACAATATTGGTTTAAAGAATTCTCATATTTTTTTATGTTTGATTAAATACAAGGAGACTATCAATGACTGGCGCGTTTTTTTTGGAAAAAGAACGAAAATTGAGTTAAATTTGTTTTTCAAGTTTTCGAAAACATTTTGAATTTTTAATATTATTATTAAAACCAGCAGATGTGGCCTAGATGGCTTTAAAAATGTTTGGCAAAAAACAGTGTATCCGCTGATTTTGGGTCTCGCCACGAGAACATAATTTTTTTTCGAAAATAGACATGCGCCTTTAAAGAAACTACGGTAGACAGTACCTCACAGTTTAAAGCATGTCGATTTTTGAAAGATTTTAATGTTTTCGTGGCGAGACCCGATTCCTCCCACGCTCTGCCATCGCGCCAGTTCCAAGGAAATATATAATAATTTTTTTCGGAATTCCAAAAACTGAAACACTCACTTGAATGTACTTTCTCTGCGTCTCGTCGTTGAGCACGTGCGCAATGTTGCTCACGTAGGCCTTCGCGGAGCCGGGACGCTGATGGATACCGGATCGGGTGACTCCGACGGGCCACGGCGCGTTTCCGACCGCCATCTCCATGTAGGCGTTGTTGGCTTGCAGGTAGTTGCGCTCGATGACGAGCAGTCTGGAAATTCAGGAAATTGGAGAGCGGAACGTATTTTTCAGGATTTTTTTTTCATTCGATTTTTACTTTCTAAAATGAGTTGCGAATTTGCATATTTTTCTAGAAAACTCTTTAATATCACAAAGTTCACTTTTTTTGATTTAGCGAATAATTTTTGTTGAAAGACATCAAGTAATATTTTAGAACTTTCAAAAAAATATTAACTAATAGTGAAATCGTGATTTTTTAAAATTGTATAGATTTTTTTTGAACGCTTAAAAAATGTAATAGCAATTGAAATAATGAATTTTTAATTTGAAATGATTTTTTTTAAAAATCATAATAATAATAATCATAAAAATCATAAAATCATGATAAAAAATCATTCTGATTGAATTTTATGAATTTTTTTCTAATTTTCATATTAGATGTTTCCAGAAAAAGACAGGAACGTGAAAATATGAGAAAAAAAAAATTATTTTTTCCCCGTTTTCTCCATTTTTTTTTTCCAATTTTAGAGAATTTTTTTTAAATTTTGAATAAATACCTGCAAATTTTGGCCAAATGATGGCGAATGTCGTTGTTCACATTGTACTTCTCCATCGACGTCATCAAAGTTTTCAGGTGCATCGTCGTTTGTTTATGAGACGCCGCTTCGTGCATTCCTGAAAAAAATATAAATGATTAATGTTTAATTCAAAAAAAAATAAATTTTCTGTTTCGATTAAATTTAAAAAACAATTCAGTATCATGCGTTATAATTCTCCGGCTTGTACTGGAAATAATTTTCACTAAAACGCATTTTTTTCTGCATAACAAATTCCAGATTCACAGCTATGATCTTTGGAAACGTGTGACATTTTTTTTACAATTTTTACAAAAATAAACAATTTTAATTTTGATTTTTTAAAATAAAAAAAAATCGAATAGTATCTCTCATCGCAGTCTCATCAATTATTGAAGTTTTTTGAATTTTAGAATTGTTCCGGAAGCCGGAATAAAATGAAAAAAACAATTCTTCGGCCTCAATAGCCTCTTTTTGCGCCCACTTTTTTATGAATCGAAAAAAAATGATTTTTTTTTGAAATTCTCCTAAAACTACGGTCAAGTTGGTGTTAGTTGTCGATGGGAGGGGGCTTCAATGATAACCCACCGACTGCCGGACCGATCTGGGAGAATGGGGGAGCGGGAGGGGGTTTATATATCAGTGGGGAGGCGAGCGGCCGACGTTTCACAGGGGAAATGGGCAATATTTCGCAATATTCCATTTCCCGTGAGACGTCGGCTGCATGGACACCCTCTAGTACATAAACTCCGCCGCTTTCCCTTGGCGTGGCACGGTCCGGAGTCGGTGGGTTATCACTTGAACCCCTCCCATCGACACCAACTTGACCGTCTGCCTTTTGTCGTTTTAGGGCCAATTTTGAGGAAAATTTAATATGAGGGAATCAAAAAAAAGATAATTCCCCTTTTACAAAACACTTATTTTGGATGATTTTGCTTGCAAAAATGATTAGCATCAAATTCTCTATCGAATCGTATATTTTGCCTATTTTTGAAAATATTCTAAAAACCCGAAAATTCCAGTTGAAAATTGAATACTTTAAAATTTGACTAGATATTCAACAAGTTCATTACATAGTCATTCCCTACTGCCCCACTCATCGTTCCCACACCTGGCTGGATAAGTGGGATCCTACCATTACGAAAACGTAGTTTAAAAAATTTTTGAATTTTGCATTACGAAATCAAAATTTTGATCAAAATTCACATGCCAATGCGAGCATTTCTGAAGCATTGTGTTTTTCTGTGCGGAACAATTTTTAAATTTCCGGATTTTCGCCTTCAAAAAAATGTTTTTTCCGCAAAACTACCCTTACGATTTTTCATATTTTGCTTTCTGACTCTTCCCAGACAGGTGTGATCGTTCCTATTCTCTTCATTCATTGTCAATGACATTTTTATGCATTTCTTCTAAAAATCACCATCATTATCGTTCATTTTCCTTCTCTCCCCCTTTCGTTTCGTTGCAACTCTCGTTGTGTCTGCGTCTCTCTCACTCTCACTATGATAATGCAATCGCGCTCCATTGAGAATACTATTTATGCAGCGAAAGTTTGCCATGTTCTGATTTCAGTTCTGATATTAGAAATGCTCCTATTTTCTATCGATTTTTGATACGATTGATTGTGAAATTCAATGTTATGCATATTTTTGACACTTCTCCTATTTTTCGCAAGATTTTTCTCAATAAATCTCCCGTCTTTTTCATTTTTTTTTCTGATAAATTACAGGAAAAATGGTGACGACTAGATCCGGAAAACGAACACATGGGAGTTCGACCGAGGTGGTGGCAAAGATAAAAATGAATCCACCCGTCGAGCATCCACAGTTCCTACTCCTAACTTCTCAGTACCCGGTCCTCAACATGACCCTCCAATGCATGGATTCGTTACAATTGTGAGTGATTCAGCGAGTGATATCAATCGATACGAGAGTGCTCATTCCAGAATCACCTACTCATTCTCGTCTCCACAAGCAGCCAACGCAGTGAAACGTCTCGGGCTGGAAGTGGAACTGATGGAGATCTGCCTGGCGGGAGCCCGTAATATGGTACCGGAAACCGATCAATGCGTCCAGTTGACATTCCCTAACGGATCGCGCAGGAAGGTGGGCTGGTGGTTCACCAAAGTGAGTTTGTGGTCACCGTTCGAGGTGACTGATAACCTGATAATCCCCCAACCACCCGATTAGAGCTGGGCGGAATTCCGACTTTTGCCCAGCTCTGCTCCCGATCCTTCTTCTCTAACCCCCTCTCCCCATTTTCAGTCGCGCGATCCATCCCAACCACTGCACCAGAAGATCGCCATCGACGGAACCGTCATCGACAGGTGGTAAGTGTCCTCCTCCTCCTCCCAATTGCCACCCCTCCACCACTCATTTCCAGCTTCCAAAGATCCGACACTCTCATCGGATGCTACACGACGCCTACTCGAATGGTCGACCATCTCAAGACCGTCGAGAACCATTTCCGGTCCATTTTCCGCATCCGGAAGACCGATATTAAGATGGATGCTAAATATAAATGGTTGTACGCGGCATACTTGGACCCGGAGAACCCGAAAACTTGCAACAAACTGCACCTCTTTGCCGACCGCCGTGAAGAAGTGGCGCGACTTTTCGCGAGTATTAAGCCGAAAATTCTGCAGCACAATATGAGTGAGTTCTCACCAGAACTGCCAGAGGTATGATAATCAAGTGATAACGTCTGTAGATCGTATTTTATACAAGAAATTGCAGATTGAAGTTGACGAAGTTCAAAGTGTCTGTACCGGTTTGTTTCTCTCCTATCGATTGCTACAAATTAACACAGCCGTGTTCAAACTTGATGCTCTTCGATTACTCGGTGTCACTATTATCATTGATCTTTGGAAAACACGAAGTGATCAACTCAAATGTAGAGATCGACTGGAAGTAATTCGAGTCGAGTCGAAAATCACGATTGATAGAGACGGCCGCAGATGGCAGAACGAGTTCGAAGAGGACGAACTCGTCGGTAGATTCGAGGTATTGCCTTTTGATGGAAGGCGCCGCCCGAGTCACTACAGGTGAGTCCCCTGGTAGCTTCCGAAAAAACGGATATATCTCGAAAACCATGAGAAATATTAAAAAGTGGCCAACTGCAAAAATGCTCAGTATCAAATTCTCTATCGATTCGTATATATAACTTATTCTTGAAAAAATCCCAAATATTCGAAAATTGGAGTCAAAAGCTTAATTGCACAGTCTCTCCGGAAAAACAGCCATATCTCAAGAACCGTCAAAGATATGAAAAAGTGACCAACTGGAAAAATGTTCAGTATCAAATTCTCTATCGATCCCCAAATATCCCAAATACCCGAAAATTTCAGAAGAGTCGTCGACGGTGTCACCGAATTTGATGTGGATGTCAGCAGTGGAAAGGATGTGATTCGGGAGGACGGAAAAGTGGGAACACTGTATTTGGAGGACAACAAGAAGGTCTTCTGGTTCATTGTGTGGCAGGATTTGTAATTGCCTGATTATCAATGCTTGCTATTTATTTTTTCAAAATTGTGCTCCTCATAAAAATATTTCCGAAACTCTTGAATTTCCGCTAATTGCTCGGCTATAATGCCGAATATTTCCAAAAAATTGTCGACAGAATTTTAAAAAATTTCGAAAAGTGAGAATGTACAGCCTATTTATGCAATATTATAGATTTTCTTGGAACTCACGCGATGGCAGAGCGCGCGAGGAATCGGGTCTCACCACGAAAACATGAAAACTTTGAGGTACTGTCTACCGTAGTTTCTTTAAAGGCGCATGTCAAATTTCGAAAAAAAATTTATGTTCTCGTAGCGAGACCCGATTCTTTTTATTTATTTTTCAAAATTCAATTCGAAATTCTAAGTATTATTCAATCTTCACCGTAGCAGTACTACACTTCTAAAAAACAAAATCACCGGAAGGGGAATTTATTGTGAAGCGGGAGAATTTTTTAAAATTTTAATTTCCCTAAGTTATAGAAGACATTCAATTTTTCTTTGTGAGGAAGCGCACTAAATTTTGAATTTGAAATTAAGTTCTGAAAATCATTATTCAATCTTCGTATATTCAGATCGCGACTATATTACTAAAAGCCAAAATCATCGAAAATAAGTGTTTTGTGAAACGGGAATTTTTTCAAAAAAATTCCCTTAATTATGGAAAACATTCAATTTTCCTAAAATTCGCCCTAAAACGAGAATAGAGACGGTCACGGGAAATGGCGGGGGAAATATTGCGAAATTTCGAATTCTCAATGGATTCATGCACTTTCGAGGCGATAACCCGAAAACCATAAGAAATATCAAGAAGTGATCTACTGCGAGAATGATCAACATCAAATCTCTATCGATTCATAGGGCTTCAGATTCATATTTCACAATTTTTCAAAAAAAAAAAACTTGAATATCCGGAAATTTCAGTTGAAAATCGAGCAAACTAAGGATGGGATATTGTTAAGAAACCTTTTTTTCGGATTCCAGATTCACGATTTTTTCGCATAAAACGTTCCATGTTTTTAGTAGCTTTTCACTAAAAAAATTTTCAAATTACCAAATTGGTGAAGTTAATTTTTTTTTCTAAAATATTTTTGGAAAAACGACAAAAGGCAGACGGTCAAGTTGGTGTCGATGGGAGGGGTTCAAGTGATAACCCACCGACTCCGGACCGTGCCACGCCAAGGGAAAGCGGCGGAGTTTATGTACTAGAGGGTGTCCATGCAGCCGACGTCTCACGGGAAATGGAATATTGCGAAATATTGCCCATTTGCCTGCCCGTGAAACGTCGGGCGCTCGCCTCCCCACTGCTATATAAACCCTCCCGCTCCCCCATTCTCCCACTTCGGTCCGGCGTCGGTGGGTTATCAGTGTCTCTCGCCCCCGTCTTCTCGGCGGGTGAATCGGTTACTCGTAACCACCCCCTGGTGTTCTCTGAACATCCTGCAATCCTCCGGAATGCACCACGCCCCCCTTCCCATCGGCAACCAACTCGACCGAAGTTTTTTGGCGGGAATGTTTAGATTTTGAATTTTTTTTAAATCCCGGATTATTTAATAACATTTTTTTTCTCCATTTTCCAAATTATTTAAATTTTTAAATTAAAAAAATCCCGATTTTGGAGAACGCTTTGAAATAGCTTTTAATCTAATTTTTTAAATTTTAATTAATCTTTAACAGCATTTTTTCCTGCATTTTCCAATTTAATTCGCTTTTTCTTAAAATTTAGAAAAAAAATTAACCAACTCACCAGAGGGCGTCTTTTTCACTTCCAACGGTCGATCGTTGAGTTCTTTGCCCCATCTGGCCAATAGATAACGTAATAGTGATAGGATGATGTCGCAGTCGCGCTTCATATCGTCTCCTGGAAATTGGCTGCATTGATTTTCGATTTTTGGAAAAAAAATTCAGTTTCAGTGAATTTTAAAATAAATTAGAATTTTCTGAAAATTAATAAAAAGAAAGGCGCAGGTTGAAATAAATATTCATATTTTCTGAATTTCTCGTTCAAAAACGACTCACCAACTCCAAGAAGCGTCGAATTGTGCTCGATACTCTTCCAATTGTCCTCTTCGTATCCTTTGGGCAGTGCCACGTCGTGACGAGTCGCACTGTCGGCTGTGCCCTCGACGACTGCCTGGAAATTGTTTTTGCTGATGATCATTATTGTAATTTTTATGGACCTAAGCATACCAGCCTAGATAAGTGAGATCCTACCATTACGAAAACGTAGTTTTGAAATTTTTTGAATTTTACTTTACGAAATCGGAAATTTTATTAAATTAGGGATACATTAGAGAAAAAATTCTGGAAAATTACAGTATTTTTACGTCAATAATATGTTTTTCGAAGATTATAGCTGTAAATTGACAGAAAACACATTGCTATTTACCTGAATTTCGTTTTTGGTAGTGGTTTGCGCTTTTAGGAAACATTTTTTTCCCCGTAAATCTATCCTTGCGAATTTTGGCTTTTTGTACTCCGACTTTTCCCAGCCAGGTGTGGACCTAAGCACGCATTGCTATTTTTCTATTTTTTTCCCTTTTTCGAACTATTTTTTGCCAAAACTCAATCGTACCGAGACCTATTCGCCGTTTTTAAGAATGCGCCTTTAATTTCGTGTTTTTTCCAGATAATAGTTCAGAACGGTCCTTTCTTAGACGCTTCCACGGTTTCCCCAATTTTAGAGCTTGTCATTCCGGAAAAAAAAGAAGAAATTCTGAGTAAACTTTTAAAGGAGCGGGTATTTAAATGACGGATGGGTCTCGCAACGAGCGATTTTTGTAGCAAATTTCTGTTATTTTTTGCCGCTTTTGCTGCGAAAAAATAGTTCGAAAAAAGGAAAAAAAAAGGAAAAAATGCACTGCGTGCATAGGTCCATTACAAATTTCAGCAGAATTCTCTGGATTTTTTTCTTCATTTTTAAGATGTTTCTAAGTTGAATCCGGCAAAATAGCTCACCTTATCCATTTCCTTGCCAATGTCCTTCATCGCCGTCTGCAACTCGTTCTCCCATCCCTCGTTCAGATCCGGTTGGGCCAATTCCAGCTGATGCAGCCGTTTACGCACATCCAACTCGGATTCGCCTGAAAGAGAGCGGATTTTTTGGAAATGATTTTTTTTTCAAAATTAGAAAAAAGTACGAAAAAATTATTTTTTTTAATTTGGATTTTTAAAAAAATTTATGTTTTCGAATTTTTGTTTTAAAAATGTATTTAGTTTACGATCTACTATAATTTATTTTGGGAATTGTTGAAAATTTCAAAATTTTGAATGAAATGATGTTGATTTTTTTTTTGCATTTAGATTAATTTTCTAGAAAACAATTTTTCATTTTGAATTTTAAAATGAATTGACTTTTTTGTTAGAATATAATTTTTTAGAATTTTTTTATAAAAAACTATTTTTACATTTTTTTTTAATTTTAAATTGTGCAAAAACACTCACCAAAGAGGATAATCGGCTGGCCACGTTGTCTCAATTTCGTGTTAATTTCCGAGATGGCCGTTTTTTCATCGATTTCTGTCGGACTCTCGACGGTTTTTTTTGTGCGATTCGATGACTCTTGGAGGATTTCATCGTTGAGTTTCTGCAAGAGAATTCAGGAAATTTAGAGATTTTCAGGAATTTTCAGCGATTTTTTGAGCAATTTTTGAAAATTTTCGCGAAAAAATGTAGATTTTTGTGAAATTTTCGAAAAATGTAATTAATTCGTTAATTAAAATTGTTTTTCGGTAGAAATCAATCAAAAACGTCCAGAATAACAGTTTACATGAGAAACTAGCTATTAGAACTCGAAATTCCACTGATTTTGAATTTTTTTGCGCTATTTTCCAGATTTCCTCGAAAATCGATTAAAATCGAATTTTTTGAATTTTTAAATTTAAATTCGTACAAACCTGCTTTTTCGCCACAATTTCCTGTTGCTTAGCCGCGTATTCCTGATTTCTGCGTGCCTCCAAATCGGCTCCTTTCACAAATTTCGATTTTCCGTCTTTTACCTCCAATTCGGCGACCGCTTTGCGCTTTTTTGACATTTCAGCGAGCAATTTTGCTTTGAAATCCATTGTTTTACTGCAAATTGTCGAAAAACATCAATTAAAAAGAAGAAAAACCGAGGAAAATTGGAGAAAATCGGAAAAGTGGGGCATTTTCGAAAATAAAATCAACAACGAAACGCGATGAGAGAGTGCGTGAAAGGAAGAGACGCAGAGAGAATGCAAGTGCGCTCTATCGCACTTACTCCAATTTTTCTTGATTTCTGCTCATTTTTTACGGCTTTTCCTTCATTTCTCGATCATTTTTGCATTTCTCATTTTCATTTTTACCGCCAAATTCAAATTTCAGATGCTGCGGGTAGTCCAGAAACGCTGCGCCTCCACTGCTCCGCTAATCCGGCCGATCAGCCGCGTTTTGGTGGCCAACCGTGGAGAGATTGCCATCCGCGTCCAGAATACCGCCCGCAAAATGGGAATCGAGACGGTTTCCGTGTTCTCCGATGCTGATCGCAACGCTCTTTTCGTTAAAAAAGCTGATAAGGTTAGTGGAGTGGAATTTTTTGAAAAATTTGAGAAAATGCAGAAGCTTTTGTGGAAAATGCTAATTTATTAAATGGACGGTCTGGATAAATTTTGTAAAAAGCGTTTGCAAAAAGCCACTAAGTGCCTCTTCTTTTCCCGAACAAAATTTTAGGAAAACAATTTTTTCTAGAATTTTCTTTTCTGAAAATTCAAAAATTGCAAAAAGACTTCTGTAATTTTTCGCAATTAATTTCAGCAAAAAATAAAATAATACAATAATATTCTGCGCGACCTTATTCACTTGTTCTATTTTACTAGGAAAAAAAAATTAATTTTAAAATTATTAAGAGGTGAATAAATAATCGTTTAAATTATCTTGAATCAGTTGGGCTGAAAATAGTTTTCAAAAAATGAATATTTCAAAAGACGCTGCCCTATTCATTTTAATCATTTAATTAATAATCTCTCAATTTATTCGAGGTGTGGACGAATTCAATTTTAATCTACCAAACAATGTTTCCGAAAATTCGGAATCCAAAATTGCGAAAAAAAATAGAAAAAAAATAGATTTTGAGATATTTCTATTTTTTTTTTCCAACAGTGGTAGTGAAGACGAACTGGGAGATTTTTAGGCCATCGGCGGTTTCTAGTCCCCGCGGGTTACTGTAAAAAATTCCAAAATTTCAACTGGCCAGGAAAAATCGATTTCATCCGAAAAAAAAAATTTCAAAAAATTTTTTGTGCTAAAATTTTTTTATTGCTTCTATTGATTTTTCGTCAAAAAATCCGCACGAAAAAAATATCGGAAACCCTATTTTCAGAACAAAGGTTACGGTAACAAAACCTTGAGCTGTGTCGTTCGTTTCGAGACCCGCGTCTCGTCCAGAGAGAAAACGATAATAAAAACACCAAAAATCATTAAATTCCAGTCCGGAATTGCACAAAATATTGACGGAATCCGAATCTAGACACCAGAATTGAAAAAATATTTATTTCCCGGAATGCGGATTCCGCACGGGCTGTTGGAGCGTACCGAATCGAAAACTCGCTCTACTGGACAGGCGCGTTGCGGTCCGCGTCGCAGTTAATTTTTTGAACATTTCCTGCCAGAAAATTCGGCCAAGTTGCCGGAATTCTAGGAATCATGCGGCCGCGTCCATTTTCAAAGGCTGTCATTACTGTAGCGAGGCGGGAATTTGAACATCGGTACGCTCAAACAGCCCGTGAATATTCCGTCCAACTCGAAAATTGCTTTCCAGGCCTACCACATTGGACCTCCACTCGCCTCGGAATCCTATCTCAACATGGACAAGATCATCAACACCGCCCTGAAATCCGGCGCTCAAGCCATCCACCCCGGCTACGGATTCCTGTCGGAGAACGCGGGATTCGCCGAAAAGTGCGCCCAGGCGGGACTCGTGTTCATCGGACCGCCGGCGCAAGCCATCAGAGACATGGGAGCGAAGAATGTGTCGAAGAAGATCATGGAGGAGGCCAATGTGCCCGTCGTCAGGGGATTCCACGGAGAGGATCAGTCGGATGCGCATTTGAAGCAGAAATCTGCTGAAATTGGTGAGAGATTGAAGCATAGCCCTCAAAAAAAAAAATTATAATGACACTATTCCAAAGAAATTTTTGAATTTTATGAAACCGAAATATATTTTTTTAATTAAAAAAAAAATTCATTCTAGGTGTGGATAAGTTAGACATTCGATTTTTGACAAGTTTAGTGGAAAATTTAATTTTTTTTTAACCAAAACATTTTTCCGGAAAAAATTAGAAAAACATTATCGACGGTAATTTTAGAATACTTCCTAAAACACTGAAAATCACTAAATTCCAGTCCGGAATGGCACAAAATATTGACAGCCCTCGCGAAGTATCATAATAACACTATTTCAGAGAAATTTTTGAATTTTATGAAACCGAAATATTTTTTTTTAATTTTTAAAAAAATTCGAGTGGATAAGTTAGACATTAGATTTTTGACAAATTTAATGGGAAATTTAATTTTTTTAATCCAAAACATTTTTCCGGAAAAAATTAGAAAAACATTTTCGACGGTAATTTTACAATGTTTTCCTAAACACCGAAAATCACTAAATTCGAGTCCGGAATGGCACAAAATATTGACAGCCCTCGCGAAGTATCATAATAACACTATTTCAGAGAAATTTTTGAATTTTATGAAACCGAAATATATATTTTTTTTATTGAAAAAATTAGATTTAAAATTTCGCTTTAATTTCTCGAACATGGTTAGAAATAAAAATTAGCTGACCTAGAAAAATACTTAGACATGGGAGAGATACCGTATTTTTTGAAGCTGTGCAGGTCAGGGTTTCGCAAAAAAATTTTTGGACTCCTTTATTTAAAAAAAATGGATATTCGATTTCAAGCTTCAAGCTGATCAGGAAATGCGGTCAAGGTTTCGGATATGTTTTTTTTTCGAAAATGCAAAAAAAAGAACTGAAATGAATAAAAAGAATTTTAAAAAACGCGAATATTTTCCATTCGAATATTTTTTTTCGAAAATGCAGAAAAGTCATTGAAAAAAATTAAATAAAAAAAAAAACGCGAGCATTTTCCGAATTCAGTTTTCCTTGCACTGCTCGTTCATTCCGGTTAGAAAAATTGCATAACTTGAAAAAATAATCATAATAAACTAAGAAAAACAAATTATCAAGAAACTTTGTCCATTTCCGGACTAAAATCGAAATTCTGCAGGCTACCCGGTAATGCTGAAAGCCGTCTACGGTGGCGGTGGAAAAGGAATGCGTATCGCGTGGAACGAGGCCGAATTCGACGAGAAACTCGCCTCGGCCCGCTCGGAAGCCATGAAATCGTTCGGAAACGACGAGATGCTCGTCGAGAAGTTCGTCGAGCGGCCGCGACACGTCGAAGTGCAAGTGTTCGGAGACCACCACGGAAACTATGTGCACTTGTGGGAAAGAGACTGTTCGGTGCAGCGGAGACATCAGAAGATCATCGAGGAGGCACCCGCGCCGAATATGGGTGAGTTCCCGAGAGGGTTTTGTGGGTTCAGTTCTGAAATTACACCCAATTCATTCTTTTTTATGGAAAAAGAACGACTCTAACAGCTCGCGGCCGGCCGCAGAAATATCCAGCTTTGGTGGAAAACGTGCAAAAAAAAATGATAGATTTCGATAATTGTTCGATAAACTATCCGAATTCACAGTTATTCTACCGAAACCTTGGCTATTTCACCGAAAATACACGAATCCTCTCCATTTTCAGCCCACGAGACGCGTCTGAAACTCGGAGAATCGGCTGTCCGGGCGGCGGCCGCCGTCGGATACGTCGGCGCAGGAACCGTCGAGTTCATTATGGATCCACGCGGCGAGTTCTATTTCATGGAGATGAACACGCGATTGCAAGTCGAGCATCCAGTCAGTGAGGCTATTACTGGTAAGCGGTTGTTTCAGTTTTTTCAAAAATCTTCTCATTTAAAGTGCCTCCAAATTTTGTACGAAATGGAGACTAGGGTATTCTTGGCCTTTGGCCCGAATTCTCTAGCCCTGCGGGGCTCAGCTCGCTTCGCTCACTGCTCACACGTCTTGAATAAGGTGTTTTCTGTTTCGTCTGACTGAGATTTGTTCAAATCCGTCATCAGTTACCGACATTTCTCAAGACTCCGCCCCTTTTTATCCCAATTGCCTCTGATTGCCTTTGGAAAGACAGGCGGGACGCAACCTTCCCAGAGGCACAAATAACAGGAAAATTACACAAAAAGAAGTCCAGAAGCCGTAAAAGTTGACAGATCGCTTAGAAAATTGACGTGCATCGTGTGGTCACCCTTTCTGACCCCACTTTTTTTTAAAACATGCCACGCCCATAAAACGCGCACGTCGTGTCTTGCGCGATATAATAGAGGAGGCACTTTTCAAAAGTCTTCTAATTTAAAGTGCTCCTATAGTCGGTACAAAATGGAGAATTCGCGGAATACTGGCCAATTTACGGTTCTGTAGAAACTGGCATTTTCAAAAAATCACTGGTTTTTTCTCGGGTTTTTAGAAAAAGTTACTCTCGTAGCCACCAGTATTACCAGTCGCTAGAAAACAACAGTATTACTATTTTGGATATTTAGGTGGAAAACAAGAAAAAGACAACTGAGATCTTCGATTTTATCGAAATTTTCTCAAACGGCAGTTGCGCGGTGGCTGTAGATCACCACGAAAAATCATTTTCGTTCGTTTTTCGGGAAAATTTTTGTGCATTTTTTCATCTAAAAATGAGCACTAAAAACAGCCAGAAACCGTATTTTCTAAATAAGGATAACAACTGAAACTGAAAATGAGGCCAACACTTCAGGCACCGACCTCGTCGAATGGCAGCTCCGCGTGGCTAAGGGAGAGCACCTTCCACTCAAACAATCGGAAATTCCCCTCAACGGACACTCGTTCGAATGCCGTGTCTACGCGGAAGACACGCGCAAAGGCGCCTTCATGCCGACCGCCGGACGGCTGGATTACGTCGATTTTCCGGAAGACGCTCGAATTGACACTGGAGTCGTGTCTGGCGACGAGGTGTCCATTCACTACGATCCGATGATTGCCAAGGTGAGTGTTTGCTTGAATTTGTTGAAAAATGACATTTTTGTGAGTATCGGAGTTATCAACAGTGTCTGGACCATCTAGGATAGTCAGACATACCCAAGATGTGTCTCGTGTGTAAGGAACAGTGTCTGGACCATCTAGGATAGTCAGACATGCTCAAGATGTGTCTCGTGTGTAAGGAACAGTGTCTGGACCATCTAGGATAGTCAGACATACCAAAGATGTGTCTCGTGTGTAAGGAACAGTGTCTGGACCATCTAGGATAGTCAGACATACCCAAGATGTGTCTCGTGTGTAAGGAACAGTGTCTGGACCATCTAGGATAGTCAGACATACCCAAGATGTGTCTCGTGTGTAAGGAACAGTGTCTGGACCATCTAGGATAGTCAGACATGCTCAAGATGTGTCTCGTGTGTAAGGAACAGTGTCTGGACCATCCAGGATAGTCAGACATACCCAAGATGTGTCTCGTGTGTAAGGAACAGTGTCTGGACCATCTAGGATAGTCAGACATGCTCAAGATGTGTCTCGTGTGTAAGGAACAGTGTCTGGACCATCCAGGATAGTCAGACATACTCAAGATGTGTCTCGTGTGTGAGGAACAGTGTCTGGACCATCCAGGATAGTCAGACATACTCAAGATGTGTCTCGTGTGTAAGGAACAGTGTCTGGACCATCTAGGATAGTCAGACATGCTCAAGATGTGTCTCGTGTGTAAGGAACAGTGTCTGGACCATCTAGGATAGTCAGACATACCCAAGATGTGTCTCGTGTGTAAGGAACAGTGTCTGGACCATCTAGGATAGTCAGACATGCTCAAGATGTGTCTCGTGTGTAAGGAACAGTGTCTGGACCATCCAGGATAGTCAGACATACCCAAGATGTGTCTCGTGTGTAAGGAACAGTGTCTGGACCATCTAGGATAGTCAGACATGCTCAAGATGTGTCTCGTGTGTAAGGAACAGTGTCTGGACCATCCAGGATAGTCAGACATACTCAAGATGTGTCTCGTGTGTAAGGAACAGTGTCTGGACCATCTAGGATAGTCAGACATGCTCAAGATGTGTCTCGTGTGTAAGGAACAGTGTCTGGACCATCTAGGATAGTCAGACATACCCAAGATGTGTCTCGTGTGTAAGGAACAGTGTCTGGACCATCTAGGATAGTCAGACATGCTCAAGATGTGTCTCGTGTGTAAGGAACAGTGTCTGGACCATCCAGGATAGTCAGACATACCCAAGATGTGTCTCGTGTGTAAGGAACAGTGTCTGGACCATCTAGGATAGTCAGACATGCTCAAGATGTGTCTCGTGTGTAAGGAACAGTGTCTGGACCATCCAGGATAGTCAGACATACTCAAGATGTGTCTCGTGTGTAAGGAACAGTGTCTGGACCATCCAGGATAGTCAGACATACTCAAGATGTGTCTCGTGTGTAAGGAACAGTGTCTGGACCATCTAGGATAGTCAGACATGCTCAAGATGTGTCTCGTGTGTAAGGAACAGTGTCTGGACCATCTAGGATAGTCAGACATACCCAAGATGTGTCTCGTGTATAAGGAACAGTGTCTGGACCATCTAGGATAGTCAGACATACTCAAGATGTGTCTCGTGTGTAAGGAACAGTGTCTGGACCATCCAGGATAGTCAGACATACCCAAGATGTGTCTCGTGTGTAAGGAACAGTGTCTGGACCATCTAGGATAGTCAGACATGCTCAAGATGTGTCTCGTGTGTAAGGAACAGTGTCTGGACCATCCAGGATAGTCAGACATACCCAAGATGTGTCTCGTGTGTAAGGAACAGTGTCTGGACCATCTAGGATAGTCAGACATACCCAAGATGTGTCTCGTGTGTAAGGAACAGTGTCTGGACCATCTAGGATAGTCAGACATACCAAAGATGTGTCTCGTGTGTAAGGAACAGTGTCTGGACCATCTAGGATAGTCAGACATACCCAAGATGTGTCTCGTGTGTAAGGAACAGTGTCTGGACCATCTAGGATAGTCAGACATACTCAAGATGTGTCTCGTGTGTAAGGAACAGTGTCTGGACCATCCAGGATAGTCAGACATACCCAAGATGTGTCTCGTGTGTAAGGAACAGTGTCTGGACCATCTAGGATAGTCAGACATACCCAAGATGTGTCTCGTGTGTAAGGAACAGTGTCTGGACCATCTAGGATAGTCAGACATACCCAAGATGTGTCTCGTGTGTAAGGAACAGTGTCTGGACCATCCAGGATAGTCAGACATACCCAAGATGTGTCTCGTGTGTAAGGAACAGTGTCTGGACCATCTAGGATGGTCAGACATACCCAAGATGTGTCTCGTGTGTAAGGAACAGTGTCTGGACCATCTAGGATAGTCAGACATACCAAAGATGTGTCTCGTGTGTAAGGAACAGTGTCTGGACCATCTAGGATAGTCAGACATACCCAAGATGTGTCTCGTGTGTAAGGAACAGTGTCTGGACCATCTAGGATAGTCAGACATACCCAAGATGTGTCTCGTGTGTAAGGAACAGTGTCTGGACCATCCAGGATAGTCAGACATACCCAAGATGTGTCTCGTGTGTAAGGAACAGTGTCTGGACCATCTAGGATGGTCAGACATGCTCAAGATGTGTCTCGTGTGTAAGGAACAGTGTCTGGACCATCTAGGATAGTCAGACATACCAAAGATGTGTCTCGTGTGTAAGGAACAGTGTCTGGACCATCTAGGATAGTCAGACATACCCAAAATGTGTCTCGTGTGTAAGGAACAGTGTCTGGACCATCTAGGATAGTCAGACATACCAAAGATGTGTCTCGTGTGTAAGGAACAGTGTCTGGACCATCTAGGATAGTCAGACATGCTCAAGATGTGTCTCGTGTGTAAGGAACAGTGTCTGGACCATCTAGGATAGTCAGACATACCAAAGATGTGTCTCGTGTGTAAGGAACAGTGTCTGGACCATCTAGGATAGTCAGACATACCAAAGATGTGTCTCGTGTGTAAGGAACAGTGTCTGGACCATCTAGGATAGTCAGACATACCCAAGATGTGTCTCGTGTGTAAGGAACAGTGTCTGGACCATCCAGGATAGTCAGACATACCCAAGATATGTCTCGTGTGTAAGGAACAGTGTCTGGACCATCTAGGATAGTCAGACATACCAAAGATGTGTCTCGTGTGTAAGGAACAGTGTCTGGACCATCTAGGATAGTCAGACATACCCAAGATGTGTCTCGTGTGTAAGGAACAGTGTCTGGACCATCCAGGATAGTCAGACATACCCAAGATGTGTCTCGTGTGTAAGGAACAGTGTCTGGACCATCTAGGATAGTCAGACATGCTCAAGATGTGTCTCGTGTGTAAGGAACAGTGTCTGGACCATCTAGGATAGTCAGACATACCAAAGATGTGTCTCGTGTGTAAGGAACAGTGTCTGGACCATCTAGGATAGTCAGACATACCCAAGATGTGTCTCGTGTGTAAGGAACAGTGTCTGGACCATCTAGGATAGTCAGACATACCAAAGATGTGTCTCGTGTGTAAGGAACAGTGTCTGGACCATCTAGGATAGTCAGACATACCCAAGATGTGTCTCGTGTGTAAGGAACAGTGTCTGGACCATCTAGGATAGTCAGACATACCAAAGATGTGTCTCGTGTGTAAGGAACAGTGTCTGGACCATCTAGGATAGTCAGACATACCAAAGATGTGTCTCGTGTGTAAGGAACAGTGTCTGGACCATCTAGGATAGTCAGACATACCAAAGATGTGTCTCGTGTGTAAGGAACAGTGTCTGGACCATCTAGGATAGTCAGACATACCAAAGATGTGTCTCGTGTGTAAGGAACAGTGTCTGGACCATCTAGGATAGTCAGACATACCAAAGATGTGTCTCGTGTGTAAGGAACAGTGTCTGGACCATCTAGGATAGTCAGACATGCTCAAGATGTGTCTCGTGTGTAAGGAACAGTGTCTGGACCATCTAGGATAGTCAGACATACCAAAGATGTGTCTCGTGTGTAAGGAACAGTGTCTGGACCATCTAGGATAGTCAGACATACCAAAGATGTGTCTCGTGTGTAAGGAACAGTGTCTGGACCATCTAGGATAGTCAGACATACCAAAGATGTGTCTCGTGTGTAAGGAACAGTGTCTGGACCATCTAGGATAGTCAGACATACCCAAGATGTGTCTCGTGTGTAAGGAACAGTGTCTGGACCATCTAGGATAGTCAGACATACCCAAGATGTGTCTCGTGTATAAGGAACAGTGTCTGGACCATCTAGGATAGTCAGACATACTCAAGATGTGTCTCGTGTGTAAGGAACAGTGTCTGGACCATCCAGGATAGTCAGACATACCCAAGATATGTCTCGTGTGTAAGGAACAGTGTCTGGACCATCTAGGATAGTCAGACATACCCAAGATGTGTCTCGTGTGTAAGGAACAGTGTCTGGACCATCTAGGATAGTCAGACATGCTCAAGATGTGTCTCGTGTGTAAGGAACAGTGTCTGGACCATCTAGGATAGTCAGACATACCCAAGATGTGTCTCGTGTGTAAGGAACAGTGTCTGGACCATCTAGGATAGTCAGACATACCCAAGATATGTCTCGTGTGTAAGGAACAGCGTCTGGACCATCTAGGATAGTCAGACATGCTCAAGATGTGTCTCGTGTGTAAGGAACAGTGTCTGGACCATCTAGGATAGTCAGACATGCTCAAGATGTGTCTCGTGTGTAAGGAACAGTGTCTGGACCATCTAGGATAGTCAGACATACCCAAGATATGTCTCGTGTGTAAGGAACAGCGTCTGGACCATCTAGGATAGTCAGACATGCTCAAGATGTGTCTCGTGTGTAAGGAACAGTGTCTGGACCATCTAGGATAGTCAGACATACCCAGGATGTGTCTCTTGTGTAAGGAACAGTGTCTGGACCATCTAGGATAGTCAGACATACCCAAGATATGTCTCGTGTGTAAGGAACAGCGTCTGGACCATCTAGGATAGTCAGACATACCCAAGATGTGCTTAAATTTTCTTACAGTAACCCGCGGGGCCTAGAAACCGCCACTGGCCTAGAAATATCCCAGTTCGTGCTCACTGCCACTGTTAGAGAAAAATATAATATACGCTTTTTCAAAATCATTTTATTGCAATTTTAGCAATAATTCGATTAGTTTTGATTTTTGCTAGTAGGAAATATGAAATTAAGAGAGTAAAAATGCAAAATATTCTCATCTAAATTTCTTCATCTTTTCCAGGTCGTCGTGTGGGGTCGTGACCGTGCCGCGGCTGCCGCCAAACTCAACAGCGCCCTCGCGCGCACCCGCATCTCGGGCCTGCCGACCAACATTGAGTTCGTCCGTCGCGTGCTCGACCATCCGGAATTCGTCGCCGGCAACGTCTACACCGACTTCATTCCCGACCACCACGAGGAGCTGTTCGCCGAGAACGAGACGGCTCCGGAGATCTACGTCGAGTCGGCTGTGGCTCACGCTCTCGCGGCTCTCCAGAAGACGGAGGCTGGCGTCTTCCAGCATTTGTCCTTCTTCCGGGTCAACATCGCGCCCGAGTACACTTATAAGATTGGTGAGTTGGTTTTTTTTTATTGTGGAATGTATCGGATGCATATCCGAAATGAAGATTTTGACGAGGAAAAAGCTTTTGCGGCCGCCGGCGGGTCTCGCAACGAACAAGACACAGCTCATCGTTTGTAACCGTAACCATTGGTCTAAAAAGACGGTAATCGGCCGATTTTCATTCGGATTTCTCAATGAAATGAGTTAAGCATGATAAGAGAATCAATTGACACAAAAACACCCGGAAAAACGGCTGAAATTGAATTTTCCTGGCCATTTGAAATTTTCAAAACTTTTCCACAGTAATTCGCGCCGGCGCGAAACTGTCGGTGGCCTAGAAAACTCTTTCTCGCGAAAACTCGTCAAAATCTTCATCTCGGACGCATCCAATAGTAGTGTAGGTAGTTTTTAACGCAAAATTTTGGAACTTTCTGAAAGTTTGCAAAGTTTCATACTAATAATCATCCTTCCGCTGAACTGACAAGGAAAATAATTTTACACAAGATTTTAGATTTTTTTTTGTTGCAATTTGGCAAGTGGATAGAAGAAGAGCTCATTTTGAATGCACTCGTAGAATTTCAGCCCCTCCACATTTTGCGGGGGGAGGGGGAATTCTGGAATTTTGCACTGAAATCTGTTGATTTGTTACGAATTGAATGGGAATTATACTGGGAATTGTCTTAAACATGGAATATCTCCTGAATCTCGCAAAAGTGAAGGCTAGAATTGTACGAGTGCATTCAGAATGGGCTATTCTACATCTTTGCCAAATTTTAGAAAATTCTGAAAATTTGAGGCTGAATATCTAAAAAAAACTAGCAATTTCCGTAGACACTAATTGATAAAGTGTATTAGTGTATTCTTACACATTTTCAGAGAATTTCAGAGTTCTACTAAACGTATCCAGTTAATAGTAAAATTGAGCAACACAGTCGCTTTTCAAAAAACATTTAAAACGGATTATCCTTTTTGAGAAGTCCTTTTTATAAAAAAAAATTTTCTCTGACTCGAAATTTAAAGATTTCAAGATATAGCAAAAAAAACTAGAGAAATGACAATTTTGACAAAAAATAGTTTCTACAGACTTGAAACGACGGTGGTCATTTTTTTCTTAAATTATTGACAAAATTTGACCGATTTTTACAAAATAATAAATGATAACAGCTCACAAATCATTTTTATAATAGGAAAAAAAACCGAATAATTCAATTTTTCGATTGTAGTTTGAGTTTCCAACGTACACTAACAAGTCAGTACCGAGTAAGTATTCGAGATCAATATTGATCATTTCAAATTTTCATGAAGCTGAAATGTTTTTTTTCTCGAAATTCCGCAGACAAAAAAATACGGATTTTCCATTTTTTGCAAAAAATTGTTTCTGCTTCAATGAAATTGTATTTGCTCTAACTCGGGTTACTTTGATAGTGATTAATGAAAATGTTGTGATCATTTGCAGACGGAAAAGACGTGAAGGTGCGTTTCGACAGTGAAAACCGGCTCACCGTCTCCTACGACGGAAACAGCTACGAGACGCTTCTCAACGACATCAAACCCGTCGGCAGCGACGAGTTCAAGTTCACTTTGGAGGCGAACGGACGTCGGTGGACTGCGGTGGCGAAGAGTCTCGACGAGACGCTCATGGTGAGGCTTTCATTTGGAAATTTGGAAAAAATTGAGATGCGGTGTTGTTGTTGTTGTTGCAACAGAGGTCAGGGGGAGCCAGTCGTTGATCCTGCCGGATCGAATGGTGTCTGAAAGAGACCCAGGGCGTCAGCTGATAGCCCTGGGTTCTTCCAGAGGTCCCATTGATTGATGGGCGGGGTTGCCAGGCAGCTGAGCAGGTGAGCCAGCGGTATCGTCGCATCTTGTGCACTTGGGGATCGCCGGGCCTCGGATCTTGGCGTCGTAGGCTTTCACCAGCAGGGAGTGTCCGCATCGTACTCGGGCGAGCTCGGTACGTGCCGCTCGTGGGAGCTTCTTTTCTCCTCTAGCAATTCTAGGCGGTTTGGCGTTGAGTAGGCTGTTGGGCGGGCTCCCGGAGAGGAACCCTCGGACGAATTGAGTGTGGGAGAGCCGTTGTGCGTCTTTCCTCGCCATCGTGTCTAGGTTGACACGATGAGATGCGGTGTGTGTGTGGAAAAGTACCGTATAACTCTTTTAGAATAAAAATACCTGAAAAATTATGGGAAGCTCAATAAAATGACTATAGAAAGTAAGGGTTTACTATCGAATTCAACCGAAATGACGATTTTAATTTTTCAAAAAATTTTCGAACGAGGCACAGCGCAATTGTTTATTTTTTTAAAAACCGGTTTTCTGCCTGCCATTTTGCGAGAAATCGATAGTATTAATCGCTGTATGATGTTGATTTTTTTAAAACAAAATTCAATTTCTTAAAAATCGAAACGGAAAGTTGAGCAATCATTTTCTTCAAAATTCGCTCATTCATTTTTTTTTCTTTTTGGCGTTTCAAAAAATAATGTACTCACTGTCACTTTGCGAGAAAACGATAATATTTGTTCTTGTGATTAATTCTGCATTTTATTAAAAATCAAAATCAAAATTGGAATCAAAATTCCGTTTTCCAGGTCAACGGTGTCGGCCAGAACGAGTACGAGACTCCGCAAAACGCGGGAAACCTCGACGCGTACGCTGGAACATCGGCCAGCCACTCGGCCGTCGCCCCAATGCCCGGAATCATCGAGAAGGTGCTCGTTCAGCCGGGAGAACAGGTAACTTTTTTTATTTTAGATAAAAACACAATTATCGAAAAAAAAGATCTACATCCGTTTCTGTTAACATTGTTCAGGTTTTTGTCGTTCTTTACATAAATTGAATGAAACGACGAAAATGTAAGTTCATTTTTTCAAAGAAAAATTAAACGAGTCCTTTTCGAAGCCAATAAGTTTCGTTTTAATTTTTAATTTAATTTCTAAAAAAATTCCCAAAATCTCGGAAAAAATATATAATTTTTCTAAATTTAATAAAAAATTGAATTTAATTTTTTTTTTAATTCTAAAAATCTCGGAAAAAATGTATGTTTTAAAAATTAAAAAAAATTGAATTTAATTGTTTTCAAAAAATTCCAAAAATCTCAGAAAAATGTCTAATTTTTAAAAACTTATCAAAAATTGAATTTAATTTTTCGAAAAGTTCTAAAAATTTCGGAAAAATATATAAAAAATTTTTAATATTTAATTTTCAAAAAAATTTCAGAAAAAATATATAATTTTTAAAAATTAATTAAAAAAATTGAATTTAAATTTTAAAAGAATCCCAAATCTCGGAAAAATATCGAATTTTTAAAAATTAATAAAAAATTGAATATAATTTTTTGAAAAAATTCCAGGTGACATCTGGCCAAGCGCTCATCGTGATGACGGCCATGAAAATGGAGTACATCATCCGCGCTCCAGAAGACTCGACAATCGAGGCGATCAAGTGCCAAGCCGGCAAAAATGTGCCGAAGAACGCCGTCCTCGTGCAGTTCGCTTGAAAGCACACACACACACCGAAATACACGCATATGCACGCAATTCAAGATCAAAAACAATGAAACGACATTTACCCTGTGGGGGACGGCTCTTCTTTTTTTATTTTTTTAGAATTTATTTTTAAATTTTCAAGAAGAAGTCCACCCAATTCGCCTAGATTTTTTTTCTATAGCCCCTGTAGATTTTTTTTAGATTTTTTAAAAAGTTTTTTTTTCTAAATTCTGGTCATTTCAGAGCTTTTTCTCTCTTTCTCGAGTGTAATTATCATTTTTTGCAAGACATTTTGTCTTCTAATTACGGTTGTGAAATCTCTCTGACAAAAAATGTGCCTTTTCCAAAATTTTTTGACCCTTGTGTTTTTTTGATCTACATGATCTAACCCGCGCGCGTTTCTCTGACTGGATGTTTTTTCTCGTTTTTTTCCGCATTTTCCAGGTGATTTCGTCACCATTGTGATGATTCATCGGATTATTATTGATTTTTCACTTTTTTTTCCAGAATTTTCTCTTCTTCTCGATTTTGTTTTTTGCTTTATCACTTTTATCAGTGCTTCAGGGATTTTGCCCCCAGGATTACGAATTAGCGGTGAGTGGGGGAATAAGTAGTGATCTTCCGGAATTCCGGACCGGAAATATAATAATAGGGGGGGGGGGCGGTTCGTTAACAAAGCGTAGATCAATAGGAAAAATAGACATTTTGATATAAGATTTCAGTGAAACAGAGATGGATAAGGAAAGTTTCGGATCGTTGTGGTTTTGGCGAAATAAATAAATAGAAACAATTTTTCAAAAAAAAGATTAATTTTTAATTTTTTTTTTTGGAATTTATTTAAACGTTTCAGAAGAATTTGCTTATTATGCGTTACGGTACCACCAAAAATTACTCTAGGGTCTCGAAACGAAAACGAGAATTTTGTAGAAATATGGTAGTCTAGGTACTACTGTAGGTTACTGTAGGCTTCAATTTGCCAAAATCTTACGGTAGGTTACGGTAGGCGCTGTTTTTCGATTTCTTGACAGACACCCACCGCGCGCACGTTTCAAATCGTTCAATTCAACAACCTGCTGCTGCGTGTTCATTGTAGATCATTGTAGATCACTAACCTCCCCTTCTCCCCTTAGACACCCGTTTCAATGACCTTTTGTGTCTTGTCTTGTCTCTTCGTTCTTTCCGGTGGTGTCACCTTTGTCTGTTTGAATTACACCCCCCCCCCCCTGTCCAACCAGGTGGTTTCTTTTTTGAAAACATCAGTTTTCCCGGTTAGGAAGAGCTCGGGGGCCCTTATTCCGCGTACCGTAACCCATTTTGGTGCTGAGACCATATCTCGAGCGTTTTCTACAGTATTCCTTTGGCCCTTTTCGTGTCGAGACCCACACATCTTGTCCAGATGATATGCGCCTTTAAATTTCCCTACCGTACCCATATTTCGCGGCGAGACCCAAGGTTATCCTCCGAGAAGAGCTCGGGCGCCCTCAAATCCGCCTACCGTATCCCAAACTTCGTGTCAGGACCCACGCAGCTATACCGTAATCATACTGTAGTATCCATACCGTAATCCTACCGTAGTACCGTAATATTCATTTTTTCGGTTTACTACAGTATTCCTTTTCGCGTCGAGATCTTAACCTGATGATATGCGCCTTTAAATTTCCCTACAGTACCTATATATCTTGGTGAGACCCAAGGTTATCCTCCGAGAAGAGCTCGAGGGCTCTCAAATCCACCTACCGTAACTCAAATTTCGTGTCAGGACCCACGCAGCTTTACCGTAATCTAATCCTACCATAGTATTCAGTATTCTGTCCTGCGCCTTTGAACCCGCCTACCGTATCCCATTTTCGTGGCGAGACCCAAATCGCCCTCTACCTCCACATCTATGCGCCTTTAAAATCTCTACCGTAATCCCCTCCAAAACATGAGCTGGTTTCATTTTGAGAATGCTATGCGCCTTTGATCTCCTACCGTATTCCCTGTCTGTTTCGTGTCGAGACCCGAATTACAGTATCCCATTGTGAATTTCGTGTCGAGACCCACTACCTTCAACTACCGTACCCATATTTCGTGTCGAGACCCATTTACAGTAACCAGTTCGTTGTCAGACTTGAGCATTGACTTTTCGTGTCGAGACCCTCATCAATGCGCCTTTAAATGTTCACCCCTACCGTATCCCAAATTTCGTGTCGAGACCTCCCCGGAGTAGAGTCTAGTGATGTGGTTGCTGACCATGATCTTACATAGTGGATCAAAGATGACCATCGGATCGGATCGGATCTGAAATCCGATCCGATCCGATCCGGTGTGCTCGAAGAAGTGCCCCCTCCTCCCCTTGACTCATCCGCTGCCCTGTTTGTTTTCATTGAGAATTCCCGATCCATTCCAATGAGAGAGAGAGAGAGAGACAGAGAGAGAGCAGTGAATTGCGAGAGACGCAGACAATGTAAGTGACGTTTGTGCGGAGTGGGGGTGGCCTGCGGAGGAGTTTGGAACATGTTTGATGAGTTCATCATTTAAAATTTGAAATGCGCGCCGAAACGTGCTGCGCCTTTAAATCGGCGATACGGTAGCTTTAATTTCGCTCTTTTTCCACTTTCCTCAACTTTACAATTAGCGGGAGGTTTTTTTTTTTGAAATTTTCAAAAAATTCCAAAAAATCCCAAAATTTTCCTACAGTAGAATGTTCTAGACTATTTTGATCATTTTAAAATTGTCTGAAACAGTCTAGAAATGTCTGAAACTGCCTAGAAATGCTCCTCCGAAAATTATGAAAAATAGTGATTTTTGACGATTTTTTTTCAATTTTTAAAGAATTCCAAAAAATCCCAATATTTTTCTACAGTATCCTAGAGTGTTCTAGACTATTTGTACCCTTTTTCAGTTGTCTGTAACGGCCTAGAAATATCTGAAACTGCCTAGAACTGCTCCTCTGAAAACGGTGAAAAACAGTGATTTTTGACGATTTTTGACGATTTTTTTTTAATTTTTAAAAAATTCCAAAAAATCCCAATATTTTTCTACAGTATCCTAGAGTGTTCTAGACTATTTGTACCCTTTTTCAGTTGTCTGTAACGGCCTAGAAATATCTGAAACTGCCTAGAACTGCTCCTCTGAAAACGGTGAAAAACAGTGATTTTTGACGATTTTTGACGATTTTTTTTTTAATTTTTAAAAAATTCCAAAAAATCCCAATATTTTTCTACAGTATCATATTGTGTTCTAGACTAATTGAGTCACCCTGAAATTGTCTGAAACAATCTAGAAACGTCTGAAACTGCCTAGAAATGCTCCTCCCGAAGCGATGAAAAATAGTGATTTTTGACAATTTTTTTTTTAATTTTTAAGAAATACCAAAAAATTCCAATATTTTTCTACAGTATCCTAGAGTGTTCTAAACTATTTGAGTCACTCTGATATTGTCAAAAACAGTCTAGAAATGTCTGAAACTATCTGGAAATGCTCCTCCGAAAATGGTGAAAAACAGTGATTTTTGACGATTTCTTTTAATTTTTAAAAAATTCCAAATTATCCCAAATTTTTCCTACCATATCCTATTGTGTTCTAGACCATTTCGACTACTTGAAAATTTCCAAAAAAAAGTCTAGAAATGTCTGAAACTGCCTAGAATTACTCCTCCGAAAATGGTCAAAAATAGTGATTTTTGACGATTTTTTTTTATTTTTAAAAAATTCCGAAAAATCCCAAGATTTTTTTACAGTATTCTATAGTGTTCTAGACTATTTGGACACTTTTTTAGTTGTCTGGAACAGCCTAGAAATATCTGAAACTGCCTAGAACTGCTCCTCTGAAAACGGTGAAAAACAGTGATTTTTTACGATTTTTTTTTTAATTTTTAAAAAATTCCAAAAAAACCCAAAATTTTCCTACCATATCCTATAGTGTTCTAGACCGTTTCGACTACTTGAAAATTTCCAAAAAAAGTCTAGAAATGTCTGAAACTGCCTAGAAATGCTCCTCCGAAAATGGTGAAAAACAGTGATTTTTGACGATTTCTTTTAATTTTCAAAATTCAAAAAAAAATTGATAATGACTATTTTGCAAAAAGAAACATTTCGAAACAAAGAAGAAGAGGTCTTCTAAATAAATTAAATGAGTTTGCAATGAGGGGGTCCAATTGAATTACCAGCCATCCTCCCACAAAGAAACAAACAAAAAAGTTTCGAAACTCTTACTCTTTGGTCATTTTCTCCCCCTTTTCCCTCTTTCTTCCCTTTTTATTCTTCTTGTTGCGGTACGTGTAAATAAACACACAGAGACGCAGAGAAACGCAGAGAAAAATGGTACAACAAACCATTGGGAGCACTAAACACGAGCAAAACACGAGCATTCGAAACACTGCCCGGGAGAATGATTATATCTCGAGATTGATAAGAGATATCAAAAAAGTGTCTACTGGAAACTTGTAGTCCTAGTTTTGATCTACAAGGTTGCTGTTGACAACTTTTTGATATCTCTTATCAATCTCGAGATATATCGATTCTCCCGGGCAGTGTTTGGGGGTGCCGGGATAAAATCGAGAAATTTTTGCATTTTTGCGATAAAAAATTTTTTCCGGTTTCCATTTTTTTTTTAAATTATATGATATTTATCTCAATTTGTTAACTCTTCGGTTCTAACACTACCCAATTTTCATTCGTGGCCTAGAAATCCAAATTTTGCAAAACCTCGGCCACTAGATGAATTTTGGTTTTTTGCTCGGAAATTGAAGTTTCTCTTGGTTTTCGAAGCTTCTTAACACGATGTTGAGCAAAAAACCTACAAAAACCATACTTTTTCCACCCGTGGCCTAGAAACCCAAATTTTGCAAAACTTCGGCCACCAAGCTAATTTTGGCGTTTTTTGGCATCAAACTTGTTTTTTCAAGGTACCGAATGCTCTGGCTATCATTTTACGTCTAAAAACTGCCAAATTTCACCCGTGGCCTAGAAACCCAAACTTTGCAAAACCTAGGCCACCAAGAAAATTCCAAGTTTTTGCTCGGAAATGTACGTTTTCTTGGTTTTTAAAGCTTCCTAGCATCATTTTAAGCGAAAAAAATCATCAAAAAAGCCATTTTTCCCTTGATGGCCTAGAAATCCAAATTTTGCAAAACCTAGGCCACCGCTAAAAATTGCATGTTTGAGGTGTCCAAAACAAGGGTTTTTCGTTCAAACAAAAATAAACCGAATGTATGTGTGCAGTGACGTGTAAATTTGCCGTTCCCCCTACTTCTCCTCCTCTCTTCTCAACCGGAAATTGATACTTTTGCACTTTTTTCCCCTATTGTTCTTTCTATAACGCTGCTTCTCTTCTTTTTCTCTTAAAAACTGTGATTCATTGTTTGTACTTTTTTTCTCCTTTTTTCCGGTTTTCCCACTGTTTTTCTCACCCTTCCCCCCATTTTCCCCATTTTCAGTAAGGACGCTGCGGGAGAATCGATATATCTGGAGATTGATAAGAGATATCAAAAAGTTGTCAATTGGAAATTTGTAGTCCTACTTTTGATCTACAACTTTGATATTGACAACTTTTTGATATCGCTTATCACTATCGAGATATAGATGATTCTCGTGACGGGTGCCGCTCCATTCGAGGAAATGGGGCATTTTGAGCATTTTTTCTGAAAAAAAGCTGAATATGCTGCCAATTTATGTGTGTGGGTGGCAAATTACGCACTGTCAATTGAGAATTTTTTGAGTTTTTAATCGGATTAAAAATGAGAAAAATGAGAGAAAACTGCGGGAAAAACGGAAGAAATGATCATTTTTCTGGAGCATTTCTCGTCATTTTTTTTGGGTGGTGGTCTGGTTTTTGGACGTTAGAACGGTCGGGAACTTGAAGAAAACGATTTCAAGCGGAAAAATGAGAAAATTCACCTGGTGGCCTAGGTTTTGCAAAATTTGGGTTTCTAGGCCATCAGGGAAAAGGCGGGATTTTTTATGATTTTTTTTGCTTAAAATGATATAAACAGTTGAGAATTTTAAAAATTATTTATTAACAATCCTGGGCATTGATTCAAGAAATGTTAAAAAATCCAAAAAAAAAATTTCAAATTTCAGAATTTTTTTTCGGTATTTTTGATAAATCCGGAAAAAATTCAAGAAAATTAAAATATTTTTCTAATGAATGTTCAAAAACACTGGAAAAAGACTTGTAATAATTTTATGAACATGAACAATTTTTTTAAAAAATTTCTGAAAATTCGAAAAAAAAAATTGGAATTTTTTTAAAACAATTTTTTGGAAATTTTTTTTGAAATCCTGAAATTTTTCTAGTAATTTTTGGAAAATCTAAAAAAAATCCAGAAAATCCATTTTTCAATAAATTCGGAAAATAACCCGAAAAAAGAAAGAAATACTTAGAGATCTTAAAAAATAAAAATAAAAACTTCTAAAAATCACGAGATTTTTCAATAATTTTCAAAATTTGTTCTAAAAATCCTGACATTTTTCAATAATTTTTTAAAATTTTTCCTGAAAATCCTTACATTTTCCAAAATTTTTTAAAAATCCAAAAAAAAAACTGTTTCCAATTATTTTTTGCTCAAAAATACGGAAAAAAATTCCTCGTCCAGCTCCCAGCAGCTCTTTTCGACATTGTCTCTGGGTGCTTGCGCACAGAAATCAAGTGTCGCCGTGTTGTCTCGCTCCCCCTTGGGCCCCTTGGGGGCCCAAGGGGGGAAATTGTTCAAACAAAACACAACTAAGCACACAGCAACCGAAAGGCGGCAAAAAACCGTACAAGGAGAGCTGCTGCTGAGAAGAGAGAGAGAGAGAGAGAGAGAGAGAGAGAGAGAGAGAGAGAGAGAGAGCTCCCGGAGAGAGAGAGAGTGTGCGAGAGGCAGAGACGCAGACAGAGACATTGTTTGTGAGCGGGTATAGGTCACTGACCCCCCTCCCCCCTCCGCCGTCCCATTGACCAACTTTTAGTAGTTTTTGGACTGATTTGCTCCCGGAGCACCCCTTGGGACCCCCCAAGGGGGCCAAGGGGGAAACATCCCATTAGCCATTTGTTGTGTGTAGGGGCAAGCGGCCAGTTGGTGACGATTTTTAGGCGATTTCCAGGACAGCTTTAGAGCATTTTTAGAGTAAACATTTGATCTTTTTTTTGGATTTTTAAAAAACAAATTTTGAAATTTTTTTTTTATTTAGCAATTTTTATTTGGATTTTTTTGTTTTTTTTTCAAGAGAGATTTAGAGAAAATTTTTAAAGAGATTTTTAGAGCATTTTAGACCATTCTTTGCAAAATTTGATTTTTCGGATTTTCAAAAAAATCTTTTTAAAATTTTTATTTTTAGAATTTTTATTTTTTAGATTTTTTTGTTTTTTTTTTCGAGAGAGATTTGGATAAACTTTTCTAGTTTCACAGATAAATGACGGTTTTAGATTTTTTCTAGGGCATTTTTAGAGTAAACACTTGATTTTTCGGATTTCTTTTAAAAATTTTGAAATTTTTTTTTATTTTCAAAATTTTTTTCAATATTGCCTTTTTTGGATTTTTTGGAGGATTTTCTCTGCGATTTTCTTGACATTTTAAAATAAATTCCATAGCTTCACATGTCAATGACGTTTTTCTGAAAATTTCTTAAATGTGATTTTCGTAAAAATTTAATTTTTCTTTTTTTTTGAATTTTAAAATTTTCGTGTTTTTCTTGGAAATTTAATTTCTGCTGATTTTTCGAGATTTTACAAGCGCAAAAATCGGCCAAAAACATCTTTGAAAACCAATGTTTTGGACCTTTTCACCCGTGGCCTAGAAACCCAAATTTTGCAAAACCTAGGCCACCAAACCGATTTTGGCATTTTCCGGCTGCATACTCATTTTTTCAAGGTTCTGAATGTTCTGGTTATCGTTTTAGGTCAAAAACCATCGAAAAGCGCCATTTTTCACCCGTGGCCTAGAAACCCAATTTTTGCAAAACTTCGGCCACCAAATGAATTTTGGTTTTTTTGCGTGAAAATGAACGTTTTTTGGTTTTTGAAGCTTTCAAACATTATCGCATGCAAACAAATCATTGAAAATCCCACTTTTCCCCTTGATGGCCTAGAAACCCAAATTTTGCAAAACCTCGGCCACCAAACGCAATTTCCTTGTTTTAATCGCCGCCGCGAGTACATTTCCATGTTCCCCTTCACGTTCCCCCACCTTATCACTTATCACACTCCTTTCGCAACACTGCACTTTTGCACCTGCCCTAAACCGCCCTAATTCCCCCCTCCCCCCCACCTTATCACCGGTTTTTCGCCGTGTTTTCCGGTTTTTTCGGTCTTTCCGATGCTCTCTGCGTAATTTTGGACACGTTGACCACTTGGAATCCCCCTTGGGACCCCTTGGGACCCCTTGGGACCCCCCTTGGACCACTAATGATCCGGTACGCTACCGGACAACGGTTATATCTTGCGACTGATAAGAGATATCAAAACGTTGTCAATTACAAACTTGTAGATCAAAACTAGGACTACAAGTTTGCAGTTGACAACTTTTTGATATCTCTTATCAATCTCCAGATATAGTGATTCTCCGGCAGCATGCATTCGAGTAAATTTGGGGGGGGGGGGGGGGGGGGGATAATTTGACTTTTTTGAACCATCCGGAATTCCGGACCGGAAATTGTTTCCCGACAACAAAAGTGTGTTTCTGGGTGCAAGAAGAGTGGGGAATAGTTGACGAAATGGACGAAATAATCCATGTTCACATTTCGGGATTAGTGGAGTTTTTCGGGGGGTTTCGAGAGCACCATGACACTTTTTCGAGGGTTTCTGATGGGTCTTCCAGTGGTTTTGATCTACTTTTATGTTGCAAAAGACATTTCCGACCACGGGGAATCGAACTTGACCCACTTTTTTCATTGTCACCAGGACCACTAGGCCAAAAGTGCACTTTTTGGGAAATGTGGATTTTTGGCGGGAAAACTGCTTTTTTAGAGTTTCTGAGCTAATTTTTTGTGTTTGTCAGTACATTTTCAGTCTAAAACCATGATTTTGTGTGGAAAAGTGAAAATTTGAGGAAAATTTCGATTTTTTCCGATTTTTTGAGGTTTTTCAAAGTTTTCTTCTCAGGGTTTCAATATTTTTTCCTTTTTTCAATCGCATTCTTTTTTCACTAAGAATAGGCACATTTTGAGCTGGGAGTTTTGTCTGAAAATCTGAAATTGGCTGAAATTTTGAACTTTGAAATTTTTTGAATTATTAATTTTTTGCACAATCTTTGATTTTTTTTTATTTTTCTCTCAAATTTCGTTTTTTTTTGTGATTTTGAGCGACAAAATCTGAAAAAAACTGTAGTTTTTCATAATTTTTCATAATTTTTCACGTGTGGCCTAGAAACCCAAAATTTGAAAAAACTAGGCCACCAAGCCAATTTTGGCGTTTTTCGGCTTCAAACTCTTTTTTTCAAGTTTCTGAACGTTCTAGTTATCGCTTTATGTCAAAAACCAACAAAAATCGGCTATTTTCACTCATGGCCTAGAAACCCAAATTTTGCAAAACCTAGGCCACCGAACCAATTTTGGCGTTTTTCGGCTTCAAACTCTTTTCTTCAAGTTTCTGAACGTTCTAATTATCGTTTTATGTCAAAAACCATCGAAAAGCGCCAATTTTCACTCATGGCCTAGAAACCCAAATTTTGCAAAACCTAGGCCATGGTCCTTTTTCATCGATCCTACGGTTTCCGGTGGGGTTTTCGACCCCGTAGAATTTGAATTTCGCATTCAAAATTCAAAATTCCAGCTCCTTCGAGGGGTGTCTAACCGTCTGCGTCTCTCTCCCCCCGCGAAAAGTGACTGATAAGAACGACGGCGCCTCCGTTTTTATCACGAATTATTGTTTCGCGCCCCGTCCATCTTTCGCGGCTCTTTTTTAGGCCCATTCTTCTTGTCTCCCCGTCCCTGTTCTCAATCAGTTGCAGTGGTGGCCTAGAAAACGCACGAGTTGGGATTCTAGGCCATGGGCGATTTTTTTTATTGGTTTCCACTGATTTTTAGGGTTTTTTCCAGTATCTTTGAGTTTTTAGGAATTTTTTGAAAAAATGAAAAAAAAAAAATTTTTTTTCTCAAATTTTCCCGATGGCCTAGTTTTTCAAGAATTTGGTTTCCTAGGCCATCACGTATTTTTCAAAATTCTTTTTGAACTTTTTTTTCTGAATTTTTGCAGATTTTTTAGGATTTTTTGAAATTTTTGACTTCCGAGTTTCCCTAAATTTCAGACATTTTCCTTGCTTTTTCCCGGTGGCCTAGAATTCCAAAATTTGGATTTCTAGTCCACCACTATTAAATTTCTGCATTTTTCCAAAGAGAGAATTTTAAAAAGTTGAAAGAAATTTTTTTTAAAAATTTTTTCGAACTTATTTCGAATTTTTTCCCAAATTTCTCCGGCGACCTAGAATCCCATGATTTGGGTTTCTAGGCCACCACGTACTTTTTCAAATTCTCCTCATCCTCCCAGTAAGGTTTTCGAGAATTTTTAATCTTTGCTGGCTTAAAAAATTTTTTCAAAAATTTGATTTTTAATAATATTTTTCTCCTGATTTTTCTCCAATTTTTTCCCGATTTTCCTAAATTTCGCCGATGGCCTAGAATTCCAAGCATGTGTTTCTACGCCACCACTCGATGTTCTCATTTTTCCCCTCCTCTCAAAACAACTCTGTCTCCGATTTTGAGTAAAAATATCGAAAAAGTGGCCTCATTATCACCTTTTCCCGGCCTGCCACAATTCTCTCGTACAAATCATTATCACTCTTTATCAGTCGAATCACCAATGTGTGTGTGTGTGCACTACTGAATTGTCTCAAAGTTCCTGGTTTGATTGTTTTCAGCTCAAAATGTCTGGAAATGGAAATTCTGGAATTGTTTTTTAAAAATTTGGAATTTTTTCGAAAGAGAGATTGTCGGATTACTGTATTTTTGGAGGACCTGCTTCCCATTGCGCCGGGTGCAGCGTAAATATGTTCATTCACCATCTCAACGCTTCTTTTTTTCTCAAAATTGCACGCCGATATTCGAAAAATATCCGGGCATCCCGGCGGATATTTTTTCTACCTTCAAGGATATTTCCAGGATATTTTTCACCTGAGACTCATTGCCTCAATTGGGCAGTAGCTTCGTCTACGAAGGGTAATCGGTCACACTCCCCGTGACTTACAAGGGAACCTCTTTGGGTCGGTCTCATAGAATTTTCTACAAATTTTCATACGCATTCTTCAGGTCATTCTGAGCAACTGTTCAGTTGACGAAAACTGCGAAGCTCCACGTTCAACCGAGATATTTCGGTTTGAAAGTTGCTCAAAATCCAGTGTTGGGGAGGTGGTGGAACCATTGAAAACAGTGGCCAATGGCAGTGTCGGGGCACCGTTCACATAACCGCACCCGGAGGGCCCTGTAAAGTGTGGTTCGGTGGCCGAGTGGCGAAGAGGCGTATTTCTTTTCTGGGAATCATTTTTTGTTCTTTATCGCCAGCAAGATTTTGTTGTTCGTGAAATGTTCGCACAAGTTTGTGATGGTTTTGAACCACAAGAAAACTGTTTTTTAAAAATTCTTGTAACATTTCGACACCGTGTTTTGACGTGTTTGTGACACTGAAGAGTTGCTTGGAATGACCTCAAGAATACATATGCAAATTTGCAGAAAATTCTATGAGCCCCACCTAAAAAGATTCCACCGGGTGTCTTCACAACCTGAAATCCGAGATCCGCAGCTTCTAGAGCCTTATCATCCGCATTTTGCATGTTACCTCGGGGGGTTTTAACAGTTTTTCACAAAGATTCACTAATTTCCCGGGAAAAAAATGTCCAGTGACAATGTAGAAATCGGTCGAAAAAGTAGTAATGAAGAGATCGAAAATCGGAAAAAAAATTTGCTCCTTCTCTGTCTCTCTACCGTCTCCCCGTTCATCTCCATCCCACCATCCTTATTACACTTACACCACAAAATGCAATTATTCACAAAAAAAAAAAGAGTATTGGAAGGGGAGGGGGAACACATACACTTTGCATGTGAAAGTGTAAAGACAATGGCTTAGGGGCTACTACTACCTGTATAATACAATCACAATCACACACAATCATCCTCTGCGTCTCTTCCTCTTACACTCTCTCTCTCTCTCTCTTTCTGTTTCATGCTGATTTAATATAACAACCCCTGGTGTGATAAGATGCTTCTTTTCTCTGTGTCTCTCTCTGTCTCTTATCACTCGCCGCGAATACTGTACTTTTTTTCCCTTCCACCACTTTTTCCCCGTTGGGTTTAATAGGAGATGAGGTGTTCTGTACACCATTCTTAGTGTTATCTCACGGTTTTTCAGATTTTTAATGGATTGCTTCTTTTTGGCTGGAAAGCGTTTTAAAAAAATTGAAAAAAATCGAAAATTTTGAAAATTTTTTAAAAAAATCTAAAAATCACAAAAATTCAAATAAAGTTCGCCAATTAAAATTATAATTTAAAAAAAATTAATTTTCACCATCTTTAAAGAAGATTTTTGGAATTTCAAAAAAACTTGAAAAATATCAAAAAAAAATGTTTTTTTCGTATTTTCCAAAAATACGATTTGAGTTTTTACAAGATTTTTAGAGATTTTGAGAAGAATTTTTAAAAATTATTAAATTTGCAGAAAAATGCAGAAATCCATAGAGAAGGAGATTTTTCAATTTAAAAAATGTTTTTTCTGAATATTTATGTTTTTTAAAAATTTTGAAAAAAATGTGAAAATTAAAAAAAAAAATTAAAATTTTTTTTCGGAAAATCACTCTGAAAATTGCAAAATTTAACGAGCAAAAAAAGCGAAATAGTGGCTCCATTGTGCTCTCTATCACTGTATCAGTGTATCAGTGAAAAAAAGAAATAAATATTTCTTTTCGTGTTATCTTTCTCTCTCGCTCGTTTCCCAATGTTTTACACCTGTCCTCCCCTATACTTTGCCCCCTGTCTTATAATCATAGTGCTTTTTGGATTTTCGACGTTTTTTTTCGATTCCGCCTGGTGTCTGGAATTTATGGAATTTTTCTATTTTTTCAGAGATTTTTTTTCCGTATTTTTTCAAACGCTGCCGGAGAATGATTATATCTCGAGAGTGATAAGAGATATCAAAAAGTTGTCAACTGCAAATTTGTAGTCCTAGTTTTGATCTACAAGTTTGTTGTTGACAACTTTTTGATATCTCTTATCAATCTCGAGATATAAAGAAATCTTCTTGGGCTACTGTATTTCCTCGAATAGAGCAGCAACGCTGCCCCGGAGAATCGATATATCTGGAGACTGATAAGAGATATCAAAAAATTGTCAACTGCAAAATTGTAGATCAAAACTAGGACTACAAGTTTGCAATTGAAAACTTTTTGATATCTCTTATCAATCTCGAGATATAGTGATTCTTCCGGGCAGTGTTATATTACGGTATACACATATCGAATTTCACCGTTCTCGGGGTATATTGAAAGTGCAAAAAAACAAGTGCAATTGCCATTATTATTACCCATTGTGTGTGCTCCGTGTGCTCTTCCCCAGTGTCTCTCTCTTCCCCCCATAAATCTTCAATTGTTATTCCAACCTTTCCGTTTACTTTTCCACATGTTTTCCTCATCAATCTCTCTCTCTCTCTCTCTCTCTCTCTCTCTTTCTCTTCCGCATCCTTACCCAACCCCTTCCTCCCCCTTTCCATAACCTTTGTTTCTGCCTCACCAGTTCCTCCTCCTCCTCTTCCTCCTCTTCCGAAATATGTTGCACTTTTCGTCTCACTTTCACTCGATCTCTCCGCGGGTTACAGTTGAGTTCACTCGTCTATAATACTATTATATTCCTTCTTCCAAATGTTTATTTATTCCTTGTTTTGACCTCAAAATGTTGCCAAATATGTGGTTGAGTGGAGTTTGAACCGTTTTCGCCAATACCGCATTTCCTCGAATAGAGCGGCACCCGCCACAAGAATCGATATATCTCGATAGTGATAAGAGATATCAAAAAGTTGTCAACTGGAAACTTGTAGTCCTAGTTTTGATCTACAAATTTGCCGTTGACAACTTTTTTATATCTCTTATCAATTTCCAGATATAGTGACTCTCCCGGACAGCGTTCAAGCGAGGAAACACGGTAGATCAGTTTCGGTGTAGGATCCCGAATTTCAAGAATCACAATTTCGCTGCGTACTTAGATTACTGTACCTAAGGTTACTGTACTTTGCAATAGTTCAAAGGTCCCGTAACGTCCAACTTGTTCATGGGTTACTGTACCTCGAAGTACTGTACCGTGGGTTACTGTACCTAAAACGTGGTACCGTGCACTTTCCCAGACACCCCTATTGTTGTCCTCCAAGGGTTACTGTACCTAAGGATTACTGTACATTGGATTACTGTATCTAGAATCAGTGAACTAAAGATTACTGTCTATTACTGTGATTTGTGGAAGTTATCCGCCAAAACCCTATTCCTACCCCAATATGTTCTCCAAGGGTTACTGTATCAAAGGATTACTGTAGTCTAGGTTACTGTACCCAAAACATCCATCTTGTAGGTCCGCTTCGTTTCATGTTCAAAATCCCAAATTTTTCTCAAAAGGGTACTGTACGTAGGGATTACTGTACCCAGGGTTACTGTACCTCGAAGGGATTACTGTAGCTTAACATTCTCAAATAACTATGTTTCCCACGGGTTACTGTACCCAGGGATTACTGTACTAGAAGACGTGGCAGTGCCAATCAAACCCCTAAACACCCCGAAAATGTGTGGATTGAAAAATTGATCAAATCTCAGCGAAAATGGATTATTTTCAGATCGGAGTTGGAGTAATCGATAGAGAATTGAATTTTGCACATTTTTCATGTTGACAAGAATTTGGACAAATCTAGTTGAAGGGAAGAAAAATTGAGACGAAGTTTGAACTTTTTCAAAAAACCCACGAATACCCCCTATACTCCTAGACACTCCTAGACGCGCCAAAGGCCTCTAGACACTGCTAGACACCCCTAGACCCTTCTAGACACCCCTAGACACCCCTAGACCCTTCTAGACACCTCTAGACACCCCTAGACACCCCTAGACCCTTCTAGACCTTTCTAGACACCCCTAGACCCTTCTAGACCTTTCTAAATCCTTCTAGACACCCCTAGACACCCCTAGACCCTTCTAGACACCCCTAGACACCCCTAGACACCCCTAGACACCCCTAGACACCCCTAGACACCCCTAGACACCCCTAGACACCCCCTGGCCCCCTGGAACCCTCTGCCCAATTCCCGAACACATTAAAATCCGCCTCTGGCACTCAATTTCCTATGCGTCTTCATGTTTTTAACGTGAATTCGTAGTGACACCCCCTTCCCGGTTGGCAGTGTCCATCGGCAGGTGTCCCCCCGAGGGGGAGTGATGTGCAATGGACCAGCTGTCAATACGGGGACACATGGGGTCAGTTGGGTGTGTGTTTGTTGCGCAACCTCCCCCCCCAACCCCCCTTACCGCACTCATTTACCATTTTTCCTCGAGTTGCAGCGACACTTGGCACGAGAATCGATATATCTGGAGATTGATAGGAGATATCAAAAAGTTGTCCATTGGAAATTTGTAGTCCTAGTTTTGATCTACAAGTTTGTAATTGACAACTTTTTGATATCTCGTATCAATCTCCAGATATAATGATTCTCGTGGCAAGTGTCGCTGCAATTCGAGGAAATGCGGTATTTTCCTATGGCCTATTGCTAATTTCCTTCATTTTTTTTCTATACGCACGCTTTCTGTAAGCTATAGGACCCCCCCCCCCAAGATCTATTTTTTCCTGTAATTTTTGAAAAAGTCTGATTTTTTCAAAAAATTTTTCAAAAAATTGCTGATTTTCAGAAAATTTTTTTTCGATTTTTTAAAAATTATCAATATTTCGATTTTTAGCAAATGAGGGGTTAAACATGACGTTCCTAAAATGTTGGAATCCCAGCTGAAAATCTGGAATTTTCACAATTTTTTGAAATTTTGAAAAAAAAAATTTTGGTGACTTCTCCAGATTTTAGCATATCTCGACTCAAAATACTCCTATTGGGCCCATTTTTGAACTGGAAATAGTTGAAGGGTCTGAAAACATGATCCCCAAGTTACAGTACCCTAGCTGAAATTCTGGAGCCACCAGAGTTGAGATTTTTGGTATAATTTGCTAAATTGAGCATAACTCGACGGAAAATGCTCCAATCTGGCTCATATTTGAATTTCCAGTAGATGAAAAGTTTAGCATAATGTTCCTGAAATATTAGGATCCTAGCTGAAAATCTGAAATTTTCACGATTTTTTGAAATTTTGTAAAAAAAAAATTTTTTTTCGATGATTTTTCCCTCAGCCAATTTTTGAATTGGGAATATTCAACGTGTCTGAGAGCATGCTCCTGAAATTACAGTACCCTAGCTGAAAATCCCCCGTCATCTGAAAATCTGAAAATCTGAAAATTCAAAAAAAAAAAATTCAAAAAAATCCAAAAACTCATCTCAACGCCCCCAAAAACCGTTTCATACTCCATTTTCCCATTATAACCCCGTTTTATAGTCCATTTCCATCCCGTTTTCCCATATTTCGTGTGTGTTTTATTGTCCCCCTCCCGACCGACGTGTGTATGCAAATTTTCGCATTTTCCGCTCTTTCCGCTGCCCAGTTTGTTATTTTCAATTATTTTCCGGTTTTCCGGTGTCAAAATTCCGGTTTAGAAGCAAAAACTGAAATTTTGAAAATTTTCGAAAATTTCGAATTTTTTTTTTCAAATTTTCGAATTTTTCCAAAAATTCCAATTTTTGCTGAATATCAATTATACTCTGCTCAACATGTGCTGAATTATATGCTTTACAAAATGCATTCACCCATTTTCCCGAAAATCTTCTGATTTTTGGTAAAAACCCGCAAAAACCCGAAAAATTTCCAATTTTTCGGAAAAAAATGAGGATTTTTTCGGATTTTTCCGGATTTTCTCCATTTTCTAGCCGGAATTGCTGCAAAATACACGGAGAACAGTAGAAAAATGCGTTTCCCACTAAAAAACCAAGAAAAATCGACATTTTCCGAAAATTGCACTTTTGGCCTAGTGGTCCTGAGCACGAGCACCAACCGGTCAAAAGTTCGATTCCCACCCGTGCCAATCATTTTTGCAAAGTGCGCCTGATAAGGAAATGATATCACTTGCCTCCTCAGAATCCCCCTTCCACCCCTTGGCCCCCTTATAACCACTTACATCCGATAATAATGAGATGGCGATAAAGATAACACCGTCGCCGAGATAACGGTTTCCGCGTCCCGGGGGGAGTCACTCAAAAAATCGTACGATCCACTTGGATTCGGGCCAAAAAAATCCCCCATTTGTTTGTTTGTTGACGTTTTTTGCCCCCTTTCAACGAGCTAAGACTGTGCAAATAAACAAAAAGTGATAGGTGTTCACTTTCTCTCTGGTCACCTGAGTCAATTAAGATGCTCGGCGAGCTGCTCAGAAATTTGGCCAATTTTTTTGAGAAATTTACGATTTTTCTCGAATTTTTTCGGAATTTTTTTCCATTTTCTCAAGTTTTCTTCGAATTCTCCACTTTTCCTCGTGATTTCCAGCCGATTTTCAGCACGAGATCACTCGTCTCAACGTGCAAAACATAATCGCCACCGAGAGGAATCGAACTCGGAACCCTTTTCCTTTGGAATTTCACCCCCCTGGGACCACTAGGCCATAGGTGCGTTTTTTTGGAAATTTTCGATTTTCCACCTGGAAATGGGGTTTCTGGGGGTTTGGAACGTGGAGAGTTCGATTTTCATGGTTAAAATGACCTAGGAACACGGTTTTAGGTGGTTTTTTTCGTAGATTACTAGTTTTTGATTTTTTTTTGATCGAAAATCGATATTTTTAACCGCAATGCATGTTTGGTTGTTCCAACTGAAAATTTCCTGCCAAAATCATCTAAATCCATCAATTTCTATAGATGGCCTAGAAACCCAAATTTAGCGAAAACTAGGCCACCGGTAAAAAATGTCGAATTTCATAGAGAAAATGTCTTTTTTTAAAAGCCCCGAACACGAATTTCGTACTTAAATTTTCCAAGATCCACTGGAAATTGCGGAAATTGCGGTTTTTGACACGTGGCCTAGAAACCCAAATTTTGCAAAACCTAGGCCACCGGTGCAAATTGATCTAAATTGATCATTTTCCATTTTTAGATGGATTTTAGTGATTTCAGAGCTCTTTCCAACATTCAAAATATCTTTAAACCTCCGATGACGTCATTAGACACCTGTTTGGGTGGTGTTCCTATCGTTATCACTTGTGATACCAAGTGATAACACGATATCACCACCGACGACAGGAAGTCTCGTAACCATAAAAAACCGCCAGTTCGCACGCCCTTTCCTCCATTTTTTCAATTTGAAACAGTAAAAAAAAATGATTTTTTTTAAACACTTTTAAATATTTTTTAAAAATTTCCAAAAAGTTCCAACTTTTTTCTACAGTATCCTATGGTAATCTAGACCGCCTGGACGTCTTGTAAAATGTCTAGAAAAATCTAAGAAAGTCTGAAACTAGCTAAGAATATTACTCTGAAACAGGTGAAAACAAAGGATTTTTTACGATTTTTAAAAAATTTCATGCCCAAAATTTTTCTACGGTATTTTATGGTGATCTGGACTATTTGAAAACCATTAAGATGGTTCTAGAACAATCTAGAAATGTCTGAAAGTGTCTGAAAATGCTCTTCCACAAAAAAATTGAAAACAAGCAAATTTTCGACGATTTTTTCAAAATATTCAAAAAATTCCAAAAAATCCCAAAATTTTTCTACAGTAGCCTATACTGATCTAGACCACTTGGACTACATCAAAAATGTCCTCGGACAGTCTAGAAATGTCTGAAACTGCCTGTAACTGCTTCCCCGAGAATGGTGCAAAATGGTGATTTTTGACGATTTTTTAAAAATTTTCTGAAAATTCCAAAAAATCCCAATTTTTCTACAGTATCCTATGATGATTTAAATTGTTCGGACTCTTTGAAAAAGGTCTGAAACTATCTAGAAATGACTGAAACTGTCTGTAATTGCTTCCCCGAGAATGGTGCAAAATGCAAAAAAGGTTATTTTTGAGGATTTTTTAAAAATGTTCAAAAAATTCCAGAAAATCCTAAGATTTTTCTACAGTATCCTACAGTAACTCAAATTACTTGGACCACTTGAAAATGTCTAGAATAGTCTGTAAATGTCTGCAGTGAACTGAAACTGCTTCTTGCGAAACATTTGAAAAAAACTGATTTTTTACGATTTTTGAAAAATTTTCTGAAAAATCTGAAAAATCTCAATAATGATCTACAGTATCCTATGGTAATCTAGATCACTTGGGAGTTTTCAGAGCAATCTTGGACAGTCTAGAAATTTCTGAACTGACTAAAACTGCTTCTCCGAAACAATGGAAAAAAAGTGATTTTTGACGATTTTTAAAAAATGTTCAAAAAATTCCAAAAAATCCCAAAATTTTTCTACAGTATCCTATGGTGATCTACACTGCTTGGATTACTTGTAAAATGTCTGGGATAGTCTAGAAATGTCTAAAAGTGTCTGAAAATGCTCTTCCAAAAAAAAATGAAAACAAGCAAATTTTCGACGATTTTTTGAAAATTTTCAAAAAATTCCAAAAAATCCCAATATTGTTTTACAGTATCCTGTGGTGCCTTAAATCTTTGGGAATCCTCGAAAAAAATCCGAGACGATCTAGAAATGTCTGAAACTGACTTAAACTGCTTCCCCGAGAATGGTGCAAAAAAGTGATTTTTGATGATTTTTGACGATTTTTAAAAAATGTTCAAAAAATTCCAAAAAATCCCAAAATTTTTCTACAGTATCCTACAGTAACCCAAATCATTTGGACCACTTGAAAATGCCCGGGAAAGTCTGTAAATGTCTGAAACTGACTGAAAATCGTCGCCGTCTCTCTGTCTTCTCGAACGAACCCCCTTCAATCGTTTCAAATCCCCCATTCCCCTTCTTTCATCAGATAGATCATCCCCCTTGCCCCCCGAGGGGGAAAGTGGGGGGTAGAGCATCTTCTCCTTCTGAATCCTCCCACTCCTCCCACACACACACTTTACACTCTCTCTACAGGCACACGGAGGGGGGATTTTCCAAGAAACGCGTTCTAGACATCCCGTAGATCACTATTCCTTTTATATGAAGTAGTGATCTCCTTGAGAGACGCGTTTTCCCAGGCTCCCCCCCCCCCCCCCTTCTCGACATACATTCCCATCCATTTTCCCATTTTTATGAGATTTTTGTGACTTTGAGAAGTAGTTTCACATGAAGGCAAGTGTAGGGGGACTAGTATCTTTATCCCTCTCTTCCCCCATCATTTTGATCTACCTCTCTTTTTTTTCAACTGACTTTTTCGTGAATTTCTTCGAATTCTCCACTTTTCCTCATGATTTCCAGCCGATTTTCAGCACGAGATCACTCGTCTCAACGTGCAAAACATAATCGCCACCGAGAGGAATCGAACTCGGAACCCTTTTCCTTCGGAATTTCACCCCCTGGGACCACTAGGCCATAGGTGCGTTTTTTTGGAAATTTTCGATTTTCCACCTGAAAATGGGGTTTCTGGGGGTTTGGAACGTGTAGAATTCGATTTTCATGGTTAAAATCGCCTAGGAACACGATTTTAGGTGGATTTTTGAATTTTTTGATTTTTCGCATTTTTCACATTTTTTTTGCCGTTTCAAAAGTTTTTTATCCCAGATTTTCAAAGTTTCTTGTATTCTTCGGGTTTTGGTAACACCTCATTCTGAATACTGATCTACTATTCAAAATTTTAACATTTTTTATTATCGTTAAATCTCAAAATCGGAGTTGAAAATAAATATCCACACGTTCACGTGAGATATCTCGCAGCAAGAAAATAATTAGAAACACCGAAACGTGTAGTGTGTCTTGAGAGACGCAGCATGTTCCGGCATTTACAGTGTTTTTTTTGCTGCGAGATATCTCACGTGAACGTTTGAATTTTTATTCTCAACTCCGATTTTGAGATTTAACGATAATATTAAAAAAGTTGAACAAAAAAATTAACTTTTTTTTTTGAAATGCAAAAATATATTGAAATTAACAATTTTTAACGACAAGGAACGTTCCCAATTTGAAGTTTTTATTCAAAATCAACTGAATCGGTCAATTTCGAAAGATGGCCTAGAAATCCAAATTTTGCAAAACCTAGGCCACCGGTGAAAAATTTCGAATTTTTTCGAAAAAAAGGGCTTTTCGCGGGTTTCTAAAGGCTCTGAACACAAAATTTGTATTCAAATCCACCGAAATCCACCAGAAATCGCGGTTTTCGACACGCGGCCTAGAAATCCAATTTTCGCAAAACCTAGGCCACCGGTGCAAATTGATATCTAAGTGGTTCATTTTCAGTGGATTTAAAGGGGTTTTTTAGATTGATTGGATTTGAAAAAAGTGCTTCAGCAATTTTTGGAAAAATTTTTTCGATTTTTGAAAAAAAAAATGTCAAAAATTAAAAAAAAAAAATTTTTATTTTTTTTTTCTCAAAATCCCGAAAACCAAACAACAACTTTTCCCTCAAAACCACATGTAAAAGTGCGTAAGAAGGTGATGAAAAGTTGCAGATGGCCCCCGCGGACGGGGGTGTAATAATCCTCCCGCCCCTCCGGGGGCTCTGACCACTCGGAGAGTAAAAGAAACGTTTTCTTTATTGAAAATCCCCCCAATTTTTATAATAATCCCCCTCAGCGGCCGGGAGATCATTTCCGGAAGTCATCCGGAAATCCGTCGGAGAGAGACAGAAATCATCATCATCTGGCACACGTCGTCCATTTTGTAACATTTCACATTTTACACTGGTCTCTGCGGTTTTTCTGATCTACCCGTCCAAGTAAGATGTTCTGGTCATTTGGTGGATTTCGAGAAACATAGAGAAAACTGAAAATGGCACCGATTTTTTGTGAAAAATTCAGGTTTTCGAGATGTGAACCGTATTTCAATCACTATATCTCGGAATTGATAAGAGATATCAGAAAGTTGTCAACTGGAAACTTGTAGATCAAAACTAGGACTACAAGTTTGCAGTTGACAACTTTTTGATATCTTTTATCAATCTCGAGATATATTGATTCTCCCGCAGCGTTTCGGGTATTTTGCCAATTTTTGTAAAATTTCGAAAAATCAGAGTTTTTTTTTAGAATTTTGTCATTTTAGCATTTTTAAAAAGGAATTTCAGAAAGAAGGGATTTTCAGATTTTACCTTTAACAACTTAAAAATTAGAAAAAAATAGAAAATTTCTTAAAAATTTTTTCACTGATTCAAAAAATAGCGAAAATTAATTTGGTTTTAATTTTTTCGTTTCTTCCCCATTTTTACGTCTTCTTTACATTTTCTACCACTCCGGAAAAAAAAACGAGAAAGTTTTGTCATTTTATGTGAATAGAATTTTTTTAAAAATTAAAAAAAAAAATTTTCAAAAAAATTCAAAAAAATTACCAGTGAATTTGTGATCTACATCTACAACCCTTCGAAATCTCTTGTCGAACTCCCAGGAGCCTCTGGAAGCCATAGGTGACCTCCTAAAGCCCTAGAAGATCTTCTGATCTACCCGAGAATCCCCCTAGAGCCCCCTAGAGCCTCTCGAAGCCAATTGGGGTTTCATCTGAACCTCCTAAAGCCCTATAAGAGCTTCTGATCTACCCGAGAATCCCCCGAGAGCCTCCCGAACGACCGTTTCACCTCTTTATCCTATTCGAAACCCAAAATCCCCCTCCGCCGTCTCCCAACTGACCAGGAGGAGCCACATGGCGTCCCCCCGCCACTTCGATGTATCATTTTCGCAGCTTTTCCCCCCTCCTTCTGTCCCCTTCTTCTTCTTTTCATACAACTGACCAAGTGTCACACTTTTGACCGCCACGGATCAGAGAGAGTGTATCAACTACTTCTCCTCGTTTCCTCCCCCCTCTATCAGTTTCTGAAGTCTTTGTGCACTTTTTTTCAAAATTTCGCCTGTTTTTGTGTATTTCAAGTCGGTCATTCCTCGAGTTGAGATGCACTCTGCTACGCTACCCGGAAGAATGATTATATCTCGAGATTGATAAGAGATATCAAAAAGTTTTCAACTGGAAACTTGTAGTCCTAGTTTTGATCTACAAGTATCTAGTTGACAACTTTTTGATATCTCTCATCAATCTCGAGATGTAATGATTTTTCCGGGCAATCTTGGCGAAAACGGCGAAAACATATATTTGGCACTTTTCGTCTCACTTCCACTCGATTTTCTCGCGGGTTACAGTTGAGTTCACTCGTGTACATAATACTATTATATTCGTTCTTCCAAATGTTTATTTTGACCTCAAAATGTTGCCAAATATATGGATGAGTGAAGTTTTGAACCGTTTTCGCCAAGGCTGCCCGGGAGAATCATTATATCTGGAGATTGATAAGAGATATCAAAAAGTTGTCAACTGCAAACTTGTAGATCACAACTAGGACTGCAACTTTGCAATAGACAACTTTTCGATATCTCTTATCAATCTCGAGATATATTGATTCTCCCGAGCAGTGTTAGGCGTAGATCCCCCCCGGTTTTTTTTTCGTTTTTGGATTTCCGGTTCTTATTAATTGTCCGGTTTTTTCCGGTTCCAGTTTGTTCTCTAATTCCACCGGAATTCCGGAATACTGATTTTCCGGAAAATTCGATATTTAACGATTTTTTGAAAATTTTCAAAAAATTCCAAAAAATCCCATTATTTTTCTACAGTATCCTACCTAGAGATCTACATCACTTAGAGACTTTCAGAATAGTCTCGGATGATCTAGAAATGTCTGAAACTGACTGGAAATGCTCCGCCGCGAAAATACTGAAAAATGTGATTTTTGACGATTTTTTGAAAATGATTCAAAAAATTCCAAAAATTCCCAATATTTTTCTACATTATCCTGTGGTGATTTAATTTTTTTGGAATCCTTGCAAAAACTCCAAGACGATCTAGAAATGTCTGAAACTGTCTGTAACTGCTTCCCCGAGAATGGTGCAAAAAAGTGATTTTTGACAATTTTTTAAAAATGTTGAAAATTCCAAAAAATTCCAAAATTTTTTCACAGTAGCCTATACTGATCTAAACCACTTGGACTACTTCGAAAATGTCCTGGGACAGTCTAAAAATGTTTGAAACTGTCTGTAACTGTTTCCCCGAGAATGGTGCAAATAGTGATTTTTAACAGTTTTTTAAAAATGTTCAAAAAATTCCAAAATTTTTCTACAGTATCCTACAGTAACCCAAATCATTTGGAGTACTTGAAAATGTCTAGAATAGTCTGTAAATGTCTGAAACTGTCTGTAACGGGCCTCCAGGGCTCCCCAGGGCTCCAGAGCTATCCGGGGGCTCTTTCCAAGCTCTCCAAAGCGTTCCAATCCTAATTTCCCAAGTTTCTGGGCTCCAGGACTCTTCCAGAGCTCCATGACCCTTGTTCTGAGCATTTTTCTCATCCTAATCAGTAGATCACCTGCTCGAAAGAGGACAATGCGGCCTTCAAATTATCTCCCATAATTCTCAGTTTTCTTAAAATTCCTCTCTGAAACAGTAAAATCAGTTAGGGAAGTGGGTCTCTGTGAGCCTCAAGGCTATCCGGGGCTTTTTCCAAGCTTCTGGAAAGCTTCTGGAATTTTCCAAGGATCCAGGGCTCCAGGACCCTTCCAGAGCTCCATGACGCTTGTTCTGAGCATTTTTCTCAAAATTCCCGCTTGCAACGTCTCTAGGAGCTCTGGGAGCCTTCTGAGAGCTCTCGGAGCTCTCCGAGAGCCCGTGGAGCCCGTGGAGCCGGAGCATTCCTGTCCTTCAGAAGAGAGCACTTTGAGATTGGATTCCACAGAAGAAGACACGCGTTTCTTGGAAAATCCCCCCGTCTGTGTGCCTGTAGAGAGTGTAAAGTGTGTGTGTGGGAGGAGTGGGAGGATTCAGAAGATGCTCTACCCCCCACTTTCCCCCTCGGGGGCAAGGGGGATGTCTATCTGATGAAAGATGTGAAGGGGAATGGGGGGATTTGCAACGATAGAAAGGGCGGTTCGTTCGAGAAGACAGAGACGACGACGATTTTCAGTCAGTTTCAGACATTTACACACTATTCTAGACATTCTCAAGTGGTCCAAATGATCTTGGTTACTGTAGCATACTGTAGAAAAATTTTGGGATTTTTTGGAAATTTTTGAACATTTTTAAAAAATCGTCAAAAACTATCAAAAATCACTTTTTTTTCAATTGTTTCGGAGAAGCAGTTTTAGTCAGTTTCGGACCTTTCTAGACTGTCCAATTTCACTCTGAAAACTTTCAAGTGATCTATATCACCATAGGATACTGTAGATCATTATTGGGATTTTTCAGATTTTTCAGAAAATTTTTCAAAAATCGTAAAAAATCAGTTTTTTTCAAATGTTTCGTAAGAGCAGTTTCAGCTTACTGCAGACATTTACAGACTATTCTAGACACTTTCAAGTGGTCCAAATGATTTGGGTTACTGTAGATTACTGTAGAAAAATTTTGGGATTTTTTAGAAATTTTTGAACATTTAAAAAAAATCAAAAAAATTGCAAAAAATCACAATTTTTCCCAAACTCATTCATCTTGGCTACTGTAGCGTATTCGATGGATTACTGTCCTTTTTGTCCCATTTTCAATTTTTTGAAAGTATCTGAGATATTTAGAAGAATTTTTGGAAATTTAAAAAATTTTTGAAAATTTTTCAAAAATTAAAAAAAAAAATTTTTTTAATTAAAAAAAAATCACACTTTTTCGCGAAATTCATTTATCTTGCCTACCGTATTTATCAGATGGATTACTGTACTTTTTCATTCCCTCCTTGGCCGTGACACGAATAACAGGTGGTCTCCAGATGGCTTCCGTCTGTATTTGCTCTCTTTCTTCCCATTTTCGAAGCTTTTTCTCAATTCAGCCTCCGTATCATTATCGATTGATTCTCTTTTCTCTTTTCAGGTCTCCGTATCACTATCACTATCAGTAGATCAGTTTGTTAGGACACCCCTATGGATTATCGATAATCGGACTCAATTTTGAAGATTTAAGGTTAGTCTTGCGTTTTGGAGGGGTAAATTGGAAATCGGAAGAAAAGTACAGTAATCCATTGCATACGATACAGTAGGCAAGGGGTGGGAAAAAGTGTGATTTTTTGCAATTTTTTTTAAAATTTTTTATTTGATTTTTTTAAAAATTTTCCAAAAAAATTTTAAAAAATCCCGGATTTGTTAAGATATCTCAGATAACTCTAGAAAACAGGAAATTGAACGAAAGTACAGTAATCCATTCGTTGGATACGGTAGGCAAGTGGGATGAATTTGGGGAAAAAAATGTGATTTTTTGCAATTTTTTTTCATTTTTTAAAAAATCACCAAAAAATTCATAAAAAATACCGGATAACTCTAGAAAATCGGAAATTGGACGGAAAGTACAGACAGTAATCCATTTGATAGATACGGTAGGCAAGAGGGATGAATTTGGGGAAAAAAGTGTGATTTTTTGCAATTTTTTCAAAAATTTCCAAAATATTTATAAAAAATCCCGGATTTGTTAGGATATCTCAGATAATTTTTGAACATCGGAAATTGGACAAGACGTACAGTAATCCATTTGATGGATACGGTAGAATACGCTACAGTAGGCAAGATTGGGGAAAAAATGTGATTTTTTGCAATTTTTTTTTGATTTTTTTTTTAATTTCCAAAAATTTTCAAAAAAATTCCCGATTTGTTAAAACATGGTTTAGGGTGTCTCAGCTAAAAAACAATAATCCGTATTTATGGATGAAATTGAAAATAGTGGATAATTTAGATTTTTAGTGATTTTTTTGAAACTGAACTTTAGAAGAAAAAATTTTTTTTTAAGTGTTGAATTCTTGGAAATTAAAAAAACACTTTTTGTTTTTTTGACTTTTTATAAATATTTGAGGACTATATAGAAATAAGCAAATTGTTTGAAAATTGGTCTCGAAAATATTTTTTTTGAAACAGTAGAAAAAGTTTTTGAAGATTTTTTGAAAATTGTTTAAGAAATCCCACAATTCTTCTACAGTATTCTACAGTAATTTGGAGTCATTTTAACACTATGAAAACTGTTCAGTAAAGCCTAGAAATGTCTGAAATTGGCTGAAAGTCCTAAGTCAAAAACAAGTGATTTTTGACGATTTTTTAAAAATATTCAAAAAATTCCAAAAAATCCCAATATTTTTTTACAATATCCTACAGTAATCAAGATAACTTAAACTACTTGAAAATTCTCAAAAATAGTCTGGAAATGTCTGAAACTAACTGAAAGTGCTCAACCAGAAATAAGCGATTTTTGACGATTTTCTAAAAAATATTCAAAAAATTCCAAAAATTCCCATATTTTTTCTACAGTAAACTACAGTGATCGAGATTACCTAGAGACTTTCAGAATAGTCTCCGACAGTCTGGAAATGTCTGAAACTAGCTGGAAATGCTCCTCCGAAAATGGTGAAAAAAATTGTTTTTTTTTTTGGTTTTTTCCTAGATTTTTAAAAAACTTTTAAAAATCTTTAAAAATTCCCTTCCGACTCGCAGCCCTTCCTTATCACGTTTGCTACCAAAAAATCATCATATCATGATCCTTATCACTATCAATCCAGGAATAAGTTGCAATGTGTACATAGTGTGCCATGTCTCGAATGATGTATCTCTTCTCCGCGAGGGGGATGAGAGTGCAAAAGTGATGAGAGAGTGCAGAGAAGCGAGAGTGATCTACCCCCTCATCTCCCCCCGGGGGGGGAAGGGGGCCAAGTGTCCGAGAGGTGCTCGCGACCTATCCCACCCCCCATTCATCTATACGAAACTTTTGAGACACATCACTCATTTTCTAGTGGATTTTCTAAAAGTACAGTAGTCCTGCAGTGATCTACCGTGATCTACAGTATCCCTGAGAGCTCCATAATCCAGGTGGATTTTGGTGATTTTTTCAAAATTTTTCAAAAAATCCCAAAATTTTTCCATAGTATCCTTCAGTAATCTAGACTACTTGGACCACTTGGAAATTTTCAAAAATCGTCTAGAAATGTCTGAAACTGCTGGAAAGTGCTCAACCAGAAATAAGTGGTTTTTGATGATTTTTAAAAAATATTCAAAAATTTCCAAAAAATCTCATTAACTTTCTAGAGTATTCTATAGTGATCTACATTACTTAGAAAATGTTAAAAACGTTTTGAACAGTATAAAAATGCTTGAAACTAACTGAAAAGGCTAATCGGAAACAGATAAAAACCAGCGATTTTTGACGATTTTTTAAAAATTTCGAAAAACTCCAAAAATCCCACAATTTTTCTACAGTATTTCATAGTGTCTTGAACTACTTGGATCGTTATAAAATTGCCTGGAAAAGTCTAGAAATGTCTGAAACTGACTGAATCTGTTTTTCGAAAATAAGTGAAAAAATTTTTTTTTCCGGATTTTTGATGATTTTTAAAAAATTTTCAAAAAATTCCAAAAAATCCCATTATTTTTCTACAGTATCCTACAGTAATCTAAACCACTTGGACCGCTTGAAAATTTTCGAAAATAATCTAGAAGTGTCTGAAACTAACAAGCAAGAAATACAGTAGGTGATTTTTGAGGTTTAAAAAAATACTTTGAAAAATGTTTTCTCATGGTACCTACAGTAATCCACAGTGAATTTCCTGTAAATTTAAGAGTGGATTAGCTCAGAAATTCAATTTTCCGGATTTTTCAAAAAAAATTTTTAATTTTGGAAAAATTTTTTTTTTGCTGTTTCAGAGAGTCTAAGTGTTTCCAGTATTCTCCAATATTTCCACTGATCCCACATTTCTGTTGTATCATTTTTCTTTTCTTTGGCTTTTTTCAGACATTTTTAAACTATTTTTGGGAATTTTGTAAAAAAAAGTTGGGATTTTTCGGAATTTTTTCAACATTTTTTAAAAAATATTATTAAAAATCACTTTTTTCTGCTTGAACACTTTCAGCAGCTAGTTTCAGACAGTTCTAGACAGTTCAGAACCATTATGAAGGTTTCTCAAGTAATGTAGATCACTGTAGAATGCTGTAGAGAAATATTGGGATTTTTTGGAAATTTTTGAATATTTTTTTTGAAAATCGTCAAAAATCGCTTATTTCTGGTTGAGCACTTTCAGTCAGTTTCAGACATTTCTCGATTATTTTCGAAAACTTTCTAGTGGTCCGAGTGGTTTAGATCACTGTAGGATACTGTAAAGAGATTTTGGGATTTTTTGAAATTTTTTGAACATTTTTTAAAAATCTTTAAAATCACTGTTTTCACATGTCCCGTAGAATACTGTAGAAAAATTGTGTACATTTTTAAATATTTTTGAATATTTTTTAAAAACCGTCCACAATCCCCCCCCCAATTCCCCCTCACAGTCGCCCTCCCCAAAAAACGGCTCTCGAACAGGTGTGTGCCAACCCGTTCAGCCCCCCTCCCACCTGCCTCTCGCGCCCCTGGCACGCCCTTTTTCTTGTCGACAACACCAGGTGGCGAACACCCGGACGAGGGGCTTAGCTCTATTTCTTTTGGAATGTTTTTCATTTTGGAGCTCTTTTTTTGGTGAGCAGCACGCTTTTGGCGCATTTTACTATCGGATGCCATCAATATGGCCCCCGAGGAATGCTCTCCCGGAGAATCGATATATCTGGAGATTGATAAGAGATAGCAAAAAGTTGTCAACAGCAAACTTGTAGATCAAAACTAGGACTACAAATTTGCAGTTGACAACTTTTTGAGATCTCTTATCAATCTCGAGATATAGATGATTCTTCGGCAGAGCTCTCGGGGCCATCCGATAGTAAGAGCCAACACCAGTTTCATCCCTATTTCAGACACTTCTAGACTTTTTTTGACGATTTTCAAATAGTTGAAGTGGTCTAGATCACTGTGAGATAGTGTTGAAAAAATTTGGGAATTATTGAAATTTTTTGAAGATTTTTAGAAAATGATCGAAAATCACTGTTTTTCACCATTTTCAGCAGAGCACTTTCAGCCAGTTTCAGACACTTCTAGACTATTTTTGACAATTTTCAAGTGGTCCAAGTGGTCTAGATCACTGTGAAATACTATAGAAAAATTTTGGGAATTATTGAAATTTTTTGAAGATTTTTAGAAAATGATTGAAAATCACTGTTTTTCACCATTTTCAGCAGAGCACTTTCAGCCAGTTTCAGACACTTCTAGACTATTTTTGACAATTTTCAAGTGGTCCAAGTGGTCTAGATCACTGTGAAATACTATAGAAAAATTTTGGGAATTATTGAAATTTTTTGAAGATTTTTAGAAAATGATTGAAAATCACTGTTTTTCACCATTTTCAGCAGAGCACTTTCAGCCAGTTTCAGACACTTCTAGACTATTTTTGACAATTTTCAAGTGGTCCAAGTGGTCTAGATCACTGTGAAATACTATAGAAAAATTTTGGGAATTATTGAAATTTTTTGAAGATTTTTAGAAAATGATTGAAAATCACTGTTTTTCACCATTTTCAGCAGAGCACTTTCAGCCAGTTTCAGACACTTCTAGACTATTTTTGACAATTTTCAAGTGGTCCAAGTGGTCTAGATCACTGTGAAATACTATAGAAAAATTTTGGGATTTTTTGAAATTTTTTTTTTGAACATTAAAAAACAACCAGCCAATTCGAGGCGGCTGACGCCGCCTCGTTGGCTGGGCTCCGCAGTCTCATTCGTTTCGTAAACTTTTCCCTAAACCACAACTATAGGATTAAACCTTTTTTAGGTCAATTTCATGATCTTCCGTAAAAAGAGCTCAAAAACTTCTCAACCGCTTCGAGAAGCATTTATCCTTTTCGAATCCGTTAAACGTTTCGTCGCCTTTTTGACACATTGAGCTAAAAAAAATGCTCCAACTTCAACTAATAGAGTCAATAACTTTCCAAAAATGGCAACCACTGTCAATGGTCCACCAAATTCATGTGTCGAATGGAAACAAAAAACATTTTCCTCTAGACGGACTCGAACCTGACACCCAAAATCCAAAAGGGAGCGCGCTACCCACTCGGCCACGCACACAATTGGTGCACAGGCGCCTAAGGGTGTTGGTGTCCTCGCTGTTTTCGAGGGTTCGGCGGCACTGTTCATTTTTATGTCGCAGTGAGTTCAATGATGGCCGTGACTTTCACCTTTCTAGAAACGGTTGTCCTCCATGAAAAACGATAAGTGAAAAGAGAATTCTTCTCGTCTCGTCGAGATCTATCCGAATATGTCAACAGATCCTCACTTTCCTCAATATCCAGCGGGCGGCGTTTTATCGGTAAAAACCGTAACTTTGACCCCTGACAAAACGGTCGTCCGTGGATCAAAATTAGTAAGTAAATAGCCATTTTGTATCGTCTCGTCGAGCTCTCTCCGAATATGTAATCAGATCCCAACTTTTCTCAAAAAACCTCAAACTTGGGTAATTGAACCGGCAAGTGGGCGGGGCCTCCGACCCCAGTTCTGCGCAGCGGCCGACACCCATCAGGGTCCGCGATGAGCCCGCCGCCGCCTTTTCGCCGCGGAGAGGCCAAAAAAGCAGAATAAGTGCTCCAGAAGGCGTCAAAGTTGACGGATCGCTTAAAAAATTTACGTGCATCTTCGGGCCAACATTTCTGACCCGTCAGTCCAAAAACGGTCCAAATCGGTCCAGTAGGCGCTGAGAAAAGGCTGCGGACAAACAAACGGACGAACAAACACACAAACTTTGTCGTTTAATAAAAGTAAAGATTTTCCAAAATCGCTCATTCTCATTTTTGTCGGAAGCGCAGTTCCAGTCAGTTTCAGACATTTCTAGATTATTCTTGAAAATTATCAAATGGTCCAAGTGCTCTAGACTACTGTAGGATACTGTAGAAAAATAATGGGATTTTTTGGAAATTTTTGAATATTTTTTAAAAATCATCAAAAACCCATTTATTTCTGGTTGAGCACTTTCAGTCAGTTTCAGACAGTTCTAGATCATTTTTGAAAATTTCCAAGTAGTACAAGTAGTCTAGATTACTGAAGGATACTGTAGAAAAATCGTGGGATTTTTTGAATATTTTTAAACATTTTTTAAAAATTGTCAAAAATTTCTGATTTTTATCTGTTTCAGATTAGCCTTTTAATGCTGTTTTCAAGAATTTCTATACTTTTCAGAACGTCTTTTCTTAATCAGTCCAGATTTTCTTAAGTAGTCCAGATTACAGTATAATGCTGTGGAAAATTGTTGAAATTTTTCGGAAATTTTAGAAAATTTTTTTAAAAATCCTCCAAAATCGCTTATTCTCATTTTTCTCGAAAGCGCAGTTTCAGCCTATTTCAGACATTTCTAGACGTGTCTAGGCTGTTCCAGACAATTTTGAAGTAGTCCAGACGGTCTAAAACACTACAGGATATTGTAAAAAAAATATGGAATTTTTTGGAATTTTTTGAAAATTTTTTAAAAGTCGTCAAAAATTATTATAGTCGATTTTGTGAGAGTTACACTCATAGAGTGGTCATCCAGTGTGTCTGAAAGATGAAACACACACAAATTGGGTGCAATTTCCGATCTACTCTTATATTTGTAATATTCCGAAGAAATTGAGCCATTTGGGGTGGACGGAGGAAGAATTGATCTACTTTTTAGATTCTTCACTTCACTTTTTTAAATTTTTATTAAAATGAGCGTAGAGTGGTCATCCAATATGATCAGTACGATTAACTGATTAAAAATGCAAGTTTCACAATTTTGAGAATTTTTTGAAACAGAAAAAAAAATTTTTCTCAAAAAAATTTTTTTTTCTTGAAAATTGTTCAAAAAATCCTAAAAAATCCCAATAGTCTTCTACAGTATCCTACAGTATTCTAGATCATTTCACACACAAAAAATGTCTAGTTTAGTCTAGAATAGGCTGAAACTGCTCTTCCGGGAATTGAGAAAAATAGTGATTTTTGATGATTTTTAAAAAATATTCAAAAATTTCCAAAAAATCCCAAAATTTTTCTACAGTATCCTACAGTAATCTACATCACTTTGAGACTTTCAGAATGGTCTGAAATAGTCCGAAAATGTCTAAAACTGACTGGAAAAGTTCCTCCAAAAATATTGAAAAATGGTGATTTTTGACGGTTTTTGACGATTTTTAAAAAATGTTTTAAAAATTCCAAAAAATTCCATTATTTTTTTACAGTATCCTACAGTAATCCAGACCACTTGAACCACTTGGAAATTGTCAATAGATTTTTCTAAAAAATGTTTAAAATTTTTAAAAATTAAGTTATACTAGTCCGAAAAAAAGCCCCAATTTTTGAACCAAGATTTTTTTTCTTAAATTTTTTTTTGAAAAATTTCCAATTCTTATTTTCCCCCCTCCATTCCCCCCACTTGTCCCCTTAATCCCATCCCTCATGATTGCAGGTCAAAAGTATCCATTTCCCCCCTTCTTCTTCTGGTTTTTACCACCCCGTAAAAGATAAATGACACCAAACGGACGGAACACGCGTACTTTTACACTTGACACCCCCCTTCCGCCCCCTCATAGAACCTCTTCAAAAGTGATCTACCCTTGGCCCCCTTCGGGGGGCCAAGTGGTCACTTGGCGGCGGTGTTTTTGAAGTTTTATCTGGTGTGCTAAACTGAACTGAGAAATTTGTTTAAAATTTGATTCTTATCAAAATTTTCTATGATTATCAGGAATTTTTGAAAATTAGAAAAAAAAAAAAAATTTTTTTTAATTTTTCAAAAAATTTTCTATCATTCGGTGTGTCAAATTTGTTTGAAATTTGATTCTTATCAGGATTATCTATGGTTACCATGAATTTTTGAAAATTAGAAAAAACAGGTTTTTTTTTCAAAAATTTTTTTTTGATAAAAAAATAAATTTTTTCAAAAAATTTTTAAAATCAAAATTTAATTTTTTTTCAAATATTCGGCTCTTTTTAACGTTTTTTTCACATTCAATTTTCCAATTATTAATCCAACGACGTTCTCCGATACAAACTAACGAGTGTGTATTTTAAAATTTTTTGAAAATTTTTTGAAACTGAAAAAAATTTTCCCACAAATTGGAATAATTGGGTTCAGCCGATTTCAGACACTTCTAGACTTTTTTTGAGAATTTTCCAAGCTCTGTCGGATAATCATCATATCTCGAGATTGATAAGAGATATCAGAAAGTTGTCAACTGCAAAGTTGTAGTCCTACTTGTGATCTACAAGTTTCCAGTTGACAACTTTTTGATATCTCTTATCAATCTCGAGATATAGATGATTCTCCGGCAGAGCTCTCGGGGCCATCCGATAGTAAGAGCCAACACCAGTTTCATCCCTATTTGAGACACTTCTAGACTATTTTTGACAATTTTCAAGTATTCCAAGTGGTCTAGATAACTGTGAAATACTGTAGAAAAATTTTGGGATTTTTTGGAATTTTTTGAACATTTTTAAAAAAATAGTCGAAAATCACTGTTTTTCACCGTTTTCAAAAGAGCACTTTAGCTAGTTTCAGCCATTTACAGATTATTCTTGAGAATAATCAAGTAGACCAAATAATCCAGATTACTGTGTTATGCTATAAAAAAATTTCAAGATTTTTTGGAATTTTTTGAACATTTTTAAAAAATCGTCAAAAATCGCAAATTTTTGGTTGACACTTTCAGCTAGTTTCAGACAGTTCCAGACGTTTCAGACTATTTGAAAAGTGTTGAAATTATCTAGAACACTGAAATATACTGTAGAAAAAAAAATGGAATTTTTCGAAAAATGTTTAAAAAGCCTCCAAAATCGCTCATTCTCATTTTTCTCGGAAGCGCAGTTCCAGCCAGTTTCAGACATTTCTAGACTGTTCCAGACCAATTTTAAAGTAGTTCAAGTGGTCTTAAAGACTATGAAATACTGTAGAAAAATTGTGGGAATTTTTGGAAATTTTTGAATATTTTTTAAAAATCATCAAAAACCCATTTATTTCTGGTTGAGCACTTTCAGTCAGTTTCAGACAGTTCTAGATCATTTTTGAAAATTTCCAAGTAGTTCAAGTAGTCTAGATTACTGAAGGATACTGTAGAAAAATCGTGGGATTTTTTGAATATTTTTAAACATTTTTTAAAAATTGTCAAAAATCGCTTGTTTTCATCTGTTTCAGATTAGCCTTTTAAGCTGTTTTCAAGCATTTCTATACTTTTCAGAACGTCTTTTCTTAATCAGTCCAGATTTTCTTAAGTAGTCCAGATTACAGTATAATGCTGTGAAAAATTGTTGGAATTTTTCGAAAATTTTAGAAAATTTTTTTTTTTAATTTTCCAAAATCGCTTATTTTTTCATTTTTCTCGGAAGCGCAGTTCCAGTCAGTTTCAGACATTTCTAGACTGTTCCAGACCAATTTTAAAGTAGTTCAAGTGGTCTTGTTTTTGTGATCGTTCACCCTTCGAAAAAAAAACAGAAAAATCAGCAAAATCCACACAATTTGATCTACCGCTCGAGACTCCCCTTGTGTCCCCCCCCCCATTTTCCGCTCTTTTCGGGAACGTTCTTGGCTTTGAAAACAAATAAAAGAGCACACATTATGTTGCACACACTCAGGGGCTCGCGGAGCTCATCCGAACAAGGAATGAGCACAAATGGATGCGAGTTGGAGCATTTTTTGGAATTTTGGAAACATTTAAAAAAAATTTTTTTGGAGCATTTTTTTTTGATCATTTTTTTAAATTTTTCGAATTTTCCAAAACTTAAAAAAAAAACATTTTTTTTCGGATCATTTTTTTGGGGGAGTTTCCAAATTTCTAAATTTTTTTTCTAAATCTCCAGAATTTTCAAAAGTAAAATTTTTGTTTGAGAATTTTTCTGAAATTTTTTCCAATTTTATTTCAGTAATTTGAAAAAAAAAATTTGAAAAAAAAATTACAAAAGAAAATTTTAAAAAATGAATGTTTTTTTCTTATTTTTTAATTGTCTGGATTATTGAAAAATTCAAAAAACGAAAAAAATTGTTTTTTGTGATTTTGGATTTTTTGAAAATTCAAAAAATATTTTAAAAAATGACTAATTTATTAAATTCCAACAAATCCACAAGACACCCCCCCCCACCCCAAACCCTCAAAATTGTAGTTCTTGCAAATAATCAAAAATTACTATAATTCGGTTGTTCAGAAATTTAAAAAAATTTTGAAAAATTGAAAAACAAGAAAATTCAAAAAAAAATGTTCCAAAATGTTTTCTCAGTTTCAAAAATTTTTCAAATTCCTACCAAAATGTTTCTAAATTACTTCTCCTCCTTTCGGATGTTGGAAAATAGAGAATCTGAAAATTAGAAAAAAAAAATATAAGTTTTTTTTCGCTTTTCAAGATTTCAGAATTTTTTGAAAAGTTCCAAAAAAACATTTAAAAAATTATTTTGTTAAATTCCAAAAAATCCCCAAGACACCCCCCCCCCCCCCGAAACTCTCCGGAAGCCCAGAAAAAATTCCGATCATCGTGGATTTGTTGGATTTTTTGAAAAATTGCAAGAAAAAAAAAATTCTCAATTTTTAAAATTTTTGCATTTTTTGAAAATTTCAAAAAAAAAAAATTTTTTTTAAATTATTTTTTTCGATTTTTAAAATTTTTGAACTTTTTGAAAATTTCAAAAATTCCCAATCTAATAAAAATGTGTCTGAAAAAATATTCCCCTAAATTCCCTGATTTTTTGAAAAACCCCGAAACTTTCCGGAAGCCGCCTCTCTCCAAAAAATTCCAAAAACCCTGGATATGAAATTTTGGATTTTTGGAAAAATTTCAAAAAACAATTTTTAAATTTTTTTTCTTTTTTTTCGATTTTTGAAATTTTTGGATTTTTGAAAAATTTTCAAAAATTCCCCTGGTTTTTTGAAAATTCCAAAAAAAAATCCCCAAGACACCCCCCCCCCCCCAAACCCTTCCGCTCCCAGCCAAAAAATTCCAAAGACCCTCCATGGAACACATGCAAAAGCACAGAAATCAAGCACCCGCGCGGGCGGCTCCCGCCCGCGCACATTTCCTGTTCGTGTCTGCGTCTCTCACTCTCTCTCTGATTGGTCGAAAAGATGCGCAGAGAGAGATGGACTATTTACCCAAAAAGTGCATTTTTGTCGTCGAGGAGCCATCCCTTCCGAGATTGCCTTCTTTTCCTCCTTCCATGATTCCTGTTCCGTGGGGGGAACAATGAGTTGTTTCTTGTTTCGCTTCTCATTCTCCCCCTCACCATTCACACTCTTACGGATAATTAATCTCGAGGCCATCCCCCCCCCTTTTTCCCCCGAATCGAGGTCACTTTTTACACTTTTTTCGAAAAACCCCTTCCCTTGGGGGCAGTTTATTAGCTTAGGACACGTTCAGATGATGAACTTGTACTTGCAAAAGACATTTCGACCAGTCGGGTGTCGAACTTGCGCCCTACACCCTGCCGCCGGCACCCACTAACCAGTACACCAAGCGTGCGCTGGTCCAGCGGCGCCCACAGGCAGATGATAAGAGCGCGCGCGCGCGCGCTCTCCGCCGCCGGTGGTCCCCAGGTGAAAATTTTTCCAATTTTTCAGGGGAAAAATGGGAAAAGGGGAATGGGGGCGCCCGGGGGGGTCATAATCATCATTTTTTGTGTGTGTGTGCTCTTTCGGAGCCCCCCTACTGCGCGTACTACTCGGATTATTGGGAGCGCGTAGAAAAGTTGCAAAACGAGACGCAGAGAGCAAGCACATTTCTCTTCTTCTCCTTCTTCTGGACAGTAAACAGAGGGTTTCGCCACCGCAAACCTCTCGAGAACACTGTAATCTCTAGTCCATCCCCCCCCCGGATGCCCAAAAATGTGCATTCCGCACGGAGGGAGCAAGCATTTTTTCTCCTCGGATTACTGTAGTTTTCATTATCTGTTATCACTGATAAGCCATTTTTATCAGTACCTTATCAATCCTTGCTTTCTGTAAATCTAGATTGTGATTTTCGGATTTTTTGAAAATTTTTAAAAAATCATTTTTTTTTGGATTACTGTAGTTTTGATTATCCGTAATCACTGATAAGCCATTTTTATCAGTACTTTATCAATCCTCGCTTCCTGAAAGTCTGGATTGTGATTTTCCGATTTTTTGAAAAATTTTGAAAAATTCAAATTTTTTCTTGGATTACTGTAATTTTCATTATCTGTAATCATTGATAAGCAAGTCCTTATCAATTTCTTATCAATTTCTTATCAATATCAGCTTTTTGGAAGTCTAGATTGTGATTTTCCGCAGTTTTTGAAAATTTTTGAAAACTTTCGGATTACTGTAGCTTGAAAAGTCCGCAATCACTGATAAGCAATTTTTTATCATTTTAGCGTTTTTTCAAACTTCTCGGAGACGCAAGCAACGATTTTTAGCTTTTTTAATTTTTTCTGAAAATTTTTGGATTACTGTAGTTTTGAAAGTCCGCAATCACGATTTCGTCTACCGTACTCCTATAATCGCTGGAATTTTTTTGAAAACTACGTATTTTCTGCATATTCTAGTGATCTACAGTTGGATTTCAGCAAAGTTTTCAAATTTTTTCAAATCCCTCTGATTACTGTACCTTCAAAAGTCCGCAAACACCAAAATTCCTAAAATGGCCATTTCTCTTCATGTTTGAAAAAGTTCAACTTCTCCCAGTGATCTACCAGTCAATTCCACCCCTAAGACGTCATTTTTCAAACCTTCTCGGGTTACTGTACCTTCAAAAGTCCGCAAACACCTACCGTAACCAATTTTCTTCGTTTTTAGCGTATTTTTTCGTGTTTTTTCGTGTTTTTGACTAAATTTTGCGTATTTCAGACATCGAAACGCGTCGATTCAACTTCTCCACTTTCCCCCACTTCCAGCCAGATTCCAGTCTCAGGTGGGTGTCGTCCGTCCAATAAAATCACTATTATACACGTCAAAACTCACTATTTCGTGTGTTTTTCCGGAAGAAAAACGTCCGGAAAACCAGAAATCGTCTGGGGAAAGTGACACTGAGTCGTTTGGACAGTTGCGGGTCATTTGCCCTCCCCCCCAAGTGGGGTGAGGGGGGAACATTATAAAGGGGTGTACATAAAAGGAGAGATGACTATTTGTACAGTCTTACTCAAATAACTCAGGAGGGCATCTAGGTTAATCTGTTCTACTACCACTTAATCTTACCATTCGCCTATTTGGGGCTTCCTGAGCGCTTATTCTCAGGTTTCCTTGTCATTTTTGGCTTCTACAGGCTATTTGGTGAGTTTTGATATACATATTGACCTATTTTCGATGAAAAAAATTTCCCCCTTGGACCACTTGGGGGTGAGGGGAAGTGATCTACGGAGGGTCTAGAATGGCTTCATCGTGATTTTTCGCTTAATTTCCACTTCTCAAGGCTATTTAAAACATTATAACATGGATAATGACCTAGTTTTCGAAAAAAAATGTTTCCCCTTGGACCACTTGGGGGTAAGGGGAAGTGATCTACGGAGGATTCATCAATGGTTTCATCAATTTTCTTTGCCTGTTTTCCACTCCTGAAGTCTATTTAAAACACTTTAACATGGACAGTGACCTAGTTTTCGAAAAAAATGTTTCCCCTTGGACCACTTGGGGGAAACTGGGGGAACTGGGAGCTTTATGGCCCATTTCTTGAAATTTTCATTTGTGGAAATGGCTTCTGTAGGTTATTTGGAAAGTTTTGATATACATAATGGCCTAGTTTCCGAGGAAAAAGTTTCCCCCTTGGACCACTTGGGGGTCAAGGGGGATCTCATTTTTGATCAAGTTTTTGAAAATTTTCGAATGATTCTGTTGGTGAATCGCATTTCTAGATGAACTAGAATAATTCCACTTGTCTTTCTCACGTTTTTTTAATCTCTGACCATCTGAGGAGCTTCTCTACCTGAATTTCCAGATTTTAAACGTTTTCCACTTCCCATGGACACTCCCGATTGTGATTTTTGAAATCCCCTCATTATTCTGACCAATTTGACACTCTAAAACATCTGATTATGCTCAGAATATACCTTGTCTGAAATTGGGGGGATCCCGAAGGGGAAAATCGGTCAACACCAAAAGTGGTCGTGATTGGTATCAAAACTCTTCTCCCGACCTCCCAAAGCCAAATCTCTTATTTTTAAGCCCCTGGGACCCCTTGGAATCCCCCCGTTTTTCCACCCCCCACTTTTCTGCCATTCGTTGTAGAGAGAGAGAGAAAAGGTTGTCGTTGTTTCGTGTGTGGAGGCTCTCGGGGGCTCTCGGGGGCTCTTCTCCGCTTTTTTGACACTCTAAAACACCAGATTATGCTCAAAACTGTCCTTGTCTGAAACTGGGGGGATCCCAAAGGGGGAAAATCGGTCGACACCAAAAGTGGTCGTGATTGGTATCAAAACTCTTGTCTCGACCTCCCCAAGCCAAATTTCTCATTTTCAACCCCCTGGGACCCCTTGGGAACCCCCTCCGTTCCTCCACCCCCACTTTTCTGCCATTCGTTGAGAGAGAAGGTTGTAGTTGTTTCGTGTGTGTGTGGGGGCTCTCGGGGGCTCTCTTGCGCTCTCTCTCTCTCTGCTCTTTCGCCAGTCCGAGTACTCATTCTTCTTCACTTTTTGTGCCCGCCGACCGACCGACCGACCGCTCGGCCATGTTTCAATTGCGTCAGTTGCTCTCGCCCCTCATCCCTATCTCTCTCTCTTATCATATCACTTCCTTTTCCCTCTCTCCCCCCCCCCCCCCCCCCAAAAAACCGTTTCCTCCCGCGCGCACTTTCACTCTGTGGCTCCGCCCCCTTTTTCAGTGAAACTTGGCCCTGTGCCAGGTGCCCCACACACACACAAATCATGCAAACAACGCGGCGCATTCGTTCGCACTTTCCCATCCCCCCGCCCCGCAGTATTAATGTTTTTGGATGCGCTGACACCTTTGTTGACTTTTCCGGCTTTTTCAAACGCCAACCGGACCAGTTTCTCCTACCGAAGAACATGATGTCATTTTGATCTCCCGCGATGCTCCCAAGGTTTTTGGGTTCAGTTGCCCGATGAATCATGGAGAATTTGCAACTTTTTGCACACAATTTTTTTTTCATTTTTTTTTCCAAAATTCCAACTTTTTCCCCCTGGCTTCCTGAGGCTCTAATTTTGCGATTTTCAGCTTCCCGAAGCTTCTAAGATAGCTTAGACACCCATAAAGACCCATTTCCTTTGAGAAAGTTGATTTTGAGATCAGGGCTCGCGGAGCACATGGATCGGTCAAAAATTGAAAATTTCCGATTTCAGGCGTTCTGTATATCATTTTGCTCGTTTTTCCACGTAGATTCCAGATTTTCAGACGAAAAGTCTCCTAGAGATAAGGTTTTGTGGTTTTTGGAAATTTTTAGAAAATTTCGATTTCTCGATTTCCAGTCAATTTCCCCAAGTATTTTGTGCATTTCAAGATCTATTTCGGCGTGAAAATCCAAACAAATTGCACTTTTGATGGGCTCTCTCTCTCTCTCTTTTTCCGAGACATCTGCTCCTAATTTCCGTCGGTTGGCGCTTGGAGAGAATGACCAAGTTCTTCCGAGTATTTGTGTTTGTTTCCCAGTTGTTCCATGTGCTCATCCATCCCCCCTTGGCCCCCCGGGGGCTCCCTCACAGAGTTCAAGTGGTCGCTCGTCGTTCTGTGTCGTCAAAGACGTTTTTTGCGCGTTACCCCGCCACTTTAAAGTGTTCCGAATGGCGGTTTGAGTGATTTTAAGTGAAACTTTCAACTTTTGTGCTCCTGGGAGCTCCAGGGGCTCTGGGGGGCTCCAGGGGGCTCTAGGGGACTCCCGGGAGCCCAAAATCTAAAAACCCCCAAATCCGCCTGTTATTGGTGTTAAAACAGTCCATTTTTCATGAGAAACTTGAAAATTTGAATTTGGAGCTCGTTGGAGCAAAATTGTGCTCGCGGAGCCCATGAGGTCAAACCTTTTTTTTTCCCCTGAAACATGACCGATATGGGTGTCAAAACTCGCCAAATTTTGCGTAGATCACTATTCTCTTTTCAAAATTGCTCTGGAATTCGTCAGTTTCGAGTTCAGAGCTCACGGAGCACAAATGCTCAAAGTGCACGTTTCGGCGATTCTAGGCGATTTTAGTGTCAGAATTCTTCCAAATTTTGTCCAGAATCTAATAAATTTTAGTTTTAGACGCTTGAAAAATGCCAGAATCAAGAAAAATTGGAAATTTGCTCGCGGAGCCCCGAAAAATCCCAAAATTTCATTTTCATCAAAACTGGCCATTATAGGTGTCAAAATCTTTCATTTTTCTTGCAGATCTTGTAGATCACTATTTGGAACATTACGTTTTTAAATTATAATGATCTGGGGCTCATTTGGGCTCGCGGAGCCCCAAAAACTCGATATTCTAAAGTTGGCCAATATTAGTATCAAAATGCTCCAAATTCAGTGTAGATCACGATTTCAAGCGTCCGGAAGCTTGAAATCTTCAAAAAACCGCTCAGAAATCCACTTCCCACCCCATACATCACTCTCTTACACATCAGATCAAACCCATTTTTCCTGGCCCCCGATCTCTATCATCAATTGGGGCGGCGGGGGAGAGAGTTCTGTTTACTACCACTCGGCCACTACATGCCCCCCTCCACTGGTCCCCCCCCCCCCCTCATCCCGAATGTTCTGCTCTTCTTCTTCTTCTTCAAATGAATTGTTGTGTTTATTGTTGTCTTCTTCTCTTTTTCCTCTTCTCTTTTTCCTAATCACGATGCTTATCAGTGTTTTATGACACCCTCCTCCTAGCCCCCCGCGTACTCTAATTTTTAGTACTTTTGCTCATGAGCACCAAAATCCGAAAATCGACCTTTTCCCCATTTTCCTCTCACTTATGCTCACTTTTGATGCGATTTTCGGCTTTTTCACACTTTTCTGCACATTTTCCACTCGTAAAATAGCGATTTTGAGTGAAAATGAGTTTTGTCTGAAACTGGGGGTGACTCGAGGGGGATTTTCTTTTGCACTCGATTTGGGTCATTGGGGGTGTCAAAATTTTGCAAATCGAGCGTAGAATCTGAAAATCTGGATAAGAATAGTGAGAAACCGATGAATTTCTGAAAAAAAAACGGAAAAATCGGGAAAACTTGCCAATTTTCAAGAAAAAACTCACCTTTTTCCGAGATTTTCCCTTTTTTGAAAGACTAAATTTGTAGTTAAACTTGCATTTCTTAAAGGGCCAACTCATGTTCAGAAATTACGCAAAATATGAATTTCGCCTGAAACTGGGAGCTCTGAAAGTGGAATTTTTTTTGTTTCCAAATATGGCCATGATTAGTATCAAATTGATGGAAATTGGCTGGAGACGTCAAAAATTGTGGTCAGAGCAGTCGAAAACCGCTGAAAATCTCAAAATCACAGAGCCATTGGTCGTTTTTGGCATATTTTTTTTGATTTTTCGAATTTTCACACGTCCAAATCATTCTTGTACATGATTTTCAAGCTTTTCACGTTATTTCCAATTTTTCAGACCTTTGAAATCTCAATTTCAGACAATTTCAGATTTCCCCCTTGACCCTTGGGGGCCCAAGTGGAAAATCTGAAAATCCCCAAACTTTGCCATGATTGGTATCAAATCTTTTCTCCCGACCCCTAGAACCCGAATTTCTTATTTTTAGCCCTCTACAGTACCCCTTGGAGTCCCCCCGAAGAGCCCGGGTTATAATTTAAATGGGATTTTTGGGGGAACAGCTCATAAACCCGCGTCGTCGTGTCCGAGTACTTTTAGTAATGTGTATAGCTATTAGGACCACGAAACGACCCCGTCCTCGCGAAAAAGACCCCATCAATCAAAAAAAGCTCCATCTCTCTCTGTCTCTCTCTTGCAGATCATCCCTTCTCGCCTCTTTCTCTCGTCCCTCTTCGGCTGTTTTGCTCTCTCTTTCTCTTCTTCTCGTTTAACTACAACACTGATTTTTATGAGGTGAGGGTGACCGAAATTTGATGGGGAAGTAGATCACAACGAATTTTGAAGGGTGTCTGGGGGGAGTTTTAGCTGTTCCACCATCTGTTTAGGCTGAAATTGCACATTTCTTATGGAAAAATAACGTTTGAAACTTGAAAATTTGAAAAAAAAATTTTTTTTTTTGTGATTTTTGAATTTTCTGAAAATTCCAATTTCTTCCAGATTTCTCCTGGCTCTCTGATTCTCAGATTTTCAGCTTCCTGGAATTCGTGGGATTGTTTAGACACCCATAAACCCATATTTTTCAAAAATAGATAGTTTGGAGCCATGTGCTCACGGAGCACACGGATCAGAGCATTTTGAGCATTTTCACAAATCCTATCGTTATGTATATCAAAATTCATGGAATTTTTTGTAGATCACGAATATCTTAATGTGAGAAGCTGGAACATTAGCAGATTTTCTCTATTTTTAGCTATTTAAACAATTTTAACGAAAAAAATTTGAAAATTTCGGAAAAAATTGGGTTTTAGGATTTACGAAAAAAAACCATAAAAAATCGAAAAAAAATAAATATTCTTAAAAACCATAAAAAATCAAAAAAAATCAAAAAAAAATTTTAAAAACCATAAAAAATCAAAAAATTTTTTTAAAAAACCATAAAAAAAAAAAAAAAAAATTTTTAAAACCATAAAAATCGAAAAAAAATGTAATATTGCAGTGTGTGATGCTCTTGTTGGCATCGGAAGCGTCGAACGTTGTTGCTCACCACTTCCAAATAACTTCCAACTGCACCGCCCAATCCCCCACTTGGCCATCTGAAAAGGAGATCAGAAGAAGATAAAGGAAGAAGAACCGTGCATCACGGAGTGGCTGGTATGCACTCCGTCGGCGGCTCGTTCCATCTGCTGCAGCCCCTCGTCGCCGCTCTGCTCCTCTCGATTCTCTGCGTCCTCTTCGTGCTGCAAGGTAGATCACTAATGTCCTGGGGGAGCTACGGAATGCTAGAACTAGAGACAGGCGTTTTCGGAGCCTTCCGGGGGCCTTCTGAAGGCTTTCCGGACCGTTTTGCACATTCTCGAGCTCTTTTCGAGGTAGATCACTAATGTCCTGGGGGAGCTACGGAATGCTAGAACTAGAGCCAGGCGTTTTCGGAGCTTTCCGGGGGCTTTCCGGATGCTTTCCAAACCGTTTTGCACATATTCGAGCTCTTTTCGAGGTAGATCACTAATGTCCTAGGGGAGCTTTGGAATGCTAGAATTCGATCCAGGCGCTCTTGGAACTTTCCGGAGGCTTTTTGAAAAGCCTTCCCAAGGATCCATTCGATTTTGGAGCTGAAATCTCGAAGATTCTGGAATTATGGAATCGGTAGATCACTAATGTTGTGGGAGCTTTGGAATTCTGGAATTCTAACTAGGCGTTTTCGGAGCCTTCCGGAAAGCATTCCTGAGCATTTCGAAGCTTCTGAAACCTTATCAGTCGCCTGGAATTCCAGGGTTAACGTATTTCCTCTCGAATAGAGCAGCACGCTGCCGGAGAATGATTATATCTGGAGATTGATAAGAGATATCAAAAAGTTGTCAAGAGCAAAATTGTAGATCAAAACTAGGACTACAAGTTTTCAGTTGACAACTTTTTGATATCTCGTATCAATCTCGAGATATAATCATTCTCCGGTAGTGTTTATTTCAGGAAATACGGTAAGCTATTAAAATTGAATAAAATTGAATTTCTGCTCGATTATTGAGCTATTTCAAGCTATTTCTAGTGTTTTTCATTGACAAAATATGTGATGCTCTATTGATTCAGAACCATCTTTCTTCTATTTTCAAAATATTGAGAAACCGCAAAAAATTGAAAAAAGTTTTTTTTTAATTCAACAATTTTTTCGATTTTTCCAATTTAACTTCTGTTAATTTTCAGTGTATTTTCAGCCCTCTGGTTTTGTAGAAAATTCTTTAAAACATGGGATTTTTATAAATTTTTCAAATTTCGATTTTCATTTTTTTTTTCAAAATTTAAAAAAAAAAAATTTGAAAATATGGAAAAATTTAGAATCCCTGCGTCGTGACAAAAATCAAATCACTAAAAAAAAGCGAAAATCGGGAAGATCTGAAAATTCGAAAAAAAAAATGAATTTTCCTTTTTGTTTAAATTTTCCTTCATAATTATTTTTCTTCAAAGATACACAAAAAATTCTAAAAATCTGGGGAAAATACGATTTATAGGAACATATTTTTCAAAAAAAAATAAAATAATTTTAAAAAAAAATTTTTTATAAAAAAAAAAATTTAAATTTTTCCCAAAATCCCCCTTCCTCATTTTTCATGGATTTTCAGCCGGAAATTGGAGTGGTTCGACGACCAGTATCCGCTCATCAGATGTGCTCTTCTCCAGGGCCAAGTACTCAGGTATCCCCCCCCCCCCCCAAAAAAAAAAGTACAGTAATCCTTGTTCTGTAGGCGTGCCAGTGCATCACACTCGATGGCGACGCGACGCCGGTGTCTTTTCCATCGACACACAGCACATTGTGCCACGTAGTTCACGTGGACAAGTGCCACGTGGCAAACGATCGATCGATCGGCGGCGGAGAGGAGGCAGAAGAGGAGGACTGTTGCGAGGGGTGGCACGCGACTGCGGCCACGCGTGCCATTTGCGGTTGCGCTCCGACGACGCCGTCTACGTCGTCCATCTCCATCGCTGGAATCAGATTCCCGCATCGCACAATAAGTGAGTCTGCCCCCCCCCCGTTTTTTTTCTCGCTTTTTAGAGCATTCTGGAGCTTTCTTGGTGTCTAGGACGCTCCAGGAGCCGTTTTGCGGTTTCTAGAGCTTCCTGGAGCTTTCCGGAGCTCTCCGGAGCTTCCGGAAGCCCCATGAAGCATTCTAGGTGTCTAGGACGCTCTAGGACGCTCTAGGAGCCGTTTTGTGTTTTCTAGAACTTTCTAGAGCTTACTGGAGCATTCTATGAACCAATAATACTCAGGGAGCCGTTTTGCGGTCTCTAGAGCTTTTTGAAGCTGTCTGGATCTTTCTAGATGTCTCGGAAGCTCCAAAAGCCATGAAATGCTCCCCACGGCCTTCTGGAGGTTTCTAGAGCTCTCTAGATGTCTAGGAAGCTCCAGGAGCCGTCAAGTGCTTCCCCGAGCTTTTTAGAGCTCTCCGGAGCATTTTAGAAGCTCAAAATGCTCCGATGAGCCATTCTGAGCTCTCTGGAGCTTCCTGAAGGTCCATGAAGCGTTCTAGGTGTCTGGGACGCTCTGGGAGCTATGAACTGCTCTCCGGAGCATTCTGGAGGTTTCCAGAGCTCTCTAGATGTCTGAGAAGCTGTTTTGTGATTTCTAGAGATGTCTAGAACGCTCTGAAAGCCGTTCCGAAGTCTCAGGAGCTTCCTGAGCTCTTTTTGCGGTTTCCAGAGCTTTCTCAAGCTTCCCGGAGCATTCTACTAGCCGAAAATACTCCGGGAACTGTTCTTAGCTCTCCGTAGCATTATGGAGGTTTCCAGAGCTTTCTAGATGTCTAGGAAGCTCCAGAAGCTATGAAACACTCCCCGGGGCCTTCTGGAGGCCCGGAAACCTTTTTCCAGAGCTCTCTAGCGCATTCCAGCGTTCTGGAACGTTCTGAGCTCTTTTTGTGGGTTCCAGAGCATTCCAGATGTTCAGAAAGCTCTACAAACCCTTTTGTGCTCCCCGCGAGCTGTCCAGAGCTCACTGGAGCATTAATAACCATTTGTGCGGTTTCCCGAGCTCTCCGGCGCTTTTTAGAGCTCAGAAAGGTACCCAAACCGTTCTGCGACTTCGCAACGGCTCTCAAGACGATTCATACGATTCTCGAGGCTGCTGGAACATTCCAGATGTCCAGAAAGCTCTGGGAACCCTTATGTGCTCCCCGGGAGCTTTGTAAAGCTCTCTGGGGCATCCTGGAGCATTCTGGAGCATTTTTGTGATCTCCACACCTTTCTAGAGCTCCCCAAGATCTGTGTGGAGCATTTCGGAAATCCTGAAGGTTCCGGCTAAACTCTATAACTTTTTAAAGCTTCCCAGAGCTTCGTGGAGCTCATGCAGCTCCATTTTGCTTTCTAATGCTCTTCCGGGGGTTACTGTACCTCCAAAACTGTGCAATCACCGTCTCTCTCTTGCAGAAGCATTCCGCACTTTGCCAACGCGAACTATTCGCCGATGGTGCTCTACGTGGACTCGGAGGAGGCGGTCAGCGGGCGAATGGCACGAACCGACGCCGATTGCATCTATCGCGCACACGTCAGAGGCGTCGACGAGCACAGCATCGTCAATTTGTGCGATTCCGACGATGGATTGGTGAGTGATAGTGATAAGAGGTGATAGTGATAAGTGATTTGATTACAGTACGGAATGCTCGCATTGCCCAGTGGAATCCATACCGTCGAGCCGATCGTCAGTGGAAATGGCACAGGTGAGTGCTCAGAAACTCCACGCTTTCTACAGGATTCTGGAGCATTCTAGAGCTCCCTGGAGCCGTTTTGTGCTTTTCAGAGCTCCCTGGAGCACTCTATAAGTTAAAAATGCTCTCCGAGGCCTTTTGGGGGTTTCCAGAGCGTTCTAGATGTCTAGGAAGCTCCAGGGGCCGTTCTGAGCTCTCCGGGGCTTTCTGAAGCTCTTTGAATCGTTCTAGATGTCTAGAACGCTCTGAAAGCCGTTCTAAGCTCTCGAGAGCATTCTAGAAGCTGAAAATGCTACGGAGAGCCGTTCTGAGCTCTCTGGAGCGTTCTATGATGTCTAGGAAGCTCCAGGAGCTATGAAGTGCTCCCCGGGGCCTTCTGGAGGTTTCCAGAGCGTTCTAGATATTTCGGAAGCTCCAGGTGCCGTTTTGTGCTTTCCAGGCGCCTTCTAGAGCTCTCTGGAGCATTCTGGAAGCCAAAAATACTTCGGAAGCCGTTCTGAGCTCTCCGGGGGCTTCCTGAAGGTCCATGAAGCGTTCTAGGTATTCAGGAAGTTCCAGAAACTTTGAAACACTCCCTGGAGCCTTCTGGAGGTTTCCAGAGCTCTCTAGATGTCTAGGAAGCTCCCGGGGCCGTTTTGTGATTTCCAGAGCTTTTTAGAGCTCTCTGGAGCACTCTAGAAGCTAATAATGCTCTGAATCTGAAAATTCGGAAAATTTAAATCAATGATTCTCCGGCATCCGGATAGTAGCAGACACTCTCAAATCCCGCCCTCTTCCAACCAAATCCTTTCCATTTTCAGACGACGGCGCCGCCCGTCACCGCCAGCACCTCGTGCGAAAGTTCGATCCGATGCACTTCAAGGCGTTCGACCACCTCAACTCGACGGCCGTCGTCAACGAGAGTGCGGTTGGCTCGTGGAAGGACACGTGGCAGGAGGACGTCGAGAGTGAGTCTACGTAGTGATCTACCAGCAGAAGATGCCCCCCAGAGAGCCGTGTGTGTGTGTATGTTTACCGTTCGACAACGTACTCGCTCCCGCGAGTTTACAAACTCAGCAAACCCTTCCCCCCGTGCGTTTTGACCTCAAAACGTAAGCAAAAGAACACTCGAGACACGCCAGTTGGGTTTAGACAAAGGAATGCGGCGGCGGTGCCAAGTAGAAGAAGAAGATTCTCGCGCGAGGACACGTTGGATACTGTAGCTGGGATTACTGTAGTTTAGATTACTGTAGTTGTACTTGACGACAAATTGCAGAATGGGTACTGTAGTTTAGATTACTGTAGTTGTACTTGACGACAAATTGCAGATTGGGTACTGTAGTTTGGGTTACTGTAGTTTGGGTGTACTTGACGACAAATTGCAGAATGGGTACTGTAGCTGGGATTACTGTAGTTTAGATGACTGTAGTTGTACTTGACGACAAAGTGCAGAATGGGTACTGTAGCTGGAATTACTGTAGTTTAGATGACTGTAGTTGTACTTGACGACAAGTTGCAGAATGGGTAGTCTAGCTGGGATTACTGTAGATTAGATTACTGTAGTTTAGACGTACTTGACGACAAAGTGCAGAAAGGATACTGTAGTTTGGATTACTGTAGTTTAGACGTACCTGACGACAAGTTGCAGATTTGTTAGTTAAGATAAGCGTACTGTAGTTTGGATTACTGTAGGTAACGGAAATCATCAAAACACCATACTTTACGACAAGTTGCAGAATGGATACTGTAGTTTGGATTACTGTAGTTTAAATGTACTTGACGACAAAACGCAGATTCAAGCAAAAGGCACCCAAAACACCAAATGTGACGACAAAATGCAGATTTTAGCATTAGGCGCCCGAAACACCAAATTAGACGACAAAATGCAGATTTCAGTGTCAAATTGGGAAAAAACTTCAAATTTGACGACAAAATGCAGATTTGAGCATTTAATGGGAAAAAACACCAAATTTGACGACAAAATGCAGAATTTAGTATTAAATGGGAAAAAGCACCTAATTTGACGACAAAATGCAGAATTTAGTATTAAATGGGAAAAAAGCACCTAATTTGACGACAAAATGCAAATTTTAGCATTAGACCCCCGAAACACCTAATTTGACGACAAAATGCATATTTCAGTATTAAATTGGGAAAAAACACCAAGTTTGACGACAAAATGCAGAATTTAGTATTAAATGGGAAAAAAGCACCAAATTTGACGACAAAACGCATATTTTAGCATTAAATGGGGAAAAACATCAAATTTGACGACAAAATGCAGATTTTAGCATTAGGCGCCCGAAACACCAAATTAGACGACAAAATGGAGATTTCAGTGTCAAATTGGGAAAAAACATCAAATTTGACGACAAAATACACATTTGAGCAATAAATTGGGAAAAAACACCAAATTTAACGACAAAATGCAGATTTTAGCATTAGACCCCCGAAACATCTAATTTGACGACAAAATGCAGAATTTAGTATTAAAACACCAAATTGGCTAATTTGCAGGCCGAAAAACGCGTTCGCGACGCGCGGCCAACTCGTGGGACCACTACGTGGAAGTGCTCGTCGTCGCCGACACCAAAATGTACGAGTACCACGGCGGCTCGCTCGAGGACTACGTGCTCACACTCTTCTCCACCGTCGCCTCGATCTACCGCCATCAGTCGCTGCGCGCCTCGATAAACGTGGTCGTCGTGAAGCTGATCGTGCTGAAGACGGAGAACGCCGGACCGCGCATCACACAGAACGCCCAGCAGACGCTGCAGGACTTTTGCCGCTGGCAGCAGTACTACAACGATCCGGACGACGGCTCCGTCCAGCACCACGACGTGGCCATTCTGCTGACGCGCAAGGACATTTGTAGATCACAGGGCAAGTGCGACACGCTGGGACTGGCCGAGTTGGGCACGATGTGCGACATGCAGAAGAGTTGCGCCATCATCGAGGACAACGGACTGAGTGCGGCGTTCACGATTGCGCACGAGTTGGGACACGTGTTCTCGATTCCGCACGACGACGAACGAAAGTGCTCCTCCTACATGCCCGTTAATAAGGTTCGTGGGGCAGGGGGGAACTCAAAAATTGTCTTTTTCGGCTGAAATTAGCTACAACACTGCCCGGGAGAATCGATATATCTCGAGATTGATAAGAGATATCAAAAAGTTGTCAACTACAAAATTGATTATCATCAAATTTCCTACATTTTATTAGTTGACCCCTTTTTTCTATCTAGCCTGACTTTTGTGTTAGAGGCGTTCAAAATCATCTATCCATAAATCACTGATTATCTTGAAAACTAGAGGTGATATCGAAAAGTTGTCAACTGAAAACTTGTAGTCCTAGTTTTGATCTACAAGTTTGATGTTGACAACTTTTTGATATCTCTTATCAATCTCGAGATATAACAATTCTCCCGAGTAGCGTTTTAGAAGTTGCAGAATTGGTACCGTAGCTGAGAGTATTGTAGTTTGGATGACTGTAAACTTTAAAAACACTCTAATCGACGAAAAAGTGCAGAAGTTCAGATTACGGTAGTCGAACTTGACGACAAATTGCAGATTTGTTATTTTAGATAGGGTTACTGTAAATGGGATTACTGTGAGCTTCAAAACACCATACTCTACGACAAATTGCATAATGGATACTGTAGTTTGGATACTGTTTTTCCTATTACGGTAGTTTAAAAACAACAAAATTGACGATGAAACGCACAGCGTTCCCTTTGGATTACTGTAGTTTGACCTAGAAACTCAAAGCTGACGCAAAAGTGCAGAAAATGGGAAAATCAGTTGATGCATTTGATTTGACGCCAATTTGCAGAACAACTTCCACATAATGGCGCCGACGCTCGAGTACAACACGCATCCGTGGAGCTGGTCGCCGTGCTCCGCCGGAATGCTCGAACGATTCCTCGAGTGAGTTGTCGATTAGTGATCTACCAATCTCAATTAGTAATCTACCCCTCGCAGCTAGTGATCTACCTCACTCAATTAGTGATCTGTTTCTCTCAACTAGCGATCAACCTATCAGTTAGTGATCTACCTCTCTCAAGCAGTGATCTACCTCTCTAAACTAGCGATCTACCTCTCTCAATTAGAGATCTGCCTCTCTTATTTAGTGATCCGCCTCTCTCAATTAGTGATCTACCTCTCTCAACTAGCGACCAGCCTCTCAGCTAGTGATCTACCTTTCTCAATTAGCATCTACCCCTCTCAGTTAGTGATCTACCTCTCTCAATCAGTGATCTGCCTCTCTCACCTAGCGATCTGCCTCTCAATTAGTGATCTACCTCTGTTTCTCAGGAACAATCGAGGCCAAATCCAGTGTCTGTTCGATCAGCCGGTCGAGCGGCGCTACTACGAGGACGTGTTCGTGCGCGACGAGCCCGGCAAGAAGTACGACGCCCACCAACAGTGCAAGTTCGTCTTCGGACCCGCCTCCGAGTTGTGCCCCTATATGGTTTATCAGTTGTTGTCGTCTCTATCAGTAGATCAGTAGATCACTTTTGCAGCCGACATGCCGCCGTCTTTGGTGCGCAACATTCTACGGAAGCCAGATGGGCTGTCGAACTCAGCATATGCCATGGGCCGACGGGACGCCGTGCGACGAGTCCAGGAGCATGGTGAGAGGGCGATTTTCGAATTCTACGCCTCATTTGGAGCATTTTGACACTAATCATGACATGGTTTGGGGTATTTTTGGTTTTGGGCCGATTTGGGCCGAATCAGGCCGGATTAGTCCGAGAACGATGTTGTTTCTGGTTTTTATTTTCTTCTTTCGCTAATTCCACTGGAATTTCCGCGTTTTTCTGAGATATACCGATTTAGGCCGATTCAGGCCGATTCAGGCCGAATCAGGCTCGAATAAGCCCAAATAGACTGTAAATTGATTTCTGCGCGATTTCTACGCTGATTTTAGTGTTTCTCATCGAAAATCGACTTACCAGCACTTCTAGGCCTTAATGGGCCTAAACGGGCTTCAACGGCCTGATTCGGCCTGAAATCAAAATTTCTCAATTTTTTCCAATTTTCAGCAGTTGGGCCGATTTGGGCCGATTTAGGCCGATTCGGGCCTTATCGGGCTTACTACCGAAAAATCGCTAAAATTACTGTTTTAGGTGTTTTAAAGGCTCACAATCAACACTGCAAAGCTCAAAAATCATTTCAGGCCAACTCAGGCCAATTCGGGCCTAATCCAGGCCCGAATCGGCCCAAAATCAAAACCCCATCAATATTAGTATCAAACGGCTCCAAATCACTTGTAGATCACTAAAATACGTCTCGAATCTTGCAGTTCTGCCACCACGGAGCGTGCGTTCGTCTGGCGCCCGAATCGCTGACCAAAGTCGACGGCCAATGGGGCGATTGGCGTGCGTGGGGCGAGTGCAGCCGCACGTGCGGCGGCGGTGTGCAGAAGGCGCTCAGAGATTGTGATAACCCAAAGTGAGTGATCCTTATCAGTGATAAGGAACCGGGGAATGAGAGGAGGAGGTTGTGAGTGGTCATTCAGAAGGTACCCAACAGAGATATTATGATTGGAAGAGGTATTTTAGTAGAGAAATTGCTTTTTTTTGGCTTCAAAAATGGATTTTTTGGCTGAAAGTAGCTGCTCTCAGGAGCTGTTCAGGCTTCCACTATAACACTGCCCGGGAGAATGATTATATCTGGAGATTGATAAGAGATATCAAAAAGTTGTCAACTGGAAACTTGTAGTCCTAGTTTTGATCTACAATTTTGCTGTTGACAACTTTTTGATATCTCTTATCAATCTCGAGATATAATGATTCTCCCGGGCAGAGCTCTCCTCGGAAAACTTTTTTTTTGGAAACGTTTTTTTTCGGTTTCAAAAACAAAATTCAAGGAAATTGGAATTTTTGCAATTATTTCATGGTAGCGATTACTAGAAAAAATTGAAAAAAATTTAATTTGCAAAAAATATTGAAAATTGAAAAAAAAATTTTTTTTTTTGTGAATTTTTCGATTTTTTTTAAATTTCCAGTTTTTTCACTAAAAATCAAGTTTGTTTGGCTAGCTGTTCCGTAATAAATAGCCATGTAATAAAAAATAGTATTAAAAGTGAAATTTGAAAAAAAAAATTGAGAATTGAAAAAAAAAATTTTGTGCATTTTTCGGATTTTTTTAAAAAATTTTCAGCTTTTCACTAAAAATGTTTCAAGAAGCTCCACTAAATTGTCAGAATTTTCCAAGACTCTCAGCAAGTCTTGAAGCCCTTCCAGAAACTGAGGTGATATCAAAAAGTTGTCAACAGCAAACTTGTAGTCCTATTTGTGATCTACAATTTTGCAGTTGATAACTTTTTGATATCTTTTATCAGTCTCAAGATAAGGAGCCATTTTGATAAGGCGTCCGATAATAGAAGCTCCAAACGGCTTCAAAATCTCCAATTCTTGCAGACCGCGCAACGGCGGCAAGTACTGTGTGGGCCAACGCGAGCGCTATCGGTCGTGCAACACGCACGAGTGTCCCTGGGACACGCAGCCGTTCCGCGAGCTCCAGTGCGCCGAGTTCGACAACACGGACATCGGGATCCAGGGCGTCGCGTCGCACAACACCAACTGGACGCCAAAGTACACGAATGTGGCGTCGAACGAGCGCTGCAAGCTGTACTGTCGGCTGTCGGGCAGCGCGGCGTTCTACCTGCTCGCGGACAAAGTGGTCGACGGGACGCCGTGCGACCGCAACGGCGACGACATCTGCGTGGCGGGGGCGTGCATGCCCGCCGGCTGCGACCATCAGCTGCACTCGTCGCTGCGCCGGGACAAGTGCGGCGTGTGCGGCGGCGACGATTCGAGTTGTAAGGTCGTCAAGGGACACTTCAACGAACAGGGCACTTTCGGCTACAATGAGGTGATGAAGATACCCGCCGGATCGGCCAATATCGACATTCGGCAGAAGGGATACAACAATATGAAGGAGGACGACAACTACCTTTGTGAGTTTGTGTGCCGAACGATGCTCCACACTTACGGCATTTTGGAGCATCGTTCGAACGAAATCAGTACTTTCTTCGGGTTTAGTACGATGCTCCACACTTACGGCATTTTGGAGCATCGTTCTGAATGAAATCAGTACTTTCTTCGGATCTAGTACGATGCTCCACACTTACGGCATTTTGGAGCATCGTTTGAACGAAATCAGTACTTTCTTCGGATTTAGTACGATGCTCCACACTTACGGCATTTTGGAGCATCGTTCTGAATGAAATCAGTACTTTCTTCGGATCTAGTACGATGCTCCATACTTACGGCATTTTGGAGCATCGTTTGAACCAAATCGGTCTAGTATGATGCTCCGGAATTCCGAAAAAAATTGCATTTCTCCGGACGTTCCGGAAATTTTTTGAAAAATAACAAAAAATACCGGAAAATTTTTTTCACGATTTCGGAATTTTTGGAATTTTCGGAAAATTTTCGGAAAATTTTTGGGAAAAATTCGACAGTTTCCGGAATTTTTTATAAACTATTCTGGAATTTCCGGACGAATTTATTGAACGGTTCAAAATTTCCGGAAAATTTTTTAATGGTTCGGAATTTTTGGGAGTATTTTTGAAAAATACCAAAAATACCGGAAATGGTTTTTCACGATTTTGGAATTTTTGGAAAATTTTAGGAACCAATCCGGAATTTCCGGAAAAAATTTTCCAAAAATTCCGAAATTTCCGAAAAAAATTTTTTTGAAAATTTTTGAAAAATTTCGGAAGGTCCGAGGAAATTTTTTTTGAACCAATACGGAACTTCCGGAATATCCCGAAATTGTTTTTTCACGATTTCGGAATGTCCGGAATACTTGTAACCAACCCGGTTTTCTGGAAAATTTTTGGAAAATTTCGGAAAAATCAGAAAAAAATTAAAAAAAAAAATTTTTTTTTTTTGAAAAATTTTTAAAATTTTTAAAAATTTTTCTTCAAACATCGATTTTGCAGCGCTACGAACGGCAAACGGTGAATTCCTGCTGAACGGTCACTTCCAAGTGTCGCTGGCCCGGCAACAAATCGCCCTCCAGGACACTGTGCTCGAGTACTCCGGATCGGACGCCATCGTGGAGCGGATCAACGGAACGGGTCCGATCCGCAGCGACATCTACGTGCACGTGCTGTCGGTGGGCAGCCATCCTCCGGATATCTCCTACGAGTACATGACGGCCGCGACGCCGAATGCGGTCGTGCGGCCGATGCACGCGCACTTGTTCCTCTGGCGACTCTCGGATCAGTGGACTGATTGTGATAGGGCGTGTCGGGGGCAGCAGACGAAGAAGTTGATGTGCATGGACATGAACAGCCACCGACAGACCAACGAGCGACACTGCCACAGTGTACGACCCAAACAGCCGACGAGGATGTGCAATATCGACTGCTCGACGAGGTATGCAAGTGCGCTCTGTTGCGAAAATCATCTATATCTTGAGATTGATAGGAGATATCAGAAAGTTGTCAACTGCAAACTTATTGTCCTAGTTTTGATCTACAAGTTTCCAGTTTACATATTTTTGATATCTCTTATCAATCTCCAGATATAGATGATTCTCCGGCAGCATTTGGGATGTGGGGGCTCTACTCGAGGAAATACAGTAGCCCGAGAATAATTCATTATATCTCGAGATTGATAAGAGATATCAAAAAATTGTCAACTGCAAACTTGTAGATCAAAACTAGGACTATAAGTTTGCAGTTGACAACTTTTTGATATCTCTTATCAAATCTCAAGATAATCGGTGATTTATGGATAGATGATTTTGGACGCCTCTAACATAAAAGTCAAGCTAGATAGAAAAAAGGGGTCAACTAATAAGATGTAGGAAATTTGATGATAATCAATTTTGTAATTGACAACTTTTTGATATCTCTTATCAATCTCCAGATATAATGATTCTCCCGGGCAGAGCTCTCTTCGCTTGCTAGGTGGCATCTGAAATTTTGGAAAATTTTATTTTCGGTTTCAAAAAAAAATTTCAAGAAAAACGAAAATTTTGCAAATGTTACGACTTGATTTTGAAAAGAAAACAAAAATGAAAAATTTTTTCTGTGAATTTTTTTATTCGTTTACTGATTTAAAAAAATCTGGAAAACTTGAAATTTAGAAAACAAATTTTTATTTAGTGTTTCACAATTTATTTCTGAAATCATGAAAACGTTTTGAAAATCATTTACGAGCACATAGGACTAAGGACTAATCCCAAATGCTGCCCGGGAGAATGATTATATCTCGAGATTAATAAGAGATATCAAAAAGTTGTCAACTGCAAATTTGTAGTTCTAGTTTTGATCTACAAGTTCTCAGTTGACAACAATTTGATATCTCTTATCATTCTCGAGATATAATGATTCTCCGGCAGCGTTTTTTCGAGGAAATACAAAAAATCAACAAAAAAATTGCAGATGGATAACCGAAGACATCTCCATCTGTTCGGTCAAATGCGGCTCCGGCCAGAAGCGTCAACGTGTCTCGTGCATAAAACAAGAGAAAGACCGTCAGCAACCAGTCCAAGAGTCGCTGTGCGACGCGGCCGCCCGTCCCTCCGAGTACACCACCTGCTACATCGACTGCTCCGGCCGCAAGTGGACCTACACCGAGTGGTCCGGCTGCTCGGAGACGTGCGGCTCCACCGGCAAGATGTCGCGGAAGGCGTCGTGCCAAGACGGCGCGGGCCGTCGAGTCGAAGAGCACCTGTGCGGGCTCAAGGAGCCAGTGGAACGCGAGTGCAACCGGATCCCCTGCCCAAGATGGGTCTACGGCCACTGGTCCGAGTGCTCGCGGAGCTGCGACGGCGGCGTCCGCATGCGACACGCGCAGTGCCTCGACGCGGCCGACCGCGAGACGCACGCGGCGCTGTGCGGAACGGCGCACACGCACGAGCAGTGCAACGAGGTCACGTGCACGTGGTGGCACTTTGGCCCGTGGTCCGAGTGCTCGGCGACGTGTGGAGACGGCGTCCAGTGGCGCGAGGCCAACTGCACCGACCGACACGGCAACCAGCTGCCCGAGGGCCGATGCCTGAAGACGGAACGCATCGCGACGAAGCCGTGCCATCGGGAGGCGTGCCCCAAGTACAAACTGGGCGAGTGGTCGCCGTGCTCCGTGAGCTGCGAGGACGGATGGTCGTCGCGGAGGGTGTCCTGCGTCGCCGGCAACGGGTCAGACGTCGACATGTCGCTGTGCGGACCGTCCACGGATCGGCCCGCCTCTCATCAGACGTGCAATTTGGGATCGTGTCCGTTTTGGAGGACCACCGATTGGGGACCCGTGAGTTTTTGGGGGAATTTTGGAAGATAAATTAGAATTTGAAAAAAAATTGTTTTTTTAAATTTTTTTTTTCTGAATTTTTGCATCACCTAGACTTGATAAGGAGAATTGATAGTAAATCACGGAAATTGGAAAAAAAAATTTCCGAAAAAAAAAAATTTTTTTTGAATTTTTTGAAAGTTGAAAAAAATTGAAAAAATTGAAAAAATTGAAAAAAAAACATTTTTTTCCAATTTTTTCCGATTTCAATTTCGCGCATTTTGCTTCTTATGCTGCATCACCTAGACTTGATAAGGAGAATTGATAGTAAATCACGGAAATTGGAAAAAAAATTTCCGAAAAAAAAAACATTTTTTTTTTGAATTTTTTTAAAGTTGAAAAAAATTGAAAAAATTGAAAAACATTTTTTTTCCAATTTTTTCCGATTTCAATTTCGCGCATTTCGATTTTTTGCGTATTTCGTGCATTCCATTCCTAATAACGAAAATTGGATTTTTTTGAAAAAAAAAAGAGAAATTTTTTTTTTGAATTTTTTTTTTCGCACATTTTGCACTATTCTAACAGCTAAAAAGCCCTTGGGATTTTGCATTTTGTGAATTCCTAGGATTGATAAGGAGATTCAACATGATAAGGAGAATTGATAATGAATCACGGAAATTGGAAAAAAAAAATTTTTTTTTTGAATTTTTTTTAAGTTGAAAAAAATTGAAAAGAAATTGGAAAAAAAAAAAATTTTTTTCAATTTTTTCCAATGTGCTCTTATAATTATTGAAATGCGTAACTGAAAAAAATTTCTGAAAAATGTGAAACTGAAAATATTTTTTTTTAATTCTATTTTTTTTCAAAAAAAAAAAACGAAAATTCTAGAAATTTAAAAAATGAGAAAATATTTATCATAATATTAATTTCAAAAATTGAAAAAAAAAATAATTCCAAATAAAAATTTTCGGAAAAATCAAATGAAATCAGCCGTTATTTTGGAGCGTCGTACTAACTTTGTCTAGAACCGTCCGTTTTGGCTCAAATTTCATGGAGAATCAGTTTTAGACAACAGAAAGATGGTCAACTAGTCCCTATGGTCGAAATCCAGAAATTTGAATTTTTGGGATTTTTCGAAAAAAAATTTAAGAAAATTTTTTTTTCAAACAATTGAAAAATTTCTAATTTCACTGCAATACCCAAAAATCGTGATCTACATAGTTCAAGGACTGTGTCCATCAATTTTGAGCCCAATCTGACCAATTTTGGCCGAATTGGAGTCAAATTTCAGTACGATGCTCCGAAATTCCGCTGAAGTTTTAGTGAAGGATTAGCGTTAAAATCAGAAAATTCGATGAAATAACATAAGAAAATTGGAAATTCCGATGCAATTCTAGCTGAGAAATGTTTTTTCAAATGCTAAATGGGAAAAAAAAATTTTTTTTGAAAATTTAAAAAAAAAATTTTTTTTTTTCATTTTTTTAGTACGATGCTCCGAAAGGACGCGTGATGTTCTAGAGTGATTTTTTGTGTAGATCACTAAAAAACGGTCCTAATCATCCATTTTTTGCAGTGCTCCGTGTCGTGCGGCGTCGGCCATCGAGAACGGACCACCGAGTGCATCTACCGTGAGCAGTCCGTGGACGCGAGCTTCTGCGGGGACACAAAGGTCCCAGACACCCGCCAGCCGTGCCATCTGCTGCCGTGCACCACCTGGAAACCGTCCCAATGGTCGCCGTGCTCGGTCACTTGCGGTTCTGGCGTCCAGACGAGGAGTGTTCAGTGCACACGTGGCACCGACGCCACTGTCGTCGTCGATGAGTATTTTTGTGATCGGGTGAGAGAGATTTGAATTTTAAAAAAAAAATTTGAAATTAAAAAAAAAAAAAAATTTTCAAAATTATCCAAAAATTTTTTTTTTTTTTTTTTTTGGAAAATTGCATTTCGAATTGAAAATAACATTTCTAAGCTGAAATTGAATTGGAATTTCAAATTTATTTCTTTTTTGCCCATCGAATTTTCCTGATTTTAACGCTATCCGGAATTTCGGAGCATCGTACTGAAATTTCACTCCAAATTGGCTTAAATTGATCAGATTGAGCTTGAAATTGATGAACAAGTTTCTAGAATCATGTAGATCACGATTTTTGCGATTTCAGAGTGAAATTTGAAATTTTTTGAGATTAAAAAAAATTATTTTAAAAAACTTTTCAAAAAATCTCGAAATCTCAAATTCTTGAATTTCGACCCTGGGCACAAATTCAACATGACCAATTTTTCAGTGGTAGATCATTTTCCCAATTTTCTGTTAGGGTTTTGTCGGATTTTCAAAAAAAAAATTTCAAAAAATCAAGTTTTTCAATTTTTCCAGTGGTAGATCATTTTTCCAATTTTCTGTAAAACCGCGAACTATTGGAAACTCAAATGCTTAAAATTGTTTCTATAACTAAGAGTTTTTGTAGGATTTTCAAAAAAAATTTTAAAAATCTGATTTTTGGATCATCACCAATTTTTCCAGTGGTAGATCATTATTGTTGCAAATCTTCCAGAACACCCGTCCCCGAGAGAAGAAGCAGTGCGAGAAGGACGCGTGTGGCAGTGGTCGTCTCTCCTCCGCCCGTCTCCAAGCCGACGTTCCGCCGATCCGCTGGGCCACCGGTCCGTGGACGGCCTGCTCGTCCACGTGCGGCAACGGAACCCAACGCCGTCTCCTCAAGTGCCGTGACCACGTGCGCGAGCTGCCCGACGAGTACTGTCACCATCTGGAGCGGGAGGTGTCGGAGCGGAAGTGCCGCGTGAGGGACTGCTCCTACTGGAAGACGGCCGACTGGGAGCCGTGTGCGGCCGCGTGCGGAACCCACGTGCAGCAGGCGAGGGACGTGACGTGTGTGAGTGCCGATGATCACGGGAGGACCGTCCTCAGGGACACCGACTGCGATGTGCAGAAGAGGCCGCCCAGTGCCAGGAACTGCCGATTGGACCCGTGTCCCAAGGGCGAGGAACACCTCGGATCGTGGATCATCGGCGACTGGGGAAAGGTACGCTTGACGCTTTTCTCGTGTCTTGACGCGTTTCTGGTCACTTGAAGCTTTTCCCGTCACTTGACACGCTACTGGTGCGATTTCCGTGGCTTGACGCATATCGGGTGTATTCTGCGCGATCTCCTTTCCTTGACTCAGTTTGAGTGCCATTTGGCGGTTTTCCGGTCACTTGACACGCTTCTGGTGTCTTTGCGCGTTTCTGGTGTCTTTAGCGGTTCGATTGCTAGATGATTCTTGCCCCTATTTTAGTGTTTTTTTTGCTGCCTCGTAATGTTACACCTCGTAATGGCTATTTTGACGTAAAATTCGCTATTTTTGGCGTCCAGGACATAATTCTAGCCTTTTGTGCGTCTCTGGGGCTATTGGCACAATTTCAGTGTTTTGGCGCTATCCTAGTGTCCTGGCGCAATTCTAGTGCTATTAGTGCTCTTTGCCCTGCTTCCACTAAACACTTCTTTCATCTGTCTCTAATCCATTTCTTCTCGAGGTAGATCACTACCAAGACACCAGTGATCTCTCTCTCTCTCTACCATTATTAGTGATCTCTCTCTACCATTATTAGTGATCTACCTCTACCATTTTCCAGTGTTCCGAGTCGTGTGGCGGCGGTTGGCGTCGTCGGAGTGTCTCGTGCACATCGCCTTCGTGTGACGAGAACCGTCGGCCCAAAATGTACGACAAGTGCAACGAGCACCACTGTCCGCCCCTCACCAACAACTCGTGGCAGATCTCCCCGTGGACACATGCAAGTTTTACTTTTTTCTAAAAAAAAATCGGATTCTTACCAAAAATCGGATGAAAAAATTGGAAAATTGGCGCCAAATTCAAAAATCGTCCCCTCTACCACGCGTAACCCTTATCAATTGCAGTGTTCGGTGTCGTGCGGCGGTGGGGTGCAACGTCGTCGGATCTGGTGCGAAGACGTGCTGTCGGGACGGAAACAGGACGACGCCGAGTGTGGGGCGGAGACGAAACCGTCGGAACGTCGCGACTGCGAGATGCCGCCGTGCCGCCGCGTCGCGATGACGTCATCGCCGTCTGCTGCCGCGCGGAAAGACCCTTCCGCGTCCGCTTCCGCTTCCTCGCTTCTTTCTTCTTCTTCTTCTTCGCAACCTATCCTTCCGCCCGTCGTCTCCTGGCAAACTTCGGCATGGAGCGCGGTACGTAACCCTTCTTCTTCTTATTCTTCTTCCACTTCTAATCTCAATCCGCCACGTCTTCCGCACCCTCCGACGAGGCGGCGCAAAAAGACGAAACGGCCGCGAGGCCATTACTATGCTTATCAAGTCAACAAGGTCTAGCTGTTTTTTTTTGTCTCGTTCGTGTTCTAGTGCTTGTTTTTTTGGTTTTTGAAGCGATTTTTTTGAATTCCTCGGTGCAAATTACCCCCGCCCCCCTCCGGGAGGCCGTAGAACCTCGTTTCACAAGACCGTTATTTCGGAGCGTCGTACTATCTTTTTTTGCTAACTCCCTCCGGAATTAGCGTATCTGGCTCAAAAATGTTCTCCAAGATGGGAAGACAATAAGAAATCGTTTAAAAATGAGTTTAGAGTGAAAAATTGAAAACTGAAATTTTCGATTTTTTTTTGAGAATTTTTTTTTTTTCAAAAAAAATTATTTTTTGATTTTTTACGCACCAAATCGAGTTTATAAGTGTTGAAAAATAAGAACAAAAAATCCTGAAACAGAAAAAAATTGGGAAAATTTAAAGTGTTCCTAAATTTTTTGAAAAAAAAATTTAAATTTTTTTTTCAATCCTTTTTCAAAAATTTAAACCTTTCCGATTTCCAAAATTCTATTTATGTCTAATTCTGTTGATCATTTTCAAACCCAATTTGTGATAAGAAATTAAAATTAAAATTTAATTTGATTTTTGCAAAAAAAAATTTTTTCAAAAAAAAATTTGTTTTTCCAATTTTCAATATTTCACCCTAAAATCAATTCCATCATGTTTCTCATGTCTTTCCCATCTTGTAGATCATTTTTGAGCCCAATCCCGCGATTGCTCGCAAAGTTAGAAAAATAGTGTCAGTACGACGCTCCGAAATTCCGCCGCATCGAAAAACCGCTTCAAACGTCCGTTGTCCGTGTGTTTCTCTGTTCACCATCTGTCACTATGCTTTTCCATGTGTTTTAGCTCAAATCTTTCGAATTTTTTCTACTTTTTCAACAACAAAACTGCCGATTCGGGTAAACCCACCATATTTCGCAATAGTTGCCCTTTCCCCGCCCCCGCCCCGCCCCTTTCAAAATGTGCGTTTTCTTTTTCAAAAGAATGCGTTTCCCACCCGTCCGTCCGTCCATTTCAGTTGTTTTTCGCGCTATTTTTCAAAAATCTTCCCAAAATCTCTGATCTTTCCAATTTCCCCACCCCATCCATCTTCCCGCACACACACACACACAAAACGTCCTGATATATAGCAAAATCAATCAATCACACATCCCAAAAATCAATAAATCAATAATCTATGTGTTCGTCTGTTCTTGTCGCTTATGCATGCCCACCCACCGTCGTTCTCTCGAGTTTTGGCCGTTTTCCGTCTAGGTGAGCACTATTTTCGGTTTTTTCATGTCCCACGTGTCTGTATTTGGTTTGGAATGCACAAAAATGCACAAAAGTGCACAAAAATCACCTGAAAATTTGAGTTTTTCGAGTCTAGTACGACACTCCGAAATAACGGTAGAATTTACGCCCGGTTTGATGTGAATTTTCGAAATCAGCAACGTTCATCGTCCTTTTCACACTATTTCAAAGCAAAATGAGCAATTTTTTGAACTTTCGAAAATCCAGTACGATGCTCCAAAATTCCGATTTGCAAATGATCAATTTTGGTCTAATTGGGCTCAAAAATGTTTTCCAAAACCGCAAAGCCACGTGGATTCTGGTTTTCGTGTTTTTGAAGTAAAATTTCAGAAATTGAAAAAAAAAAATTTTTTCAAAAATTTTCGAAAAAATCCCATTTTTCAAATTTCTCTTTCTACCTCTATTTCTTTTATTGTTTTTAGTTTCCCGAGTTAGATTTCTACAATTTTTGAGCCATTTTTTCATTATTATAAAATTTTTTTTAAAAACATAAAAATTCGAAGATAAAAAAATAGTGAAAAAAAAATTTTTTTTCAAAAATTTTCGAAAAAATCCAATTTCTCAAATTCCACTTTCTATATCTATTTCTAATTGTTTCCAGTTTTCCACTTCAAATTTCTACAAATTTAGAGCATTTTCTTATTATTAAAATAAAAAAACATAAAATTTCAATGTGAAAAAAAAATTATAACTTTTTTTTAATTCGAAAAATCCAAAAATTGTGAGAATACAGTATCCAGACACCCCCCTCTATTTCTTATTGTTTTTAGTTTTTTTTCTATAAATTTAGAGCATTTTCTTATTATTTTAAAAAAATTTTGAAAATTAAAAAAAAAAAAAAATTCAAAGGTAAAAAAAATTTTGAAATTTTTTTCCAAAAATTCTAAAAAAATACAGTATCCAGACACCCAATTCCTACCGTAATCCCCATCCATCTCTCTTTCTCTCTAATAAAAGAATCCCTCTCTTTGGAGTTCCCCCCCCCCAAATAACCCATTTTCCCCCCGATTTTCTACAGTAACCCTTTCAGTGTTCGGCCAAGTGTGGTCGAGGGACGAAGCGGCGGGTGGTCGAGTGTGTGGACACTGTGCTCAATGTGACCGTGGCCAGTACACGGTGCGATCAGCCGAAGAAGCCCGTCGAGGAGATCCGATGCCGCACCAAACACTGTCCCCGGTGGAAGACGAACGCTTGGAGTGCGGTAGGTCAAAACATGGATGTTAGATTTGGAATCAGCGAGGTTGAATTACCCTGGGGCTTTTCTGAAATTTTTTTTGATTTTTCAAAAAAAAAATTTAAAAAAAAAATTTTTTTATTTAATTTTTTTTTCAAAAAATTTCAAAAATTCAAATTTTCATATTTAGACCTTAATGACAATTTAGACCTGTTTCCAGTTGTCCACACGGTTTCTCCATAAAGTCAGAGCCAAAACTGACGATTCTAGAAAAAGTTATGATGCTCCGAAAATTTTTGATTATTTTTTTCAAATTTTTTTCAAAAATTTTCAAAAATTTTCAAAAATTCAAATTTTCATATTTTGACCCTAATGACAATTTAGACATGTTTACAATTGTCCACACTGTTTCTCCATGAAATTTGAGCCAAAATAGACGATTCTAGACAAAGTTAGTACGATGCTCCGAAATAACGGGGGGGGGGTTTTCATTTCCAGGGCTCAATGATCTTTTAGGGTTTTAGGTTTTTACATGACTTGGTTTCTCAATTTTCCGAAATTCTATCGCAAAATCTGAAGATTTTTGATTTTTTGAAAAAAAAAAATTTTTTTTTCAAATATTTTTTCAAAAAATCCCAAAAATTCAAATTTTCATATTTTGACCCTAACGACAATTTGGACATGTTTCTGATGTTTGCAACTGATCCTCCACAAAATTTGAGCCCGGACGGGCCCTTCTAGACAAAGTTCAGTACGACGCTCCGAAATAACGGCGGCATTTTCAGCGTTTCCCTAAGCGCCCACAGGGGGTTTTTTGACATGCTGATTTCGAAAATGGCCTCGAAATCCCCTCAAACCGCACCGTTTTTGCAGTGCTCCGTGACATGTGGCCGTGGAGTCCGTCGGAGGGACGTCAAGTGTTACCGTGGTCGGAAGAACGTTGTGAACGATACGGAGTGCAATCCGAAGACCAAACTCAACTCGGAGGCCAACTGTTTCCCCGTCTCGTGTCCTGCGTACCGCTGGAACGCCACTCCGTGGAGCAAGGTACTGTAGGATTACTGTAGGATTACTGTAGGGCTACTGTACTTTTCAGTGAGATGCTAGCGTTGATTCTAGTGCCTTAAAGAGCCAATTGTCATTTTTTTGTTAGCAATATTCGAGATTTCCTCAAAATAATACCGCATTTCGTCGAATAACGCGAATAGAGCGGCACCCCTACCGGAGAATGATTATATCTCGAGATTGATAAGAGATATCAAAAAGTTGTGAACAGAACATTTGTAGATCAAAACTAGGACTACAAGTGTGCAGTTGACAACTTTTTGATATCTCTTATCAATCTCGAGATATATCGATTCTCCGGCAACGTTTGAGGAATGTGGCAAAAAAATGTTTAATGTTAGGATTTTTGATGTTATGAATTTCAAAAATTCCCGAAACAGGAAAAAATGTTGTTTTGCATTTTTCTTGTATTTTTTTCGTTCAAAACACTGAAAACGGTTTTTTTGAAATTTATTTTGAATTTTAGAATTTTTTTAAATCCCAAAAAATCAACATTATTATAGAAAAGAATCTTTTTTTTTTAAATGTTTTCTTTCTGAAATTTTTAAAAAACAGAAAAAATCTAAAATCCGATTTTCAAATTTTTTTTTCTCTAATCTTCTTTTATTGAAAAATTCTGAAATTTTCTGAGAACCAAAAATTTCAAAAATGCAAAAATTTTTTAAAAATAATTTTTAGAAATACAAAAATAAACGAAAATTATCGAAAAATCAATAAATCTCAAAATTTTAGAAAAAAAAATCGATTTTTTTTCTGAAAATTTCCTCTAATTTTCTAATTTTTTTGACATTTATGTGGATTTTTAGAATTTTTTTAAATTCCAGAAAATCTACATTTTCATAAAAAAATTTTAAAATACAGAAACATTCTAAAAATCCTTTTTTCAATTTTTTTTTCTCTAAATAATTTTCAAGAAAATTTTTTAAATAATTCTGAAATTTTCTGAGAACCAAAAATTTCGAAAATGCAAAAATTTTTAAAAATGAATTTTTAAAAATACAAGAAAAAGTTTTAAAAAAATTTAAAAAAATCCATAAAACTAAAAATTAAAAAAAAAACATAGTTTTTTTAAAACTAATTTCGATTCAGATTTTTAAATTCCAAAAAATCTGCATTTTTATGGAAATTAAAAAAAAAAAAAATTTTTCAAACATTGAAATTTCAAAATAATTCTGAAAATCAATCATTCAAAAATTCGAAAATTCTGAAATTTTTTTGAAACATTAAAACCATTTTAAAAATACAAAAAAAAACCAAAAAAATTCAAAAAATCAATAAATCTCAAAAAAATGTGAGAAAAAAAAATCCATTTTTAATAATTTTTTTTGCAGTGCAAAGACGAATGTGCACGTGGACAGAAACAGACGCGTCGTGTCTACTGTATGAGTAATTCGGGTAAACGGGCGGCCCCCCGGATGTGTGAATCCGATGAGGCGCCCGTTTCGGAAAAAGAGTGCGACACGAGGAACTGCCCCTACGAGTGGGTGCCGGGCGATTGGCAGACGGTACGTTTCGAAATTTTTTTATTTAAATTTCAAAAATGGAAGTTTGGATGATTTTTAAGGTAAAAAAATTGATTTTTCAAAAAAAAAATTTTCTTTTAATTTTTCGAATTTTTCAAAATTTTCAAAATTTTTCAAATTTTCCACACGGGGGTTCCAGGCGATTGGCTGACGGTAAGACGGTTTTTTTTTAAAATTTTTCAACGGAAATTTTTATTTGAATGGAAATTCAGACGATTTTTGAAGTGAAAAAAAATGTGATTTTTCAAAAAAAAAAATCAATAATTTTTCGAATTTTTCAAAATTTTCCAATTTTTCGGGTGCCGGGAGATTGGCAGACGGTAGGGTTTTTTGCATTTGTTTAAAAATGTATATTTAAATAGAAACTCAGACGATTTTTGAAGTGAAAAAAATGTGATTTTTCAAAAAAAAATTTTTTTTTTTTTAATTTTTCGAATTTTTCAAAATTTTCCAATTTTCCACACGGGGGTTCCGGGCGGTTGGCAGACGGTAAGGGTTTTTTTGTTGCTATTTTTAACGGAAATTATAAAATAGGAAATTTGGATGGTTTTTAATGTGAAAATCATGTTTTTAAGAAAAAAAGTTTTTAATTAAGAAAAAAAAAGTTTGTTATTTTTTGAAACAATTTAAAAAGTTTTTTTTTCAATTTTAAAATTTTTTGTGGATGCTAAGACCAAACTTGAAATTGAAATTGTATTCTGAAGTATTTGAATCGAACAAATTTTGAAACTGAAAAAAAATAAAAAATTTTGAAAAAAAAAGTTTTTTTGGAATTTTTCAAAATTTTCCATACACAGGGCTATTTCCTTCGTAGAATAAGAAAATCAACTCAATTTCCCCTTGGAAACATCCAAAAAACCGTAAACTGGAATGTTAAACGAAAAGTTTGAAACTGGGAAAAAATTTTTAAAATTAAAAAAAAATTTCAAAATGTCCTTATTTTTAATACACACGGGTATTCTCCCTCGTAGAATCTGAAAATGACCTTCATTTCCCTCTGAAAACATCCGAAAATACCGTAAACTGGGAAGAAAAAGAAAACATTTTTGAAAAAAAAAATTTTTTTTTTGGAATTTTCAAAAAATGTATAGAAATTTCCAATTTTCTATACATCGGGCTATTTTCCCTCGTTGAATAAAAAAAAATAACCTCAATATTTCTCTTAAAACATCTAAAAATCCGTAAACCTGAAATTTTAACGAAAATTTTGAAACTGGGAAAAAATTTTTGAAAATTAAGAAAAATATTTTTTTCGAATTTTTTCGAAATTTCAAGATGTCCTTATTTTTAATACACATGGGGATTTTCTCTCGTAGAATTTGAAAATGACCTTCATTTCCCTCTGAAATCATCTAAAAATCCGTAAACTGGGAAGAAAAAGAAAAAAATTTGAAAAAAAAAAAATTTTTTTTCGAATTTTTTCAAAATTTTACCATTTTCCAATTTTCCATGCACAGGGCTATTTTCCCCCGTAAAATCTGGAAATGACCTTCATTTTCCTCTGAAAACATCTAAAAATCCGTGAACTGGAAATTTTAGCGAAAATTTTGAAACTGGGAAAAAATTCTAAAAATTAAAACAAAAAAAAAATTTTCGAATTTTTTCGAAATTTCAAAATGTCCTTATTTTTAATACACATGGGTATTTTACCTCGTAGAATCTGAAAATGACCTCCATTTCCCTCTGAAAACATATAAAATTCCGTAAACTGGAAGAAAAATGTTGAAAAAAAATTTTTTTTTGGAAGTTTTTCAAAATTTTCCCATTTTCCCATTTTTCCAATTTTCCGTACACATGGGTATTTTCCCCCGTAGAATCCAAAAATGACCTCCATTTCCCTCGAATCCTTATGATTCCCCTTGAAAACGTCCAAAAATGATGTTTGCAGTGTTCGAAGTCATGCGGAGAAGGGGTGCAAACGCGCGACGTCACCTGCCACCGGAAGCACGCCCACAACTCGTCGATGCCCATTTTCTTCGTTCTGGAAGACGAGCCGGCGGTGCCGAAGGAGAAGTGCGAGGCGTTCCCGAAACCCATAGAGAGCCAGAGTTGCGAGTTGAATCCGTGCGACGCCGAGTTCAAGTGGACTTTTGGACCGTGGGGAGAGGTTCGTGGAAAGCGTCAGAGAGCTGAAATTTTCAGAACATTATTCTAGATCACTTGACTATTTCCTGTCCAAGTTTCAGCTCAATTGGAGCATTTTGAGCCAAGTTATAGTGTCCTAACTTCAAATGAGCATAACTCGGCTCTAAATGCTCCATTTGAGCCCAGACTTGGACAGGAAATAGTCAAGAGGTCTGAAATTTAGCTTCAAAAATTTCAGGACTCTATTCAAAATTTTCATGGAATTACGTTGTCTGGAAATTGACTGAAACTCAAATGTCGAAATTTCCTTCTTTAATCAACTTTGAGGTCATGTACCTCATCTGAAATTGCAGATATCAATCTGAAATTCTCAGAACATTAATTTAGATCACTTGACTGCTTCCAGTCCAAGTTGGAGATCAAATGGAGCATTTTGAGCCAAGTTATAGTGTCCTAACTTCAAATGAGCATAACTCGGCTCTAAATGCTCCGATTGAGCTGGGATTTGGACAGGGAATAGTCAATGGGACTAAAAATGTGTACTCAACGTTTCAGAATCATAGCTGAGAAGTCATAGCTGAAAATTTGTCTGAAAATCGACGAATCCAACGAAATCACTTTTTTTCCAATTTTCCCGGACGGGGGTAATTTCCACATGTAGAATTTGAATTTTTCACTGAAAATCATCAAAAACCAATCAATCCATCCAATAATTGTTCCAGTGCTCTCAAAATTGCGGCCAGGGAATCCGTCGGCGGCGCGTGAAATGCGTCGCCGAAAGCGGTCGACGTGTGCCTCGGATCCATTGCAAATCGAAGAAACCGCGACGGACGCAGTACTGTTTCGAGAAGAATTGTGAGTTTTTTCATGTGAAAGGCCTTGGAAAATAGTACAAAATGATAAAAGTGCGAAAAAAATGAAAAAAATTGAAAAAAATGGGTATTTACGTTTTTTATCTGAAAATTTCAGCACTTCAAAATCATTTTCAGATATAAGTTTCTTCACAAAAAATGCTCAGAAAAACATTCTCTATCGAATGGTTTTTGTTGCATAAAAATCGGAGTACATTTTTGAAAATCGATATCACTGATATCGATTTTTGATCCGCTACCCAATTTTTTAGGGTTTTGTACACATTTTTATTCGATAGGTCATCAAAAATAGTACCCCAAACCAGAATCATCTTCTTTATTATCGACAATAAGATTATTTTAAAATATGAAAAAAGATTTTCAGATAGAAAATGCAAATTTTCAGCACTTTAAAAAATTGCTAAAATTAGGGTGTCAACCGAAAAAATGCTCTAAAACATTTGCTCTATCGAATGGTCAAAGAATTATCAAAATCGGTTCACGGAGAAAAAAGTTAGGATTTTAAATTTGAGAAAAAAAATAATTTTTTTTTAAATTTAAAAGTTTTTAAATTTTTTCTGAGAAGCCATAAAAACTGTACAAAAACAATGTTCTAATTTTAAAAATGCAGTCAAATTCCCGAAAACGTCTAAATTTCAAGATTTTTTTCTTTCTTTTGTTTTTTAAAAATTCCCGAAAAAAAACTCCATAAAATTCTAGAATAATCTGAAAGAATTCAAGAACAGTCTATGAATATCCCGACATGTCTTCTGATTTTTCTAGAATTTTTCCAATTTTTTTGAAAAGTTTTCATTAACAAAAAAATTTTTTCAAAAAATCCAAAAAATTTTTCTAATATTTTTTCAAGAATCTGAGAAAATTTATAAAACTTTCTGAAAATATTCTGATTTTCTGTATTTTTTCTATATTTTTCCAAAATTGGATATCAAAGTTTTCAAAAATAAGCAAGCAAAAAAAAAATTTTTTTATTAAAAAAAAAAATTTCCAATCTCGTTATCAATTAATCACTTGTTATCAGGTCTTCCGTCAACGTGTCAAGAGATCAAATCGTTCAGCGGAAAGGCCAAAGATGGCAATTACACTGTGCTTTTGGACGGTTTCACTATCCAAATATACTGCCATCAGATGAATTCGACGATTCCAAAGGCCTATTTGAACGTCAATCCGGCCACCAATTATGCAGAAGTTTATGGGAAAAAGTGGGTTTTGATTAGGTGATAATGACTATCGGATGCCTCTGAAATTGATAAAAAATCACCTGAAAAAAGCTCTGCCGGAAAATCAATATATCTCGAGATTGATAAGAGATATCAAAAAGTTGTCAACTGAAAACTTGTAGTCCCAGTTTTGATCTACAAATTTGCAGTTGACAACTTTTTGATATCTCTTATCAATCTCGAGATATACTGATTCCCCAGGACAGCGTTTAAAATTTTTTTTGAAAAACTTTTTTTCTCAAAAATCAAAAATTTTAAATTTTTTTAAACTACAAAAAAAATTGCTCAATTTTTAAAAAAAGGAGAACTTTTTTTATAGTTTTCAGATTAACTTGATTATAAAAAATACGGAAATTAAAAAAAAATTTCAAATTTTTATTTTTCTGTTTCATAAAATTTGAAATAAAAAATTGAATAAAAAAAATTAAATATTGTTATCGTTATCGTATTTCTCGATATAGCTCAATTTCAGATCAATTTTTTGTAATTAAAAAAAATGAAATTCATTTTTTTTAAAATTTTCTCAAAATTTTCCAAAAATTTTCAATTTCAAATTTTTTATTGATTTTATTTTATTTTATAAATTTATTTTTTTTCAAATTTTTATCAAAAACTTTTATTTAAAAAAAAATCACCAATCTAAAAACTTTATTTAAATTTATTCCGAAAATCTCGAAATTTCGCAAAAAAATCCAAAAAAATCCCCGAAAATCCCCCCGAAAATCCTCATTTCCTTACATTTGGCAGACTGATCTACCCGCACACGTGTCCCTATAACGGAGAGCGAAACGAGTCGTGTCTCTGTTCCGAAGACGGAGACGCCAACGCGGGATTGACGCGCTTCAGCAAGGTTCGCATCGATTTGTTGAATCGCAAATTCCATTGTGAGTTATTGATTTTTTTTTTCGAAAACAATTGTTTGCTGCAAAATTTGCAAAAAATGGTTCAAAACCCGTGAAAATCGGGCGATTTTGACGATGTTTACGTTTTGCATCATATTTGACGACAATTTGCAGAGAAATGGTTCAAAATCCGTCGAAATATAGCGATTTTGACAGTGTTTACTTTTAACATCATATTTGACACCAATTTGCAGAAAAATGATTTAAAAACCGTGAAAATCAGGCGATTTCGATGATTTGTACTTTTAACATCAAATTCGACGACAATTTGCAAAAAAATGGTTCAAAACCCGTGAAAATTTGGCGGTTTTGACGATTTTTGGGTTTTGCACTATAATTGACGACAATTTGTAGAAGATCAGTTCAAAAACCGTGAAAATTTGGCGGTTTTGACGATTTTTGGGTTTTGCACTATAATTGACGACAATTTGTAGAAGATCAGTTCAAAAACCGTGAAAATTTGGCGGTTTTGACGATTTTTGGGTTTTGCACTATAATTGACGACAATTTGTAGAAGATCAGTTCAAAAACCGTAAAAATCAGGCGATTTTCACGATTTTCGCGTTTTACATCATATTTGACGACAATTTGCAGAAAAGTGATTCAAAAATTGTTAAAATCGGGCTATTTTCACGATTTTTGCGTTTTACATCATATTTGACGACAATTTGCAGAAAAGTAATTCAAAAATTGTTAAAATCGGGCTATTTTCACGATTTTCGCGTTTTACATCATATTTGACGACAATTTGCAGAAAAGTAATTCAAAAATTGTTAAAATCGGGCTATTTTCACGATTTTTGCGTTCAGCATTGTATTTGACGACAATTTGCAGGAAACAAATTCAAAAACCGTGAAAATCAGGCGATTTTCACAATTTTCGCGTTCTACATCATATTTGACGACAATGTCAGAAAAACAAGCGATTTTGACGATTTCTGCGTTTTGCATTATAATTGACGACAATCTGTAGAAAATTAGTTCAAAAACCGTGAAAATCAGGCGATTTTCACGATTTTGCATTGAGCATCATATTTGACGACAATTTGCGGGAAAACACGTATAAATGGTTTGCAGTGAACGACTACACGTTCGCGAAGCAAGAGTACGGTATGCCGGTGCCGTACGCGACGGCCGGCGACTGTTACAGTATGAAAGACTGCGCGCAGGGACAGTTTTCGATCGATTTGAAGACGGCCGGCCTCAAAATTGTCGACGATCTGAATTGGGAGGATCACGGACATCGGACCAATTCGCGAATCGATCGCATGTTTGTGAGTGATTCTTTTTTTTGAAATATTGATTTTTTTTCAAAAATTCAAAAATTTTTCTGATTTTTTAAAATGATTTTTTACGAAATTTTTTTTTTGAACATTAAAAAAAAACCTTTACGAAGTGAAGTAAGTGAGACTAAAATCAATAATCGCAAATAAATTCATTTTGAAACGGTGAAAATTTTTAGAAAATCTAAAATTTAAAAATTTTAAAATTTTAAAATTTTAAAAAAATTAAAAATTTAAAAATTAAATTTAAAAAAATAAAAAAAGGAAATAGAAAATCTGAGTAAATTTTTAAAGTAGCAGATATTTAAATGACGAATAGAGTCTCGCAACGAGCGATTTTTGTAGGAATTTTCTGGCGATTTTTTTTTGGAAATTTAAAAAATACACAAAAAATTTCCCAATTTTCAAATTTTCAAAAAAAAAATTCCATCAGATTTTCTCAATCCGCGATAATTCTGGTGAATTTCAGAAAAAATTTATATCATAAAATGCGAGAGGAACAATTTCTTCAAAGTAATAAGTAATTGATTTTTTCCAGAAAAAAATGAAAAAATTTTGAAACGTTAAAAAATAATCGAAATTCGAAAATTTTTCCAAAATTCCAAAATTCGAGATTTCACTAAATCCGGTCTTTTTCGGGTTCTAGAATTCAGAAATCTCATTTTCTAATCATAAAAATTATCTTTTTTATGAAATTGAAAAACCAAAAAAAAAAAATTTTTGAAAAAAAAAATTAATTTTTTTCCAATTAAAAAAAAAATTGTCAATTACAAAAATCGGTCAATTCGAACCGAAAAATTCACTAATTGAACTTTCCATGAAAAATCATCGAAAAACAGGAAAAAAAAATTTTTTGAAAAAAAATCAAATTTTCATTTTTTTTCAACTTTTTAAAAATTTCCAATTCCACACAAATCGGTAAATTCGAACCTCTAGATTTCAAAAAACAGCTTCCCAAACTTCAAAAATCCCTCTAAACTGCCTCTATCCATGAAAAATCATCGAAACATCGAAAAAAAAAATCAAAAATTTTCATTTTTTTTTTAAATTTTTCAAAAAATTCGCCCATCTTAAAATCGGTCAATTTGAACCTCTAGATTTCAAAAAACAGCTTCCCAATCCTCGAAAATCCCTCTAAATCTTCCATTTTCCATGAAAAATCATCGAAAAATCGGAAAAAAAATTTTTTGAAAAAAAAAACAAAAATTTCCATTTTTTTTTAAAAATTTTTAAAAAATTCGCCAATCACAAAAATCGGTCAATTCGGACCTCTAGATTTCAAAAATCCCCTTCCCAACCCCAAATTCCAGAACAACGCAATAATCGAGGGCCACTGCGGCGGCTACTGCGGAAAATGTGCTCCCGAGCGCTTCAAAGGCCTCATTTTCGAGGTGAACACGCGTCTTTTGACGCACGTCAAGTCGGGCGGATCGATAAACGACGATCTCGACGATTTCGACGAGAATGACGTCATCGGCTCGTTGCAGCGCCGCAAATTGCGCGTTTTTTAGGCTCCTTTTTCCTGTTTTTTTTTTCCCATTCTCTCTCTTTCTCTGGTCTCTCCTCTATTCTAGTACTATTTCTTCACTCGGTCATTCCTCTCGTTTTATCGATTTTTTGTTCAAAGTTTTTGGAGAAAAATTTTTTTTTTGAAAAATTTTTCGAAAAAAAAACGTTTTTTTCTTGTTTTTTTTTTTTAATCTCCATTGTTTTCTATATGGTTATTCGCATTTTAATTCACTTTTTTCGCTCTCTCTCTTTCTTTCCCGCTGCTTTCTTTCACAAAATTTTCAAATTCCCGCCCACCGCCCGCCAAAAAATTGTGTCCCCCTGCCAATTTTATCGATTTTTTCCCTCCCCCGCTTTCGCTTTCTTCCCGCTCATCCCTTTTTGCTGCAGTATAGAAGTCGCATAATATTTATTGATTTTTTCCTGTTTTTTTTTCCTTTTTTCTGCAAAAATCGCTTTTTTGTCTAGTTTTCTTTCTCCGTTCCTGCCAAAAATCGATAATCCATCATCCCCCTGTGTGTGTCTCCATTTCTGATGAAAATCCGTTTATTGATTGATTGATTGAATGATTTATCGATTGATTTCCTCACCATTCGTTACGTTTCGTTTCGAGTTTGATTATTTTATGAAAATGCTCATTTTTGAATCAGTTGTCGTGTAGTTTTCGCTGAAAATGATTGGAAATTAGGGGGTTTTTAGGTTGATGGCCTAGAAATTGCGAAATTGAAAAAGTTAGGCCATTTTGGGATTTTTTTGAAATTTTTTTTTTGAAATTTGTATATTTCCTTTATTTATTTTTTTTTCGCAAAACCAATTTTTTTCAAAAAAGAATTTCAATTTATTACTCAGAAAGAGGTAGAAGAAAATTTTAAGCAATGATAAATTTTTAAATTTAGGAAAAAATTTGCAATTTCAAATTTTCGAGAATTTTTATTATATTCAACTTTTAAAAAAATATTTTTTTTTTTTAAACAATTTTCAATTCACGGCCAAATTAAATTAATGAACATAATTTTTTTGATTTTGGAAAATTTCTACAATTTTTTGACATTTTGGAAAAAAAAAATTGATTTTTTCCAATTTTTCGAAAATTAAATTTTTTTCTCAGTCGCGAATTTTTATTGATGGCATAGAAAATAATAGATAATTCTAAACTTCCGGATTTTTAGGAAAACTGAAATTTCGATTTTTCAAATTTTTTGAAAATAATTTTTATTATTTCGTGGATTTTTAAAAACTTAATTTTAATTTTAAAATTTCTACATATAGCTTCTTTTGAATTTTAGCTTCTAGCCTAGGGTATTAAAATTGGAAAGTTAGGCCATCGGGAATTTTTCGAAAATTGAATTAATTTAAAAAAAAATTTTTCCAAATTTTTTTCAAAAATTCAAACTTCATAATCACTAACCCTTATCAGTTTCGGCTTGATATCGAACCATCCGAAGAACGAGATTCCGATGGCGAAGACCATGAAAATGGTGAAGAAAATGCCGCCGATTAGGTCTCTGAAAAATTTTTTTTTTTTTTAAGTTAAAAAATTAAAAAAAAATTTTTTTTTAATATTTAAAAAATCACTCACAACGCCATTCCATAGCAAACCGGTCCGGATTCCCAGAAGCACATTCTGGAAATTTTTCCGATTTTCTTAAAATTATATTATTCAAAAAACTCACAGCCAAACTCGTCCACTTCCATCATAGTGATATTGGGGCATTTTGGCGAGAAATAAAATTTCTAAAAAAAAAAAATTCAAAGACCCCCTGAAAATTCCCGAAATATAATCCAGAGATGGTTCACGTGAATAATTTCGAAAAATTTAACAAACAAAAATAACAATTTCCATTCAACAATCGAGTAAAATGAGTAAAAGGGTGTGTCGTCAACAGTGAAAATTACAGGGATCGGGTAGATCAGATGCCGAAACGTCCGGTGAACGTGGAATGGACACCAAACTCGGCGTACGGGTTGTCAGAAGTGGAAGCGGGTGCCGGACGGGTTTCCGGACGGTTTTCCGGAACGTCAAAGTCGCGGCGATAGGGGCGTGGAGCCGGAGCTTGTTGTGGTGCATTCTGACGGTTGTCCTCCGAAAATCGCACTTGCTGTCCACCACGACCACGATTTCGTTTTCGGGGGTTTGGCGGCTGCCCGGCTTGGTTGGCTCGACGGACCGCATCTGCGAATAATCAGGTAATTTTTTGATTTTTTTATTTTGAAAACGCATTTTGTCTTAAAGGCACGCCGTCCAGAACTTCCAATCTGCATTTGCGCGTAATCTTTGATCATCGGCGCGAAATTCAAATTTCAAGTCCGAGAAAAAAGTTAAATTTTTCAGATTTTTCAATTTTTTCCCCGATTGGAGCAAAATTTCCAGGAAAACGTGGTCAGATAGTTTTCGAATAATCGAATAAAAGGAATTTGTGCGAAAATCTGGTCAATTAATGATGGTTAACAGCTGTTTTGCCTATTTTTACTGTCGGTACCTTCAAAACCTAACTCCTCCTTCAATTTTGCATGAATTTTTCTATTTTTCGGCTCAATTGATAGCTTTTCGATTTCTCTCAAAAAACTGGGCCGAAATTTATGAAAATAAATTTTTTCCCTTTCCGAAAAATTTTAATTCCCGACAAAAAAATAATTTCAGAAAAATTTCGGCCCAGTTTTTTAGAGAAATCGAAAAGCTATCAATTGAGCCGAAAAACAGAAAAATTCATGCAAAATTGAAGGAGGAGTTAGGTTTTGAAGGTACCGACAGTAAAAATAGGCAAAACAGCTGTTAACCATCATTAATTGACCAGTTTTTCGCACAAATTCCTTTTATTCGATTATTCGAAAACTATCTGACCACGTTTTCCTGGAAATTTTGCTCCAATCGGGGAAAAAATTGAAAAATCTGAAAAATTTAACTTTTTCCTCGGACTTGAAATTTGAATTTCGCGCCGACGATCAAAGATTACGCGCAAATGCAGATTGGAAGTTCTGGACGCCGTGAAAGGTGCGAGACTAATATAAAAAATATCAGAAATTTATTTTCAACAACTTTTTGAAACTGAAAATTTAATGGACTAGTCAGTGCCTCACATGTCTCACTAACTCCCGCCTTTCAATTCTGTCTTTAAAAAAAGCGGCGATGGTTCAAAGTGATGGCCGTGGAAGAGGTGGACTAGCAAACCTCTTTCTCGAAAAACTCTTCCATTCACTGAAATTCTTCGACAAAATCCTGGTTTCTGAGCGTTTCGTTCGACATTTTCAATCATTTTTGGCGTTCCTCAGCTTAAAACAACAGTAGGAATGTCTGCCGCCAAAAACCCTGAAAAATAATCGAAAATGTCGAACGAAACGCTCAGAAACCAGGATTTCCTTCCACCTCTTCCACGGTCATCACTTTGAACGGTCGCCGCTTTTTTTAAAGACGGAATTGAAAGGCGGGAGTTAGTGAGACATGTGAGGCACTGACTAGAGAAAAAGACAGACACAAAAAGAAAAATTTCATTTTTCACGTCGGTGCCGTCCTTTAAATTTTCAGTTTCAAAAATTGTTAGAAATAACATTCTGATGATTTTTTATATCAATTTTCCGAACCATATCTGGCTAGATAACTAGGATCCTACTATTACGAAGACGTAGATTTAAGCATTTTTGAATTTTGCTTTGCGAAATCGAAATTTCAATAAAATCGGGAGTACTTTAGAAAAAAAAAAGCTGACTAGAAGTTAATAAGAATAAATTGAAAAAAACAGCCAACAATCGGTTGTTTACACTGCAATTTACCAAATGTTCTTTTCTCTACTGAAATTCGCCTATAAAAAACATGTTTTTTCCCGTAAATCTACCCTTACGAATTTTCGCATTTTTTCTCCGGGTGTGTTTCGAACTAAATTTCTCAATTTTTCAGATTTTTTTGTTCAATATTTTTTGAAAAATTCCCTTAATTTCAGTGTTGCCAATTGCATTAACAATTCTTCTCTTTTCCCCTTGGTTATCTAGGTGACGGCGTCGGCACTTGGACCATTCCCCTCCTTTCTTTTTCTCTCACCCTCTCCTCGCTCTCTTAACCCCGCACCATCATTTATCGATCCATGGCCATGTTTTCTTGTTGGTTTCCTTTTTGTCCCCGTGCCTATCTTCCTTATATATATTCTCCCAGAGGAGAGGGGCTTTCATTCCTTCATTCCGTCCGTCCGCATGTTTCCCAATGGCAAAATGATGTGGAGAATGACCCCATCTGTCACCTTCCCAGAGGCAAACCCAGCCAGACTGCCAGCGATAGCCGGTGCAAACAGGCTGGTATACCTATAGTCCGCTCTCTTCCTCCAATATCAATTTCAATTTCTCTTATTGCTTCCTATTTGTTCCCCCTTTCCTTTCTCTCTCTCTCTTTTCCTTCTCATCTCTCTCGGTCCTTTGAACGTCTACGTAATCACCTAAGTTTCTTCTGTCGTTATAGGATTCCCAGTTTCAGTGAGACTTGGCCACACCTGGCTGTATAAGTGTTATCCTACCATTACGAAAACGTAGTTTAAAAATTTTTTGAATTTTGCTTTACGAAATCGGAAGTTTTGATCAAATTGGGAGTACTTTAGAAGAAAAAAAGCTGAGAAAAGTACATTTTTTACGTGAATAATGTATTTTTTGAAGTGCACAACATTAAAATTGAAGAAAAAAAACACCTAAAAATCGGTTTTTACACTGCAATTTACCTAATTTTCTCTTCTCTACTGAAATGTGCCTTGAAAAAACACGGTTTTCCCCCGTAAATCTACCCTTACGAATTTTCGCATTTTTTTCCTCTGACTCTTCACAGCCAGGTGTGGACTCGGCCACAGTTATAACTCGGAGAGATTGATTACATTCTGATTATTTCTTTCCTGTCTGCCTTTTAGTATTTGTCCTTCCCAGTTTATGCTCTCAATTGCTCGCAAAATTATTCGAAATGAAACCAAATATTCACAAATCCACCAAAAAACTCGAGCGACGCCTCGGCAAAATCTCGCCGCAAACGACAAAGTTAGGCCAATACAGATAGATTTCACTTTAAAAATCGCCAAAAATTCAGGAATTTTTTTTTTCAGATTCGGGGACATTACTCATTCTTTAAATTTTAACTGCATTTACACTTGGTTGCGTAAGAGGCCCTGCATTTAATAAACATCTATCTATCTGAGACTTTGCAGACATGATCCCCCAACTCATACGCAACTTTTGAAGCAAAGTTGGTTTTTGGTGACAGTCCCCCTTTAATTCAATTAATATAAAAGTATCATTGTTGTTTAGTGGATTAATTTAATTTTTCTAGCATTTTTGAAACAGAATAGTAGTTAAAAACTCACTCTTCTTCTGTCGATACTCTTTCTCCATCTCGTCATCACTGAATTCCACCTCACTGTCGATTGGGTGAGCATCGGCGGTTTGAGTCTGTTCGATGGCTTGATTAATGGCCTCCTGTTGGTCGAGTTGACGGTTCATTCGCATGATGGACTCACGGTTAGCGGCCGCCAGGTTTAGACTGAAAGTTGTGTCTTTACTATTATTTATTTTCAAAATCAACGAAAGTGGGAATTACATTTCAAAGTATACGTAATATTAATTATGAACTTGAGCAAAAACTGTAAAAGTTTTTTGAAAAATCGAAAACCTATTCGTTTAAAAATGTAGCACTATCTGAACGATTCATACTTTTGAATTCACACGAAATAACGATTTAAACAAATGTTGAAAATTTTCCGGCTGGCTGCTGGCGGTGTCGATTTAAAAAAAATCCACATGCGCTTTTAAAGAAACTACTGTGGATTTCAGTAGTTTCTTCAGAGGCGCATGTCGATTTTCAAAAAAGTGTAATGTTTTCGTGGCGAGACACGCTAGTTTTTTTAGTCCATCGACAGTGAAAAAGTTTAGAAAGACTCAAGCCGGTTTTCTGGGTTCTTTTTGTATTTCAAGCTGGAAAATTTTCAACATTTTTTAAAATCATTATTTTATGTGAATTCAATAGTAAATTTTTATAATTCCTGAATCGTTCAGATAGTGCTACATTTTTGAGAAAATAGGTTTCCGATTTAAACATTTTTTTTACAGTTTTAAAAAATGTTCATAATAACACTTCAACGTTTTGTTGTTTTCAATAAACTTATATTATTCTTAAAATTATTTTCGCTCACTTGGAAGAGAAATCCAAACCTAGTCCCCCGTTGGTCTCGTATCGATGGGGCGGATCAAGTCTTGCTGATTGGTTGCTGAGGCCAATCAGCGTGGTGGCCGAGATTTCCCCTCCTCTTCCAAGTGAGCGAAAATTTTTTTAAGAATAATAGCATTTTATTCAACAAAAAAAACTGCTCACCCTTTAAACGGCGTTTTCGAGAACTTTTGCTCATTCGGCGCATAGAACACTTTCATATCGATCGGAATCATTTGAGCCTGCAATTTTCGGCATTTCTTAGATTATGATTCTCTGATTTTTAGAAAATGTTCTCCAACCTCTTCGGTCGAATTGAAGCGAATCGCGTACTGCGGCGTTTTGACTTGTCCGAAAATGTCGTAAATTTGTCCAATTGAGTTGCCTTTTTCGTCGAAAAGGAACGAGTCAAAGTCGAGAACTTCGGTGGATGTCGATTCGATGACAACTGCAAAATTGAGAGGATTAGGATTTTTTTTTTGATTTTTCACGGTTAAAAAAGGTTTAAAAAACAAAATGGACTTTGTAAAGTGATGCAATTTTTCAATAAGCATTTTTTTTTAATTTTAATGGACCTGTGCACGCATTGAATTTTTCTATTTTTTCTTTTTTTCCAACTATTTTTTGCGAAAACTCAATCGTACCGAGACCTATTCGCCGTTTTCAAGATTGCGCCTTTAATTTCGTGTTTTTCCTAGAATAATAGTTCAGAACGGTCCTTTTCCACGGTTTCCCGAATTTTAGAGCTTGTTATTCCGGAAAAAGAGTAGAAAATCTGAGTAAACTTTTAAAGGAGCGGATATTCAAGTGACGGCAAGGGTCTCGCAACGAGCGATTTTTGTAGCAATTTTCTGCTATTTTTTGCCATTTTCGCTGCAAAAAAATCACACCTGTACGAAAAATTCTGCTTTTTTTTTTGAAAAAATGGCTAGGGGCTAAAGAATTTTTTTGGCTAGGGTGAGGGCGTCATTTAAAAAACCGGTACAGTAAGATAGTAAAATTTAAAGGCGCATGGCAGGTGGGAATAAGGTCTCGCAACGAAATTTTGGAAAAAAGAAAGAAATTGGAGAAAGTTTCTGCAAATATTATACGTACCCCATGATTTTATATAAAATTTCACCAATTTTTCCGTTTTTCAAAAAAATTGTTCTGAAAAATTTTGGCTAGTCCAGAAATTCCGGAAGTTCAAACAGGTGTGGAAAAAATAGTTCGAAAAAGGAAAAAAATGCAGTTGAACGAAAGCTTTTATAAAATAATGATTTTCTACATTTTCACTAGTAATCAATCAATTCTCTGCCTTTTATTCAACATCGACACGTTTTCTATTGATTTGCCACTAATTTTTCCCACTTTTCCAAAAATTTCCGGGCAAAATCGGTCCAAATAATTGAATATCTCAAAAACGCACCAATACAGTCCACAACTTTGCTAACCACACCGAATTGTATCAAATGCGCGTTGCACTGAATGCTCAGCAGCTCAATCGGCGGCAATTTGTCGTATTCGTGCACATTTTCCTGAAAATCACCGAATTTTTTATTGAAATTCAAGAATTCTCTCACCGCCTTTGGTTTCTTCGACTTTCTGTGCTTTTTCGGTTCGTTTTCCGCCGGATATTCGGCTTTGTGCGTTTTTTGAATGCTTTTCGCCGAGATTCGGGTGATTTTGTCGAATTCCGCGTCGGAATCGTGGTTTCCCGACTGCAAATCGGCGTAGGTCTCCTCGAAATCGCTATCCACATCGCTCAATTCAAATTCGCTTTCCGTATCGCACCCGAACGACTTCAACGAGGCCGCACGGCGATGATTTCCCGAATTCGTCACGTTCACCGGCTCCGCGAGCTCGAAAATCTCGGTGAGCGGGTCTTTTGGCTCGGGTTCCTCGGTTTTTGGGCTTTTCGGTGTTGGATGTGCGCAGAAAGCGAGTGCGACGGGTTGGCGATCGATCTGGAATTTTTTAGGCACCTTTAGAATTTTTTTTTCGAAAACCGCCATTTTCTCACCACAAAATCGTCGGGTTCTTCGATTTTAATCTCATTCGGGTCCATTTTTGCCTGAAAAATCGATATTTAAATAGGGAAATCGAAGAAAAACAGTGGAAATTGGAGAAAATCGAGAAAAATGACTGAAAATTAATTGGGAAATTCGACGCGGCCGAGAAAATCCTCTTCCACGGCCATCGCATTTTCTAGTCCCCCGAATTTTTTTTGTTCATTTTTACTAGTTTTTTCTCATTTTTCCACTAAAACTCGCATTTTTTCAGCATTTTCCGGGTAAAAATGGAAGAAATCGACGAGAAGCAGCCCCAGGAGCCTTGCGAGCGTGAGTTTCACATCAAAAATCTTAAATAAATCGATTTTTTTCAGCGGAAATCGAAATCGACGCCGAAAAAGCGGAAATCGTCGAAAACCCGACAGAGGGATTGTCGAAAAAGCAGCTAAGACGAATGAAGTACAAGGTGAAGTGGGAAGAGAAGAAATTGGTGAAACGGGCGGCCGAACGGATCCGAAAGAAGGAGAAGCGCGCGGCGATGCGTGAATCTGGGGATTTGTCAAAGTTGGGGAAACGGAAGGACTTCCGGACGATGGCTCAGTCGAATAGTAAGGTGAAAATCGGAAATTCTTTTAAAAAAATCAATAATTCCCTCAATTTTGCAGCAAAGAATCGCGCTCGACATGTCGTTCGACGAATACATGATCGAGAAGGACCAAAAACGGACGGTTCAACAAATCGGATGGTGTTATACGGCGAACAGACACATGGGCAATCCGTTCCAGTTTCATGTCGTCGGATTCGATGGTCCGTCGAGAAAGGTGAGTGCGAAAATGCGAAAAAGTGAAGCAGTTTGCTCAAAAATTCAAAAAAATCGATATAAATCGTAAAAGAAATTTAAACTATTTATTATCGTTAAAACTCAAAATCGGAGTTGACAATAAATATTCACACGTTCACGTGAGATATCTCGCAGCAAGAAAAGCACTGTGAACGCCGGAACATGCTGCGTCTCTCAAGCCACACTACACGTTTCGGTGTTTCTAATTATTTTCTTGCTGCGAGATATCTCACGTGAACGTTTGAATATTTATTTTCAACTCCGATTTTGAGATTTAACGATAATATAATAGTACACCAATTTTTGCCCCAATTTCTCGGTCTTCCCCGAAATTTTAATTTAAACAACTATTTCAAAAAATAATTTTTAAAAATTCTGCCAACTCCAACTAAAATTCTAATTTTTATTGCAACTTTTAAAAAAATTGATTCGAATTTCCCATACCAACTAAGCGAAAACCCTTAATTATTTTTATTCTAGGTTAGAAATAGAAAAAAATAAATAAATTTATTTCTTAAATTTTTCGGTTTTTTTCACTATCACTCAACTTTGAAGGAATTTTTTCTTAATTGAATTGAATATTCCACTCAATTTTAAGCTAGAAACATTAAATATCATACATCTACAATTTTTAAAAAAATAAATTTGATCAATTTTCGAAATTTTGCATTTTTGGCGTTGACGTCGTTTTTGGGTTCTTATTAGAGAAATGTCCCATATTTTTATGATTAAATCAAATTCCGCCATTCAGTTATGAGCTAGAAACATTAGATGCTTTAGTTCTACATTGAAAATAAATTGTTTGATAAATTTTAAAATTCGCCGATTTTTTGTGTTTTAAAAAAAATTCCTGAATTTTTGGCGATTTTTAAAAAAATTCCTGAATTTTTGGCGATTTTTTAAAAAAGTTCCTGAATTTTTGGCGATTTAAAAAAAATTCCTGAATTTTTGGCGATTTTTTTAAAAAAGTTCCTGAATTTTTGGCGATTTTTTAAAAAAGTTCCTGAATTTTTGGCGATTTTTTAAAAAAGTTCCTGAATTTTTGGCGATTTAAAAAAATATTCCTGAATTTTTGGCGATTTAAAAAAAAATCCTAACTTTTTGGCGATTTTTTAAAAGTTCTCCGACTTATAACCGTGGCCGAGTTTCACCGATCCCGGGAAAGTTAGGCCAGAGGGCTTTCACCTTAAAAATTTCCAAAAATTCAAAAATGTTAAAAAAAAATAATCTAGGACAAATTCTGATGCAAAGTTTTTCATGTTACAGTCCCTCTTTATTTTTTTTCGATTTATCAAATTTTTAATGTTCGCGATCGTGTAATCATTTTTAACCGAAAAGCCGAAAACACGTTTATCGTTGTTTTTTCTCTCGAATTCAATTGATAATTGATAATTTTCATCGAATCCACAAAAACCGTCATTCGAATATTTCAGATCTACAACGGAAACGAGCACAATCTGAATCAAGACATCTTCCTGCACCCCGAGAAGCTCGAAACAGTGTTCGAACCGACGGAAATCGTCTATTTATCATCGGAATCCGACAATGTGCTCACTGAAATGGACGACTCGAAGGTCTATGTGATCGGAGGGATTGTAGATCACAACTCGCAGAAGGGTCTCTGTCACCGGATTGCCGTCGAGAAAGGGTTCGGACACGCAAGACTGCCGCTCGACGAGCATGTGCTTATGAAGACGAGACGGGTGAGCTTTTTCTTAATTTTTTATTTTAAAAAAAGAAAAAGTCCCACATTTGTACTGAACAGAAGAATTACAATTTTAATTTTGAAAAATTTGAAACAGATTTTTTTAAAAATTTTCTAAAGTTGAATATTCATTTTGAAAGTCGATAATTCATAAAAATCTACGTTTTGTTACCGTAACCCTTGTTCTGAAAAGAGGGTTTCCGATATTTTTTTCGTGTGGATTTTTTGGTAAAAAAATCAATAGAAGCCATTAAAAAAATTTTAGCACAAAAAGTTTCTGGAGAATCGGACGGAATCGATTTTTCCTGGCCAGTTGAAATATTGGAATTTTTAAAACAAAACCGGAAACTGCAAGCGAAAAATTCATCACTTATTACAGTAATAAAATATACAATTATAAAGCAACCATTGCTGTTTCGCAGTTTTTTGTTCAAATCAATCACTTTTCGTTTGGTGATATGCTCTTTGTCGTGATTCGGATATTTTTTAACGTAAATTTCAAAAAAAAAACAATGACAACCACTGATCTAACGATCTTTCCACTGATCTAACGATCTTTCGCACAAAAATAAAATTAAGATTATTTTCAAAATTTTCTCTAAAAATCTATAATTTTAAAACAAATTTTGAAATCTGGAAATTGTTTCTGAAATAATTTTTTAAAAAATCATTTCAAAATTTTTTTCAGTTTCAGAAAAAAATTGAAAAACCAGTGCTGAATGGTATTCCACTGATTTGTAGATCTTTAGTCAAAAAATAAAATAAAAATTATTTTTCAGAAACAATAATTTAAAAAAAAAATCTTAAAATCTGAAAAATGCTTCTGAAATATTTTTTAAAAATCATTTCAATATTTTTTTCAGTTACAAAAAAAGAAAGAAACCAGTGCTGAATAGAATTCCACTGATCTAACGATCTTTCGTCGAAAATAAAATAAAAATTATTTTTAAAATTTTCCCAAAAAAAACTAAATTATGAGTTTTTTATCGGAAAAAAAACTGTTTTTCAAATTTTCTCCAAATAACTATAAAAACTAGTTTCACTTCTCTAGGTGCTCACAATCAACCAAGTCTACGAGATTCTCGTCCATTTTTCGGTTAACAAAGACTGGAAAGCGGCACTTTTATCGATTATCCCCGAGAGGAAGAACATTCAGTTGAAGAAAGATGAGCCGGAACAGCCGGAAGGGAATCTGGAAATTTTGGAAATTCCGGAAGAGCCGGAAGAGCCAGAAGCCAAGAAACCAGCACTGGAGGTAGAGGAATCAACGGTTGTTTGAAATTTTTTTTCTAAATTTTTAATTTAATTTTGACTGTTGACTCAATTGACTTTTTGTTGTTTTTTTGCATTATTTCAAAAATATGAGAAATATATAAAATAATTTTTTTTTGATTTTTAAAAATTAAAAAAAAAGGAAAATTTCAACAAATCGAATTATAAAAATTGTGTATGAATATGTTCGTACTAGACTAACTAACTAATTTACTTGGGAATAATAAGAAAAACTTGAAACGGGAGTATTTTTAGTATTTTTCAAAAAAAAATCAAAATATTGGAAAAAATAAATTTTTTTTTTTTTTTCCAGCTTCATTGGAATTTTTTTTAATTTGAAAAATGGTTTTTTATCAGTTACTCGAGTATTACTGTATATTCTTTTTCCCCTTTTCCCCCTTTTCCATTTTTCAAAATCTTTTTTCAAAAAAAAAATGAAAAATGTAAAAAAAAAATGAAAAAAAAACAAAAATTGTTAAAAAAATTCAGAAAAAAAGTTGAAATGTTTAATGAATTTTCTTACATTTGGAAAAAAATTGAAAAAAAATTAATAAAAGATGAAAAAAATTATCGCTGAAATTGAGAAAAAAAGGTGAAAAAAAAGTTGAAAACAAATGCTTAATGAATTTTCTTAAATTAGAAAACTGGTTTAATATCATTATCGTTGGAATTATATTGAAAAAAAATGGAATGAAAAAAATATGAAAAAAAATTATCGCTGAAAAAAAAGAAAAAAAAATTGAAAAACATTTTTTAAAAAAATCATTATCGTTAAAAAACATTTAATTATCTTTTTCCCCTTTTCCCTCTTTTTTCCATTTTTCAACATCCCTTCTCCTCCTCCCCCTCAAAACCAATTATCCCGACAATTTTCGGGGGGAATCCATGCCCAATGCATGCCCAATGGCACTAGTGCAATTTATCCGCCCGCCGGAAAAGGCAGAAAACCGGATTTCGATCGATTTCAATCACTTTCGTTCTATTATGTTTTATGGCATTTTTTGATCTACCGTTCGGATTTTTTTTTGTGGAGAAGTTTTTTTTCCTTTTTTTTGAAAGTGGAAATTTTTAAATCATGACCCGTTCACAACAAAAAAATTATGGAATTCTAGACAAAAATATGCGCTTTGGTACCAAATCAATGAGGATTGATAAATAAACTTGAAAAATATAAAAAAAATTTTAAATTTTTCTTTTTAACCAATTTTTCGACATTCTTTAAAATCTGAATTGTTCAAAAATTCGATAACTTCTTGAAAATCCAGGGGCATTCAAAAATTTATTTTTTTTAAAAATTGAATATATTTTAAAATGTTTCTAAAAATTATCGGATTTTTTCCAGTTTTTTTTTTTCAAAAAAAAATTCTATTTTTTTTCACTAAATTCTCGATATTCCTCGAGAATTAATTTGGAAAAAAAACACAATTTCTGAAAATTTGAATGCGAAACTAATATTTTCTGAAATTGCCGAGAATTTTTAAAAAACTTGAAACACAAAAAAAATTAAATTTTTTTTAAATTTCACAAATCAGAGTTTCTGTTTTATAACATCTAAAAACATATTATCTTTTAATTTATAACGAGTTTTTCCAAAAAACTTTCAAATTTTTGAAAATAATTGAAATTCTCGAAAAATATGAAATGTTCAAAAAAAAAATCGAAAATTTCGTGAAATTTTTTTTCTAACCAAATTTTTCGAATTTTACGAAATTACCCATTTCCTTCAAACGTGCCAGCAAAATTTTTTCATTTCCAGAAAATTTTAAAAATATTTTTTGAAACACAAAATGTTTTTTTTTGATTCAAATAATTATTTTTGTAATTTAATAAACTTATTCAAAAAATTCAAAAGTCCTCGAAATACTGAAACCGTTCTAGAATTTCCAATTAAAAAAATTGTTCAATAAGAAATTGAATTTTCAAAAAAAATTTTTTTTTAATTTTTCAAAAAATTTCTCTTATTTTTCCATAATTTTTCTCCAGTCCACGACCCCCTTCGTAGATCACTTTTTTCCATTGAAAGAACAACTAACATTTTCTGAAATTGCCGAGAATTAAATAAAAAAATAAAACACAAAAAAAAATTAAATTTTTTTAAAATTTCGTAAATCAGATTTTCTGTTTTGCAACATTTAAAAGCATTTATTTTTAATTTATAACGAATTTTGATTCAAAAATTTTTTCGAGTTTTTGAAAATGAGCGATAATATCGAAAAATATAAATTCTTCAAAAAAAATTCTAAAAATTTTGTTCGTGTAATTTTTTTCCCAATTTCGCGAGCTTTCTAAGATTACCCATGTCCCTCAATAATTAATTTTCTAATAAAACATAGTTCATCGTGTCTAGCAAAATTTGTCATTTCCAGAAAATTTTGAAAACAATTTTTGAAACACAAAAATTTAATTTTTTTTCAATTTTTTTTGTTTCAGATAATTATTTTTGAAAATTGATAAAATTATTCAAAAAATTCCCTGAAATAATGAAACCGTTCTGAAATTTTTTTCTGAGAAATTTTCAATTAATAATTAAAATTTTAAAAAAAATTATAAAAATTTTTTAAAAAAATTTTTTAAAAATTCTCTCTTATTTTTTCCTAATTTTTCTCCAATTTCCAATTTCCAAGTCCACAATCTCTTTTTGGTAGATCAATAGCCCGTTCTGAAAGTTTTTCTGAAAAATTTTCAATTTAAAATTAAAATTAAAAAAAAAATTTCTAAAAAAAATTTGTTTTTAATTTTTCAAAAATTCTCTCTTATTTTTCCTTAATTTTTCTCCAATTTCCAAGTCAAGTCCACAATCTCTCTTTGGTAGATCAAATTTTTTTTTGCATTATTTCTGCAGCAATTGCTCATTTGTCCCTCCCCTCCCCCTCTGCATCTCTCTCCCGTATATCTTCGGAAAATGACTCATTTCCGTTGCCAATCAATCAGCATATCCGTTTATCAGTGTGTAATCAGTCCCCCCCCCCCTTATCTCTTATCTTTTCCCTGGAATTTGCACTTTTTGCCAATGAGCCATCGTGCCGGGGAGCCCGATGGCACTCGAAGGGGCTCCGTGCCAGGGAGTGACCACTTTGTTACAATGAGCCGCAACTTTTCCCCTTGGAGCCCCGGGGGGCTCCCGGGGGCTCCAAGGGTGATGATCTATTTTTAGAATTTTTTTTCTCGAAAAATCAAAAAAAAAAAAATTTTTTTAATGCATTTTTTCCAGTGTTTTAGAGTGATTCTTTGCGCTGATGAGCACTGATAACAAAAAAATAGGCTGATGTTTGTTATGTTTGTTAGGAAAAGTGGGAAATTTGAAAATAAAAAATTCAAATTTTGAAAAAGTTTTTTTTTTAATTTTTCACATTTTCTCAAAAATCTTATCAAAACGCAATTTTTTCAGTGTTTTTGAGTGATTTTTTGCGCTGATAACAAAAAATTAAGCTAATGTTTGTTATGTTTGTTATCGGAGAAGTGAAAAATTCGAAAAAAATTCAAATTAAAAAAAAAAATTATTTTTTAAAAAATTTTTTCACATTTTCGAAATTTCTTGATAAATCTTATCACTTATCAGTTGATGTTCAAGTTCCATTACTTTTGAAAGACCAGCTGGATGGATGTTTCTGGATTCTAGATGTTCAAAAAATTTTCTAAAAATAAGCCAAAAAAAAAAAATGTTTTTTTTTCGAAAAATTTTAAAAATTGCTCTTTTTTTCAGTGTTTTATAGTGATTTTTGGCGCTGATAAGCGCTGATAACAAAAACAATTAAGCTTATGTTTGTTATGTTTGTTAGGAGAAGTGGAAAATTCGAAAAAAAATTCAAATTTGAAAAAAAAAATTTAATTTTTTAAAAAATTTTTTCACATTTTCGAAATTTCCTGATAAATCTTATCACTTATTAGTTGATGTTCAAGTTTCATTACTTTTATGTGACCAGCTGGATGGATGTTTCTGGATTCTAGGTGTTTAAAATTTTTTCTAAAAATAGCCAAAGAAATTTTTTTTTCGAAAAGATCATTTCAAAAATCCAATTCACTGGAAAATAGTTCGTATCATCTTCTAATCAATTGCTGATAACAGTTAGAATGCTCCGGAAGCTTGGAGTTTAGTGGGATCCAGAATTTTTGTTTAAATTTTCAACAATCGAAAAAAATTTCAATTTTTTCCAGTTTCACCAGTTTCCCAAATATTTACCATTAGTAATAATGTATCAGTGTTGAGGTTGTGATCTACACAAAATTTTCATAAATTTAAGTCTTCCGAGCATCTCTGCTACGGTATTTCCTCGAATGGAGCCGCACGATGCCGGAGAATGATTATATCCCGAGACTGATAAGAGATATCAAAAAGTTGTCAACTGGAAATTTGTAGTCCTAGTTGTGATCTACAAGTTTCCAGTTGACAACTTTTTGATGTCACTTATCAATCTCGAGATATAATCATTTCTCCCGGGCAGAGCTCTCGCATCCGATAGTAAGATCCCTTTGTAAGCCCTTATCTGATCTTTTCAATGCTTTCCCGGGTAATCCGTCAACTCTAGATAACTGAGACACATATTTTGTATCAAATATGCTTTCCATACTCTCCTAGTACCTCGAGCTCCATAAGTAGATCACCATGATCAGTCAGAGCGTTTCAATGCCTTCCAGCAAGTCCAGAAGAGTCCCCAAGACTCCCCCGAGCTTCCAGATCTCTGATCTCCAGCTGTGAGCTCTAAAGAATCGCTCATTTTTCCCAGAGAGCTCTTTCTAGAGTCCCTGGGGAATCCATATGGATCCGGACACCTGTGACTAGGGAACCAGCCTCGAAAGAGGGCCATTCGGAGGGTTACGAGAACTCTGAAGTGATTTTCATGTCGGTTTTTCATATCATACGCAGTTTTTGACAGATACCCTCTGAAAGACCCACTTTTGTCAAAGTTAAGACCTATTCCTAGAATGGCAAATTCTAGTGATCTACGAGAGTTCTGGACACGCTGGAAGACATGAGAGACCTGTCTGAAACTGAGCTCAGACACTTTTAGTGCCCAAGGGCTCCTAGATGCTGCCAGATTACTCCAGAGCTTCCAGATCTCTGATCTACCAACTCTGAGGTCTAAAAGCCCTAAAAGTCGTTCTCTTCAGCTCCACCTGAGATCCCAAGGATCCCCTAGGGCTCCTAGATGCTCCCTGATCACTCCAGAGCATCCAATTGCCACTTGAAAAGCCAGAAATCTGAAAACACACCCAAAGAACCACTAGATGTGGATCATGTGGGCCATACCCCCTCTCCCTAACAAAAACATGACTATAGCAGCTTCCGATTCTTTTCTTATCATCTTATCAACAGCCCAGATCATCAAAAACAATGGACAGAGGGGGGGAGGAGAGATATCAACAGCGACAGTTGCTCTCTCTCTGTGTTTCTTTTTTGCCGCCGCTCCTCCTCCTCCTCCTTCTCTTCTTTCATCCGATTCCACTACGAAAGTGTGTGTATCAGTGTATCAGTGTATCAGTCGATTTTGATCCGATAGATTGATAGTGGTGTTTGTGTGTGTAATTCGAGAAAAACAACTTCTCTCTTTCCCTACGATTGTTAAATCAATCGATATCTTGAAATGTGTAACTGATATCGAAAAGTGATCTATTACAAAAATGATCTAGAGATGATTTCCTATCGATTGATATTCTTACCTGACCGGAGAAATGCATTTTGAGCCGAGTTATGATCGTTTGAAAATGGCTTTACTTCAAATTGCTATAACTCGGCTGAAAATGGTCCGTTTTCGCTGGGTCTTGGATATGTGATAGTCAGAGACATCTGGAATATACTCTAATTTTTCTAGAATTTTACCCCACAAACTGAATGTCTGGAACTTGGCTGAAAATTGGCTAAAACCGAGTGGTTGGAAAAATGATTTTTTTTCACTGTTTCAAACTTCTCTTTTTCTCATTTTTCTCTATTGAAGATCACTATTGTTGGAAGATTCAAAGCGTTTATTACAAAATAATCATATTCTCTGTTTCCAAGTGTTTAGAACTGTTTTGAGAGTAATTGTCCCTCCATTTCTAGGTTTTCAACACAATTATCGATTTCTGTTTCTATTGATTTCCAAAAAATTTTCATTATATTATCAAGATCACTAGAATTTTCAGCTGAGCCGATTTTGGTCATCTTTGAGATTTGGACCATTTTGAGCCAATTACAACACATTTTTTTGGGAGGAGAAAAGTAGATATCAGTTTCAGCCGAGTTTCAGACATTCAGTTTGTGGGGTAAAATTATAGAAAAATAAGAGAATGTTCTAGATGTCTCTGACTATCACATATCCAAGACCCAGTCAAAACGGACCATTTTCAGCCGAGTTATAGCAATTTGAAGTGAGGGATCCCATTTTTTCAATGTGATCCTCCTTCACTGAGTTTTTCTATTGGATTTCAGCCCCGTTTAGGCCATTATCGAAATTTCTCCTAGTTTGAGGAATATTAAATTTGCACATCGATTGATACGAATTTTTGAAAAAAATTTTGAAAATTTTTTGAAACTGAAAATTTTAGAAATTTTCAAAAATTCGAAAATTTCATTTTTCCGCTTAACTTTCTGTAAATCATAATTCCCGACCAAATTCCACGTGTTTTGACACCCATAAAGCCCATTTTCCGTTACATTCACTTTCAGGCCGATTTGGGCCGGCCCAAAAAGCCCGAAAGCCCGAAACCCAAAATATGGGCGTTATGGGTATCAAAATGCTCGCAATAACGTCCTGAACTCATTCCCAGCCGTTTCTCCTTGAAAAACCCAAAAAATTCCAGAATGCGAACAACACTTCTACTCGTCTCCCTGTGCGCTGCGCTCAGTTTCAGCGCTCCCGTCGAGCAGGTGAGTAGATCACTAGTTCCAGCCAATAAGGTCTCTGATTTCAGACGTCGTCCGTCGTGCGAGCCAAGCGGAATCTGCAGGAAGCGACGAGTTCCGGAGCCGAGGCAGTCGGTGGGTCGTTTTTCCCCCCGGGGGGCCATTTCCAGCTGTTTCAGCCCGTTTTCACCCTCCAGGGGGTTCCCAGATTGGAAATAGGAATAACCATGCGACATGACTGGCGCATTTCTCGTGCGTCTGCGCCTCTCCTCTCTCCACACTCTCTCACGCCCCAAATTGTAACAAATTCCAGTTTTCGGCTCGAAAATTTTTTTTTTTTTTGGCTCAAAAATTTTTTGCAAAAACCGACACCTAGCTTTTGTAGAGGAGAAAATTCTGCGTCGAATGGTTTTTGAAACGTTCAATTTGGTCAAGTATTCGCGGAGCAGATAGCTCCCAAAGTTTCAACGGGAGGATTCCGGATTATACCGTAAGACTGAACAACCGTAGTCAGTCGTTCGAACCTAAGTTTTATAGAGCACACTCTTGCGCACATTTTGATCTACCAAACGTCTGAAAAAGATGAAAATTGAGGGAGGAGATGCATTTTTTGAAAAAAAAATTTGAAAAATTTTCAAAAAAATGACTGAAAATCAGAGTATTTTCTATATCCAATCTAGGAACCCGTGTGCCCCCGATTTTCTACGTCTGAAATTGTCTGAAACTGTTTTAAATCTGAAAGTGTGCTCTAACCCCGTCTGTTTTAGCTGCTCACTTACTACAACCCGTCAAAACGTACGTGTACACGGCCACCGGCGAATTCGTCACTAAAATAGGTTTGCGGTGATATCCTTATCAGTTAATCAGTTGAATTTGGACAATTGTGTGTCGAGTTTTAACATTTCGGGTTTTTCGAGAGGGAGGAAAAAAAATTTTTTTTTTCAAATTTAATTTTTAAATTTAAGATTAAATTTTTTTTTTTAAATTCCAAAATCCGGAAACTGTGCATTTTTAGCTCCTGAAATAAAATTACGTGATGCTAGAAAAATAATTAAATGGAAAATAAAAAAATTTTAAATTTTAAAAACATTTGGAAAAAGTTGGAAATTTTTTTTCAAATTTAATTTAATTTTAAAATTTTAACAAAAATCCGAAAATTTTGCATTTTTAGTTCTTAATATTAATGACTGGAATTACGTGATGCTAGAAAAAATATAAACAGAAAATTTTAAAAAACTTAAAAATTTTTAAATGTTTAAGTTTAAAAAAAAATTTAATTTTTCAAAAATTTAAACAAAATTCGGAAATTTTGCATTTATAGCTCTTAATATTGATGACTAGAATTACGTGACGCTAGAAAACAAAAAATAAAATAGAAAATAAAATAATTTAAAATTAAAAATATTTGCAAAAATTGGAAAAAAAAAACTTTTTTTCAAAAATTTCGAAATCATCAATTTTCACCAAATCAATCGTTATGGGTTTCAAAACACGTAGAATTTTATAAAAAAATATAATTTGAAGTTGGCTGAGCGGAAAAAATGAATTTTTCGAATTTTTAAAATTTTTGAAATTTTCGAAAATTTTCAGTTTCAAAAAATTGTCAAAAAAAATTTTCAAAATTTCGTATCACTCGTTGATTTATTCAATGCAGTTTAATACTTTGTAAATTAGGAAAAATTGTGATAATGGCCTAAACGGGGCTAAAATCCAATAGTCGAAGGAGGATCACATTGAAAAATTGGGATCCCTCACTTAAAATTGCTATAACTCGGCTGAAAATGGTCCGTTTTGGCTGGGTCTTGGATATGTGATAGTCAGAGACATCTAGAATATGCTCTTATTTTTCTAGAATTTTATCTCACAAACTGAATGTCTGGAACTTGGCTGAAACTGATATCTACTTTTCTCCTCCCAAAAAAATGTGTTGTAATTGGCTCAAAATGGTCCAAATCTCAAAGATGACCAAAATCGGCTCAGCTGAAAATTCTAGTGATCTTGATAATATAATGAAAATGTTTTGGAAATCAATTGAAACAGAAATCGATAATTGTGCTGAAAACCTAGGAATGGAGCAAACATTGAATCAAAACAGTTCTAAACACTTGGAAACAGAGAATATAATTATTTTGAAATAATCGCTTCAAATCTTTAGACCACAGTGATCTCCAATAGAGAAAAATGAGAAAAAGAGAAGTTTGAAACAGTGAAAAAACCATTTTTCCAACCGCTAGGTCTTAGCCAATTTTCAGCCAAGTTCCAGACATTCAATTTGTAAGATAAAATTCTAGAAAAATTAGAGCATATTCTAGATGTCTCTGACTATCACATATCCAAGACCCAGTCAAAACGGACCATTTTCAGCCGAGTTATAGCAATTTGAAGTAAAGCCATTTTCAAACGATCATAACTCGGCTCAAAACGCATTTTACCGGTCAGGTAAGAATATCAATCGATAGGAAATCATCTCTAGATCATTTTTGTAATATATCACTTTCCGATATCAGTTACAGATTTCAAGATATCAGGGACAGAGACATCTAGAATATGCCCTAATTTTTCCAGAATTTTACCCCCCAAACTGAATGTCTGAAACTCGGCTGAAAATTGGCTAAAACCGAGCTGTTGAAAACACGGGTTTTTCACTGTTTCAAACTTCTCTTTTCCTCATTTTTCTCTATTGAAGATCACTATCAGACCGATTTGATGAAACTCGAAAAAGTATTGGTTGGCCCTCTCAAAAACCGTCAAACTGTGTGCGTCTTCTAATCATACCTCTAACATGCCTAATCACTCCCCCCGAAAACCAGTCGAATTGTCTAGAACACCCTGTCATCTTTTCCAGCCGAGAAGCGTTTCCGAGTGGCCGGCGTAGCGGCTAGACTAGAGACCCAGACAGATAGGCTGAAGCGTCAGGATGCGGCGGCGCGAGCCGAGGCGGACGCGCGCCGTCGCGACCGTTGCCGCGCCCGACGCCCGCCCCAACCGACTCAGGGACCGCCGTTGCCACGTCAGAACTGTCTCCCGCCACCCGGACCGCCGCCTCCGTGTCAACAACAGCCGTCGCCATGCCAACAACAACGTCAACCACCACCACCGCCACCCCCACAACCTCAAAGAACCGGCGGAGGATGTCTTCCGTCGCCACGTGGATACGACAATCAGCCAGCTGCTCCGCAGCCGCAGAGATCCTCCCCGTGCACCTACTCCTACCCCCCTCAGCCCCCTTCGCCCCCTTCGGCCCCCCCTTGCCGCCAGGAGCCCCCACCACGTCCGTCCACCGGTGGCTGCCTCCCCGGCCCCTATTACCCGCCGAACACCATGCCCCCTCCACCGTCCCCTCCCCAGCAGCAGCAGCAGGACTATCGTAGATCAGGAGGCGGGTGCCGTCAGAGGGCCCCCCAGCCCCCGCAGCCGCAGCCGCAGTACCCGCGAACCAACGAGTTCCGGGCGCCGAACGTCGAGTGCGCGGGCATCGATTCGGCACTCTGCCAACCCCTTCCCCAGCAGCAGCAAGTGGATCCGTGCGTCGGCAAAGTGAACATTGTTTCAGTTGACGCGTCCGGCAAAGTCGACCATTATCTGTATGAGACGAAGAAGCAGGCGGGCGATGTTGTTGGTGAGAAGAGTGTGTGATTGGTGAACTGGGAATGCGATTTCGAGTCGATTGATACCCATATTGCCATGGTTTTTTTTTCGGGCTTTTCGGGCCGGCCTGAAAATGAGATCCGATAGATTCTTATGCTTGTGAACTCATTCAGACAGGTTTTTCGATAATTTTTGGTTTTTGGGCTTTTCGGGCTTTTTTGGCTTTTCGGGCCGGCCTGAAACGGCCTGAAAGTGAAATTCGATAGATTATTATGCTTGTAAGCTCATTTAGGCAGGTTTTTCGATGATTTTTGATTTTTGGGCTTTTCGGGCTTTTTGGTCTTTTCGGGCCGGCCTGAAATGGCTTGAAAGTGAAATTCGATAGATTCGTATGTTTTTATAGCCAAAACATGTTATCAGAAGCGAATTTAGACCAATTCAGAGAACATTTTTCGCTTTTTCATTCTTCGGGCTTTTTGGGATTTTCGGGCTTTTCGGGCCCGCCTGAAACAGCCTAGATGTGAAATTCGAACAAAAGTTATGTTTTTTCAGTTAGTCTAGACCGGTTTATCAATGATTTTTGGTTTTCAAGTTTTGGGCTTTTCGGGCTTTTCGGGCCGGCCTGAAACGGCCTAAAATCGAATTTCCATTCACAACTGTGTAGTATAGACTGAATCAAGCTTCTGGGACTGAGCACAAACCTGTTTTTTAATGATTTCTGGTTTTGGGCTTTCTAGGCTTTTCGGGCCGGCCGAAATGGCCCGAAAATTTAATTAGGCCAAATCAGGCTGAAATGGGTATCAAAACATTTCAAATTAGTTGTAGAACTTGAATTTTTAGAGAAATAGTGCCTAGAATAGACTAGAAGTGAGATATCGTATTTTATCGAATAGATATCCAAAACGCCGCCGGAAAATGATTGTATCCCGAGATTGATAAGAGATATCAAAAAGTTGTCAACAGCAAACTTGTACTCCTACTCATGATCTACAAGTTTGCTGTTGACAACTTCTTGATATCTCTTATCAATCTCGAGATATAATGATTCTCGTGCCGGGTCTCGTTCTATTCGAGGAAAAACGATCCGATAACCGTCTGAACTTGTTCAGTGCAGTGGGTTTTCTAGATTTAGTGTATTTTCAGTCTGGTAACTCTAGAATAGTGTTTTCCTCTTTGTTATTTCCGAATATAAGCCATTTCCTTAAAGCAACCGTCTCATCGGCGGTAAAAGAGCAATTCGAGGCGGCGAAGCAAAAGTTCAGTGAGTATACGGTAGTTAGACACCCCCCTAAGACACGTTGTCCATGTCCATCTGTCTATCAACTGATAATCACTGATAATCAATCGATTTCCAGGTGACGCAGCCAACAAGGTCGCCGAGACCGCTCAACAGGGACTTCATTGGGCTGGAGACAGAGCGAGTGGGTTTTTGCGGAGAATTATCGATTTTTCTAGTGATCTACTGATAAGAGATATCAAATAATCGTATTTCAGGGGAAGCGGGAGCGGCAGCCAGTCAGGCGGCTCACGACGGATACGATTCGGCGCGGGAGGGTGTTGCTGATATGAGGGAGCAAATCAACGAGGCTGGACACGACGCCGAAGGTGGGTAGATCACTTTCCCATCGATTTTTGGATCCGTCACGTCGAGGCCATCATTTTGATACCCTTATCAACCCTTATCAGCTTGATTTGGTTGATTTTTTGGTTTTTTTGGTTTGGCTGGAAATTCGAAAATTTTCATTTTTTTTTCAAAAAATAATGCATCCAGATGTACCCAGATGTGATTCCCATGTAAGAAACAGTACCAGAACCATCCTAGACATACCAGATGTACCCAGATGTGATTCCCATGTAAGAAACAGTACCAGAACCATCCTAGACATACCAGATGTACCCAGATGAGGTTCCTATGTAAGAAACAGTACCAGAACCATCCTAGACATACCAGATGTACCCAGATGAGGTTCCTATGTAAGAAACAGTACCAGAACCATCCTAGACATACCAGATGTACCCAGATGAGGTTCCTATGTAAGAAACAGTACCAGAACCATCCTAGACATACCAGATGTACCCAGATGTGATTCCCATGTAAGAAACAGTACCAGAACCATCCTAGACATACCAGATGTACCCAGATGAGGTTCCTATGTAAGAAACAGTACCAGAACCATCCTAGACATACCAGATGTACCCAGATGAGGTTCCTATGTAAGAAACAGTACCAGAACCATCCTAGACATACCAGATGTACCCAGATGTGATTCCCATGTAAGAAACAGTACCAGAACCATCCTAGACATACCAGATGTACCCAGATGAGGTTCCTATGTAAGAAACAGTACCAGAACCATCCTAGACATACCAGATGTACCCAGATGAGGTTCCTATGTAAGAAACAGTACCAGAACCATCCTAGACATACCAGATGTACCCAGATGAGGTTCCTATGTAAGAAACAGTACCAGAACCATCCTAGACATACCAGATGTACCCAGATGTGGTTCCCATGTAAGAAACAGTACCAGAACCATCCTAGACATACCAGATGTACCCAGATGAGGTTCCTATGTAAGAAACAGTACCAGAACCATCCTAGACATACCAGATGTACCCAGATGTGATTCCCATGTAAGAAACAGTACCAGAACCATCCTAGACATACCAGATGTATCCAGATGAGGTTCCTATGTAAGAAACAGTACCAGAACCATCCTAGACATACCAGATGTACCCAGATGAGGTTCCTATGTAAGAAACAGTACCAGAACCATCCTAGACATACCAGATGTATCCAGATGAGGTTCCTATGTAAGAAACAGTACCAGAACCATCCTAGACATACCAGATGTACCCAGATGTGGTTCCCATGTAAGAAACAGTACCAGAACCATCCTAGACATACCAGATGTACCCAGATGAGGTTCCTATGTAAGAAACAGTACCAGAACCATCCTAGACATACCAGATGTATCCAGATGTGGTTCCTATGTAAGAAACAGTACCAGAACCATCCTAGACATACCAGATGTACCCAGATGTGATTCCCATGTAAGAAACAGTACCAGAACCATCCTAGACATACCAGATGTACCCAGATGAGGTTCCTATGTAAGAAACAGTACCAGAACCATCCTAGACATACCAGATGTACCCAGATGAGGTTCCTATGTAAGAAACAGTACCAGAACCATCCTAGACATACCAGATGTACCCAGATGAGGTTCCTATGTAAGAAACAGTACCAGAACCATCCTAGACATACCAGATGTACCCAGATGTGGTTCCCATGTAAGAAACAGTACCAGAACCATCCTAGACATACCAGACGTACCCAGATGTGGTTCCCATGTAAGAAACAGTACCAGAACCATCCTAGACATACCAGATGTATCCAGATGAGGTTCCTATGTAAGAAACAGTACCAGAACCATCCTAGACATACCAGATGTACCCAGATGAGGTTCCTATGTAAGAAACAGTACCAGAACCATCCTAGACATACCAGATGTACCCAGATGAGGTTCCTATGTAAGAAACAGTACCAGAACCATCCTAGACATACCAGATGTACCCAGATGAGGTTCCTATGTAAGAAACAGTACCAGAACCATCCTAGACATACCAGATGTACCCAGATGAGGTTCCTATGTAAGAAACAGTACCAGAACCATCCTAGACATACCAGATGTATCCAGATGAGGTTCCTATGTAAGAAACAGTACCAGAACCATCCTAGACATACCAGATGTACCCAGATGTGATTCCCATGTAAGAAACAGTACCAGAACCATCCTAGACATACCAGATGTACCCAGATGAGGTTCCTATGTAAGAAACAGTACCAGAACCATCCTAGACATACCAGATGTACCCAGATGAGGTTCCTATGTAAGAAACAGTACCAGAACCATCCTAGACATACCAGATGTACCCAGATGAGGTTCCTATGTAAGAAACAGTACCAGAACCATCCTAGACATACCAGATGTACCCAGATGTGGTTCCCATGTAAGAAACAGTACCAGAACCATCCTAGACATACCAGATGTACCCAGATGAGGTTCCTATGTAAGAAACAGTACCAGAACCATCCTAGACATACCAGATGTACCCAGATGAGGTTCCTATGTAAGAAACAGTACCAGAACCATCCTAGACATACCAGACGTACCCAGATGTGGTTCCCATGTAAGAAACAGTACCAGAACCATCCTAGACATACCAGATGTATCCAGATGAGGTTCCTATGTAAGAAACAGTACCAGAACCATCCTAGACATACCAGATGTACCCAGATGTGGTTCCCATGTAAGAAACAGTACCAGAACCATCCTAGACATACCAGATGTACCCAGATGAGGTTCCTATGTAAGAAACAGTACCAGAACCATCCTAGACATACCAGATGTACCCAGATGAGGTTCCTATGTAAGAAACAGTACCAGAACCATCCTAGACATACCAGATGTACCCAGATGTGGTTCCCATGTAAGAAACAGTACCAGAACCATCCTAGACATACCAGATGTACCCAGATGTGGTTCCCATGTAAGAAACAGTACCAGAACCATCCTAGACATACCAGATGTACCCAGATGAGGTTCCTATGTAAGAAACAGTACCAGAACCATCCTAGACATACCAGACGTACCCAGATGTGGTTCCCATGTAAGAAACAGTACCAGAACCATCCTAGACATACCAGATGTACCCAGATGTGGTTCCCATGTAAGAAACAGTACCAGAACCATCCTAGACATACCAGATGTACCCAGATGTGGTTCCCATGTAAGAAACAGTACCAGAACCATCCTAGACATACCAGATGTACCCAGATGTGGTTCCCATGTAAGAAACAGTACCAGAACCATCCTAGACATACCAGATGTACCCAGATGTGGTTCCCATGTAAGAAACAGTACCAGAACCATCCTAGACATACCAGATGTACCCAGATGTGGTTCCCATGTAAGAAACAGTACCAGAACCATCCTAGACATACCAGATGTACCCAGATGAGGTTCCTATGTAAGAAACAGTACCAGAACCATCCTAGACATACCAGACGTACCCAGATGTGGTTCCCATGTAAGAAACAGTACCAGAACCATCCTAGACATACCAGATGTACCCAGATGTGGTTCCCATGTAAGAAACAGTACCAGAACCATCCTAGACATACCAGATGTACCCAGATGTGGTTCCCATGTAAGAAACAGTACCAGAACCATCCTAGACATACCAGATGTATCCAGATGAGGTTCCTATGTAAGAAACAGTACCAGAACCATCCTAGACATACCAGATGTATCCAGATGAGGTTCCTATGTAAGAAACAGTACCAGAACCATCCTAGACATACCAGATGTACCCAGATGTGGTTCCCATGTAAGAAACAGTACCAGAACCATCCTAGACATACCAGATGTACCCAGATGAGGTTCCTATGTAAGAAACAGTACCAGAACCATCCTAGACATACCAGATGTATCCAGATGTGGTTCCCATGTAAGAAACAGTACCAGAACCATCCTAGACATACCAGATGTACCCAGATGAGGTTCCTATGTAAGAAACAGTACCAGAACCATCCTAGACATACCAGATGTATCCAGATGAGGTTCCTATGTAAGAAACAGTACCAGAACCATCCTAGACATACCAGACGTACCCAGATGTGGTTCCCATGTAAGAAACAGTACCAGAACCATCCTAGACATACCAGATGTATCCAGATGAGGTTCCTATGTAAGAAACAGTACCAGAACCATCCTAGACATACCAGATGTACCCAGATGTGGTTCCCATGTAAGAAACAGTACCAGAACCATCCTAGACATACCAGATGTACCCAGATGAGGTTCCTATGTAAGAAACAGTACCAGAACCATCCTAGACATACCAGATGTACCCAGATGAGGTTCCTATGTAAGAAACAGTACCAGAACCATCCTAGACATACCAGATGTACCCAGATGTGGTTCCCATGTAAGAAACAGTACCAGAACCATCCTAGACATACCAGATGTATCCAGATGAGGTTCCTATGTAAGAAACAGTACCAGAACCATCCTAGACATACCAGATGTATCCAGATGAGGTTCCTATGTAAGAAACAGTACCAGAACCATCCTAGACATACCAGATGTACCCAGATGTGGTTCCCATGTAAGAAACAGTACCAGAACCATCCTAGACATACCAGATGTACCCAGATGTGGTTCCCATGTGAGAAACAGTACCAGAACCATCCTAGACATACCAGATGTACCCAGATGTGGTTCCCATGTGAGAAACAGTACCAGAACCATCCTAGACATACCAGATGTACCCAGATGAGGTTCCTATGTAAGAAACAGTACCAGAACCATCCTAGACATACCAGATGTACCCAGATGAGGTTCCTATGTAAGAAACAGTACCAGAACCATCCTAGACATACCAGATGTACCCAGATGAGGTTCCTATGTAAGAAACAGTACCAGAACCATCCTAGACATACCAGATGTACCCAGATGAGGTTCCTATGTAAGAAACAGTACCAGAACCATCCTAGACATACCAGATGTACCCAGATGTGGTTCCCATGTAAGAAACAGTACCAGAACCATCCTAGACATACCAGATGTACCCAGATGTGGTTCCCATGTGAGAAACAGTACCAGAACCATCCTAGACATACCAGATGTATCCAGATGTGGTTCCTATGTAAGAAACAGTACCAGAACCATCCTAGACATACCAGATGTATCCAGATGTGGTTCCTATGTAAGAAACAGTACCAGAACCATCCTAGACATACCAGATGTACCCAGATGAGGTTCCTATGTAAGAAACAGTACCAGAACCATCCTAGACATACCAGATGTACCCAGATGAGGTTCCTATGTAAGAAACAGTACCAGAACCATCCTAGACATACCAGATGTACCCAGATGTGGTTCCCATGTAAGAAACAGTACCAGAACCATCCTAGACATACCAGATGTACCCAGATGTGGTTCCCATGTGAGAAACAGTACCAGAACCATCCTAGACATACCAGATGTACCCAGATGAGGTTCCTATGTAAGAAACAGTACCAGAACCATCCTAGACATACCAGATGTACCCAGATGTGGTTCCTATGTAAGAAACAGTACCAGAACCATCCTAGACATACCAGATGTACCCAGATGAGGTTCCTATGTAAGAAACAGTACCAGAACCATCCTAGACATACCAGATGTATCCAGATGTGGTTCCTATGTAAGAAACAGTACCAGAACCATCCTAGACATACCAGATGTACCCAGATGTGGTTCCCATGTAAGAAACAGTACCAGAACCATCCTAGACATACCAGATGTATCCAGATGTGGTTCCTATGTAAGAAACAGTACCAGAACCATCCTAGACATACCAGATGTACCCAGATGTGGTTCCCATGTGAGAAACAGTACCAGAACCATCCTAGACATACCAGATGTACCCAGATGTGGTTCCCATGTAAGAAACAGTACCAGAACCATCCTAGACATACCAGATGCATCCAGATGTGGTTCCCATGTAAGAAACAGTACCAGAACCATCCTAGACATACCAGATGTACCCAGATGTGGTTCCCATGTGAGAAACAGTACCAGAACCATCCTAGACATACCAGATGTATCCAGATGTGGTTCCTATGTAAGAAACAGTACCAGAACCATCCTAGACATACCAGATGTACCCAGATGTGGTTCCCATGTAAGAAACAGTACCAGAACCATCCTAGACATACCAGATGTATCCAGATGTGGTTCCTATGTAAGAAACAGTACCAGAACCATCCTAGACATACCAGATGTACCCAGATGTGGTTCCCATGTGAGAAACAGTACCAGAACCATCCTAGACATACCAGATGTACCCAGATGTGGTTCCCATGTAAGAAACAGTACCAGAACCATCCTAGACATACCAGATGCATCCAGATGTGGTTCCTATGTAAGAAACAGTACCAGAACCATCCTAGACATACCAGATGTACCCAGATGTGGTTCCCATGTGAGAAACAGTACCAGAACCATCCTAGACATACCAGATGTACCCAGATGTGGTTCCCATGTGAGAAACAGTACCAGAACCATCCTAGACATACCAGATGTATCCAGATGTGGTTCCTATGTAAGAAACAGTACCAGAACCATCCTAGACATACCAGATGTACCCAGATGTGGTTCCCATGTAAGAAACAGTACCAGAACCATCCTAGACATACCAGATGTACCCAGATGAGGTTCCCATGTGAGAAACAGTACCAGAACCATCCTAGACATACCAGATGTATCCAGATGTGGTTCCTATGTAAGAAACAGTACCAGAACCATCCTAGACATACCAGATGTACCCAGATGTGGTTCCCATGTGAGAAACAGTACCAGAACCATCCTAGACATACCAGATGTACCCAGATGTGGTTCCCATGTAAGAAACAGTACCAGAACCATCCTAGACATACCAGATGCATCCAGATGTGGTTCCTATGTAAGAAACAGTACCAGAACCATCCTAGACATACCAGATGTACCCAGATGAGGTTCCTATGTAAGAAACAGTACCAGAACCATCCTAGACATGCCAGATGTACCCAGATGAGGTTCCCATGTAAGAAACAGTACCAGAACCATCCTAGACATACCAGATGTACCCAGATGTGGTTCCCATGTAAGAAACAGTACCAGAACCATCCTAGACATACCAGATGTACCCAGATGTGGTTCCCATGTAAGAAACAGTACCAGAACCATCCTAGACATACCAGATGTACCCAGATGTGGTTCCCATGTAAGAAACAGTACCAGAACCATCCTAGACATACCAGATGTACCCAGATGTGGTTCCCATGTGAGAAACAGTACCAGAACCATCCTAGACATACCAGATGTACCCAGATGTGGTTCCCATGTGAGAAACAGTACCAGAACCATCCTAGACATACCAGATGTACCCAGATGTGGTTCCCATGTGAGAAACAGTACCAGAACCATCCTAGACATACCAGATGTACCCAGATGTGGTTCCCATGTAAGAAACAGTACCAGAACCATCCTAGACATACCAGATGTACCCAGATGTGGTTCCCATGTGAGAAACAGTACCAGAACCATCCTAGACATACCAGATGCATCCAGATGTGGTTCCCATGTAAGAAACAGTACCAGAACCATCCTAGACATACCAGATGTATCCAGATGTGGTTCCCATGTAAGAAACAGTACCAGAACCATCCTAGACATACCAGATGTACCCAGATGAGGTTCCTATGTAAGAAACAGTACCAGAACCATCCTAGACATACCAGATGTACCCAGATGAGGTTCCTATGTAAGAAACAGTACCAGAACCATCCTAGACATACCAGATGTACCCAGATGTGGTTCCCATGTAAGAAACAGTACCAGAACCATCCTAGACATACCAGATGTACCCAGATGTGGTTCCCATGTAAGAAACAGTACCAGAACCATCCTAGACATACCAGATGTACCCAGATGAGGTTCCTATGTAAGAAACAGTACCAGAACCATCCTAGACATACCAGACGTACCCAGATGTGGTTCCCATGTAAGAAACAGTACCAGAACCATCCTAGACATACCAGATGTACCCAGATGTGGTTCCCATGTAAGAAACAGTACCAGAACCATCCTAGACATACCAGATGTACCCAGATGTGGTTCCCATGTAAGAAACAGTACCAGAACCATCCTAGACATACCAGATGTACCCAGATGTGGTTCCCATGTAAGAAACAGTACCAGAACCATCCTAGACATACCAGATGTACCCAGATGTGGTTCCCATGTAAGAAACAGTACCAGAACCATCCTAGACATACCAGATGTACCCAGATGTGGTTCCCATGTAAGAAACAGTACCAGAACCATCCTAGACATACCAGATGTACCCAGATGAGGTTCCTATGTAAGAAACAGTACCAGAACCATCCTAGACATACCAGACGTACCCAGATGTGGTTCCCATGTAAGAAACAGTACCAGAACCATCCTAGACATACCAGATGTACCCAGATGTGGTTCCCATGTAAGAAACAGTACCAGAACCATCCTAGACATACCAGATGTACCCAGATGTGGTTCCCATGTAAGAAACAGTACCAGAACCATCCTAGACATACCAGATGTATCCAGATGAGGTTCCTATGTAAGAAACAGTACCAGAACCATCCTAGACATACCAGATGTATCCAGATGAGGTTCCTATGTAAGAAACAGTACCAGAACCATCCTAGACATACCAGATGTACCCAGATGTGGTTCCCATGTAAGAAACAGTACCAGAACCATCCTAGACATACCAGATGTACCCAGATGAGGTTCCTATGTAAGAAACAGTACCAGAACCATCCTAGACATACCAGATGTATCCAGATGTGGTTCCCATGTAAGAAACAGTACCAGAACCATCCTAGACATACCAGATGTACCCAGATGAGGTTCCTATGTAAGAAACAGTACCAGAACCATCCTAGACATACCAGATGTATCCAGATGAGGTTCCTATGTAAGAAACAGTACCAGAACCATCCTAGACATACCAGACGTACCCAGATGAGGTTCCTATGTAAGAAACAGTACCAGAACCATCCTAGACATACCAGACGTACCCAGATGTGGTTCCCATGTAAGAAACAGTACCAGAACCATCCTAGACATACCAGATGTACCCAGATGTGGTTCCCATGTAAGAAACAGTACCAGAACCATCCTAGACATACCAGATGTACCCAGATGAGGTTCCTATGTAAGAAACAGTACCAGAACCATCCTAGACATACCAGATGTACCCAGATGAGGTTCCTATGTAAGAAACAGTACCAGAACCATCCTAGACATACCAGATGTACCCAGATGTGGTTCCCATGTAAGAAACAGTACCAGAACCATCCTAGACATACCAGATGTATCCAGATGAGGTTCCTATGTAAGAAACAGTACCAGAACCATCCTAGACATACCAGATGTATCCAGATGAGGTTCCTATGTAAGAAACAGTACCAGAACCATCCTAGACATACCAGATGTACCCAGATGTGGTTCCCATGTAAGAAACAGTACCAGAACCATCCTAGACATACCAGATGTACCCAGATGTGGTTCCCATGTGAGAAACAGTACCAGAACCATCCTAGACATACCAGATGTACCCAGATGTGGTTCCCATGTGAGAAACAGTACCAGAACCATCCTAGACATACCAGATGTACCCAGATGAGGTTCCTATGTAAGAAACAGTACCAGAACCATCCTAGACATACCAGATGTACCCAGATGAGGTTCCTATGTAAGAAACAGTACCAGAACCATCCTAGACATACCAGATGTACCCAGATGAGGTTCCTATGTAAGAAACAGTACCAGAACCATCCTAGACATACCAGATGTACCCAGATGAGGTTCCTATGTAAGAAACAGTACCAGAACCATCCTAGACATACCAGATGTACCCAGATGTGGTTCCCATGTAAGAAACAGTACCAGAACCATCCTAGACATACCAGATGTACCCAGATGTGGTTCCCATGTGAGAAACAGTACCAGAACCATCCTAGACATACCAGATGTATCCAGATGTGGTTCCTATGTAAGAAACAGTACCAGAACCATCCTAGACATACCAGATGTATCCAGATGTGGTTCCTATGTAAGAAACAGTACCAGAACCATCCTAGACATACCAGATGTACCCAGATGAGGTTCCTATGTAAGAAACAGTACCAGAACCATCCTAGACATACCAGATGTACCCAGATGAGGTTCCTATGTAAGAAACAGTACCAGAACCATCCTAGACATACCAGATGTACCCAGATGAGGTTCCTATGTAAGAAACAGTACCAGAACCATCCTAGACATACCAGATGTACCCAGATGAGGTTCCTATGTAAGAAACAGTACCAGAACCATCCTAGACATACCAGATGTACCCAGATGAGGTTCCTATGTAAGAAACAGTACCAGAACCATCCTAGACATACCAGATGTACCCAGATGTGGTTCCCATGTAAGAAACAGTACCAGAACCATCCTAGACATACCAGATGTATCCAGATGAGGTTCCTATGTAAGAAACAGTACCAGAACCATCCTAGACATACCAGATGTATCCAGATGAGGTTCCTATGTAAGAAACAGTACCAGAACCATCCTAGACATACCAGATGTACCCAGATGTGGTTCCCATGTAAGAAACAGTACCAGAACCATCCTAGACATACCAGATGTACCCAGATGAGGTTCCTATGTAAGAAACAGTACCAGAACCATCCTAGACATACCAGATGTATCCAGATGTGGTTCCCATGTAAGAAACAGTACCAGAACCATCCTAGACATACCAGATGTACCCAGATGAGGTTCCTATGTAAGAAACAGTACCAGAACCATCCTAGACATACCAGATGTATCCAGATGAGGTTCCTATGTAAGAAACAGTACCAGAACCATCCTAGACATACCAGACGTACCCAGATGTGGTTCCCATGTAAGAAACAGTACCAGAACCATCCTAGACATACCAGATGTATCCAGATGAGGTTCCTATGTAAGAAACAGTACCAGAACCATCCTAGACATACCAGATGTACCCAGATGTGGTTCCCATGTAAGAAACAGTACCAGAACCATCCTAGACATACCAGATGTACCCAGATGAGGTTCCTATGTAAGAAACAGTACCAGAACCATCCTAGACATACCAGATGTACCCAGATGAGGTTCCTATGTAAGAAACAGTACCAGAACCATCCTAGACATACCAGATGTACCCAGATGTGGTTCCCATGTAAGAAACAGTACCAGAACCATCCTAGACATACCAGATGTATCCAGATGAGGTTCCTATGTAAGAAACAGTACCAGAACCATCCTAGACATACCAGATGTATCCAGATGAGGTTCCTATGTAAGAAACAGTACCAGAACCATCCTAGACATACCAGATGTACCCAGATGTGGTTCCCATGTAAGAAACAGTACCAGAACCATCCTAGACATACCAGATGTACCCAGATGTGGTTCCCATGTGAGAAACAGTACCAGAACCATCCTAGACATACCAGATGTACCCAGATGTGGTTCCCATGTGAGAAACAGTACCAGAACCATCCTAGACATACCAGATGTACCCAGATGAGGTTCCTATGTAAGAAACAGTACCAGAACCATCCTAGACATACCAGATGTACCCAGATGAGGTTCCTATGTAAGAAACAGTACCAGAACCATCCTAGACATACCAGATGTACCCAGATGAGGTTCCTATGTAAGAAACAGTACCAGAACCATCCTAGACATACCAGATGTACCCAGATGAGGTTCCTATGTAAGAAACAGTACCAGAACCATCCTAGACATACCAGATGTACCCAGATGTGGTTCCCATGTAAGAAACAGTACCAGAACCATCCTAGACATACCAGATGTACCCAGATGTGGTTCCCATGTGAGAAACAGTACCAGAACCATCCTAGACATACCAGATGTATCCAGATGTGGTTCCTATGTAAGAAACAGTACCAGAACCATCCTAGACATACCAGATGTATCCAGATGTGGTTCCTATGTAAGAAACAGTACCAGAACCATCCTAGACATACCAGATGTACCCAGATGAGGTTCCTATGTAAGAAACAGTACCAGAACCATCCTAGACATACCAGATGTACCCAGATGAGGTTCCTATGTAAGAAACAGTACCAGAACCATCCTAGACATACCAGATGTACCCAGATGTGGTTCCCATGTAAGAAACAGTACCAGAACCATCCTAGACATACCAGATGTACCCAGATGAGGTTCCTATGTAAGAAACAGTACCAGAACCATCCTAGACATACCAGATGTACCCAGATGAGGTTCCTATGTAAGAAACAGTACCAGAACCATCCTAGACATACCAGATGTACCCAGATGAGGTTCCTATGTAAGAAACAGTACCAGAACCATCCTAGACATACCAGATGTACCCAGATGTGGTTCCCATGTAAGAAACAGTACCAGAACCATCCTAGACATACCAGATGTACCCAGATGTGGTTCCCATGTAAGAAACAGTACCAGAACCATCCTAGACATACCAGATGTACCCAGATGAGGTTCCCATGTAAGAAACAGTACCAGAACCATCCTAGACATACCAGATGTACCCAGATGAGGTTCCTATGTAAGAAACAGTACCAGAACCATCCTAGACATACCAGATGTACCCAGATGAGGTTCCTATGTAAGAAACAGTACCAGAACCATCCTAGACATACCAGATGTACCCAGATGAGGTTCCCATGTAAGAAACAGTACCAGAACCATCCTAGACATACCAGATGTACCCAGATGTGGTTCCCATGTAAGAAACAGTACCAGAACCATCCTAGACATACCAGATGTATCCAGATGAGGTTCCTATGTAAGAAACAGTACCAGAACCATCCTAGACATACCAGATGTATCCAGATGAGGTTCCTATGTAAGAAACAGTACCAGAACCTTCCTAGACATACCAGATGTACCCAGATGAGGTTCCTATGTAAGAAACAGTACCAGAACCATCCTAGACATACCAGATGTACCCAGATGTGGTTCCCATGTGAGAAACAGTACCAGAACCATCCTAGACATACCAGATGTACCCAGATGAGGTTCCTATGTAAGAAACAGTACCAGAACCATCCTAGACATACCAGATGTACCCAGATGTGGTTCCCATGTGAGAAACAGTACCAGAACCATCCTAGACATACCAGATGTACCCAGATGTGGTTCCCATGTGAGAAACAGTACCAGAACCATCCTAGACATACCAGATGTACCCAGATGAGGTTCCTATGTAAGAAACAGTACCAGAACCATCCTAGACATACCAGATGTACCCAGATGAGGTTCCTATGTAAGAAACAGTACCAGAACCATCCTAGACATACCAGATGTACCCAGATGAGGTTCCTATGTAAGAAACAGTACCAGAACCATCCTAGACATACCAGATGTACCCAGATGTGGTTCCCATGTGAGAAACAGTACCAGAACCATCCTAGACATACCAGATGTACCCAGATGTGGTTCCCATGTGAGAAACAGTACCAGAACCATCCTAGACATACCAGATGTACCCAGATGAGGTTCCTATGTAAGAAACAGTACCAGAACCATCCTAGACATACCAGATGTACCCAGATGTGGTTCCCATGTGAGAAACAGTACCAGAACCATCCTAGACATACCAGATGTACCCAGATGAGGTTCCTATGTAAGAAACAGTACCAGAACCATCCTAGACATACCAGATGTACCCAGATGTGGTTCCCATGTGAGAAACAGTACCAGAACCATCCTAGACATACCAGATGTACCCAGATGAGGTTCCTATGTGAGAAACAGTACCAGAACCATCCTAGACATACCAGATGTACCCAGATGTGGTTCCCATGTGAGAAACAGTACCAGAACCATCCTAGACATACCAGATGTACCCAGATGTGGTTCCCATGTGAGAAACAGTACCAGAACCATCCTAGACATACCAGATGTACCCAGATGAGGTTCCTATGTAAGAAACAGTACCAGAACCATCCTAGACATACCAGATGTACCCAGATGAGGTTCCTATGTAAGAAACAGTACCAGAACCATCCTAGACATACCAGATGTACCCAGATGTGGTTCCCATGTAAGAAACAGTACCAGAACCATCCTAGACATACCAGATGTACCCAGATGTGGTTCCCATGTGAGAAACAGTACCAGAACCATCCTAGACATACCAGATGTATCCAGATGTGGTTCCTATGTAAGAAACAGTACCAGAACCATCCTAGACATACCAGATGTACCCAGATGTGGTTCCCATGTAAGAAACAGTACCAGAACCATCCTAGACATACCAGATGTATCCAGATGTGGTTCCTATGTAAGAAACAGTACCAGAACCATCCTAGACATACCAGATGTACCCAGATGTGGTTCCCATGTAAGAAACAGTACCAGAACCATCCTAGACATACCAGATGTATCCAGATGTGGTTCCTATGTAAGAAACAGTACCAGAACCATCCTAGACATACCAGATGTACCCAGATGTGGTTCCCATGTGAGAAACAGTACCAGAACCATCCTAGACATACCAGATGTACCCAGATGTGGTTCCCATGTGAGAAACAGTACCAGAACCATCCTAGACATACCAGATGTATCCAGATGTGGTTCCTATGTAAGAAACAGTACCAGAACCATCCTAGACATACCAGATGTACCCAGATGTGGTTCCCATGTAAGAAACAGTACCAGAACCATCCTAGACATACCAGATGTACCCAGATGTGGTTCCCATGTAAGAAACAGTACCAGAACCATCCTAGACATACCAGATGTACCCAGATGAGGTTCCTATGTAAGAAACAGTACCAGAACCATCCTAGACATACCAGATGTACCCAGATGAGGTTCCCATGTAAGAAACAGTACCAGAACCATCCTAGACATACCAGATGTACCCAGATGTGGTTCCCATGTAAGAAACAGTACCAGAACCATCCTAGACATACCAGATGTACCCAGATGTGGTTC